>CM031239.1:552529478-552700541 GCA_018340775.1 Taxus wallichiana var. yunnanensis
GGTGTGCCCCGTTCAGTTACGTATTACTAGTCATGAGTCATATTTCCCCATTTTCGGCCCCGAGACCATAATTTCTCTAAGGCGTTTTTCACTCCCTGACACGATCACCCTCGGCATTCCTCAAAACCCTCCTCCAAACATAGATCCGCCTCTTGTGGCTCCTTCTGTCCCCACTGAACCAAAGAACACAAGATAATATCATTGGAAGAATCTAGAAAATAAAATTGTCATTGAGAACCTTATTCAGACTATAAGACAAAATCATGCCACAAATCCATCCCGACATGACTTTAGCCAACACATTGCAAACATTGATTGGCGAAGTCGACTCCGCAACCAACCAAATACATAGATGGAATACCTTTAGAGGTGATTGTAGGTGGTGGTATGCAGATAAATTATCCCATGCGGCCATAAAAGACAAAAAAATGGAAAAGACCTCATTTGTGCATTATTTATTGACCCGAGAACCAATGCCCCCCGTAATTACTTGCAAACGGTTCCCAATCCATTGGTGCCATGATGACCAAATCAAAAACAATTTTTGGGACCGATGGTGGATGGTTTTTTATTATCCACCATGCAACAACAATGAGGTTCCTCTTTATTTTTTGAAGAAATTATATTGCGAGTTCATGCTTAATGAGGTCCCGAATTATTTTGACTTTTCTAACTTTTTTGGTCGAGGAGGTGGCTCTGCACAGAGTAGACCTGGTGCACGCATAGGTCAACCAAGGATCCCCATGCCCCAAAACCCCACTTCCTTTAGTTATCCCTCCTATAGTGAAGGAGGTTGTGGATATTGACACACTACATGCATTGAGGGAGCTCACTGACACTCGACCCAAAGATAGTGACCAGATTACATCCGGTGATGTTGGTGGAGGTGTCGGTTCTAGCACCACACCACTTGTGGATCATCTGTGGTGCCATATGCACTCAAGGGCGAAAGACATCATTTCTGGTTCACATGATTTATTTTCTATAGATGAGATGTTAGGGGGATGTTTTTGAATCTGGTGCCACTAATATTGGTCTTTCACAGTAAATTTCAAATAAATAAATTTCAAATAATATATATATATATATATATATATATACAATAGTTTAATTCACATGTTTGAGATTTTAATATATATGTATTTGATTGTACGTCATGTACATACATGTAAAAAACTAATTTTTTATTTTATTTTAAATAGCAAGAGGTTTTATGAAGGAAACATCCAACGTCGACATGCTAGCTACTGCAACTGGGCGTGTTTCAAACATAAGTTTCAAGTTGTACAAACTTACATTTTTAATTTCATTTGATTGCACTAGATTATTATTATAATGTTTCACATGTATGTTGTACATATTAATATGTTTGTCTTTTATACATAGGAGCCTGAGCGGGTCATCATCTGCTCTGGGAACTAAGGCTACTTGGCATGCCTCACATGAGTTTTACGTAGGTTAGTTTCTCTTTACACTTTGTTTCTAATTGTGGAAGTTCACGTGGATTACATGCTTTGGACCTCTGTTATGTGGTGCAGTCATGTAGATTTTAATATTGATTTGTACATGTTTTTTGTATAGCTTATGACTGCCAGAGAGACTCCTCCATATATGCAGACTATGGAGGCTGCTTTGTAGATACTACCATAGCATCTGCAGATCCACTAACTGAGGTACAATTTTTCAAATTTGTTAAATTTTGGAGGTTCATTATTTCTTATTACTTAAATCTACAATATCAAATTTTGTATGTATGTGAAATATTTAATTTGAAAATTAATTATTTGTATGTAGCTTACCCCTCGTGAGTCTATTGTTGTCCCTACGATGATGTCAACAAAAATTGATAGGGATCATGACATTGTGGTAAGATTTCACATGCATTTTAACTAAATTGTACAAGTTTCTAAATTTTGAATGTATTTTAAAATTTTGGGTGTTAAAAACTTGTTGTTTATGAATGTGCAGGTTAGGTTGCAGGACCTATTAGAGATGCCTAGGACCACACAGATGAAATCCGTAGTGGCATCTCCCTCCACTACATCCCCAGGTCATGGACGTGCTACTTCTAGCAGGGCAAAGAGAGGGAAGATGTTTCATGAGTAGATTCATAGTCCACCTGGATGTACATAGATATATATATGGGCCATCTAGTCCTAGTGAACATGTTTCTTCATATAGTCCATTGTATATATATAGCCTTTTGTGACCGCATGTGGTCCTATATACATTATGACACACTTAGTTCGAGATGTACACATGTTATGAACTTACATATTTTCAGAGACGTGCATCTAGAGCACACTTTGTTTGATTCTTATATATCCATGTGTGTTGGTTTTCATAACGATATTACTTCTATATGTTTGATTCAATTTCATTGCATGTATGATATCCTTCTATGTATGTTTTCATAACCATTTATTAGTTCTAGATATGTATGTTTGATTTAAAATTAAAAAACCATGTCCTGAGCACTACATGGTACAATTGTTAAGCAAACCTATTCCATTAAGCAAAACCATGCTAGGTGAACTACAAAAGGGCAATACATAATTACTTTTTTTTCTTTTAAAGCTAACACTCATTTGTTGCATATCAACTAATGCGAACATTGATAGAAATAAGCGAGGTAGAGTTCATCTTGAACTATATGAATATAACGTTACTTATGGTGCAACATTGCATGGTACAATTGTTAAGAAATTAAGGGAAGCATTTACATTGTTTTAGAGAAATTAAGGGAATCAATAGATGTACACACCTTATCTCTTTATAATTTGGTGCTATATGCCAATCAACTAAGAAGTTAAACATTCAATTTGATTATCGTTTAAAGTAGATTCACTTCTCTCTTTCATTTTCATTTTTTGTCTCTTTCTTCTTGGACTTACCATCCTCTCTTTCCTTTTATTTGCTTGTATGTATTCAAGACTTCTTTCTTTCTCCTTCTTATTTTTCCATTGTTCACTCTTTTTTCTCTTGACTTGTCTCTTGTTGCTTTGAATATCTGTCATAAATATCTCCTCAAGCCTTTGTATTTCCTCATGTACAACAAGTATTCACTCTCTCCTTCACTTTCTTCATTTATTGATCACAGCCATTACATGCTTGCATCAAACTGAAATTTGACCTTTCTCACCACTTTCCTCTTGTTTCCCATTTCATATTGAATGAGTACCTATTTATTCTCTAAGCATTTCATTTTGCACTTCCTTTCTCCTCCATTATTCTTCTTTCATGCTATGTTCTCCATTATGAGAATTCTTTTCTCTTCTTCATGTTTCTCATGCATGGAAACTATTTTCCTCTTATTCCTTCATAGGCTCTCACTTATTTGTTTCCTTCACTTATTTTAGCATGCTTCATAAGTGACTTGATTGGCCACTTCACTCTCCTTCTAAAATTCCATCCAAATATGCAAACTTGAAGCTACTTTCCTTAGCATTTTATTGATAATCTTATTCATATGTTCACATTCTCACCATACTATTAGAAACAATGAATAAATGCATTTCATTCCTTTAACATGACTTACCTTTACTCACCACTTTTCACTAGTTCTTGCTTCACTAGCAATTATGGCTCATTTAATTTCAACTCCATTTAGTATTCTTGACCTATATTCAAATACTTAATCCACTATTAGAATAACAAGGGAATGCTTTATTCTTGTGAATCTTCAAAGCATGATAATTAGGGTATTAGATACCCATTAAGGGATGAAAAGTATGTAAAAAGTTTCAAGGTAGCCAAGAGCATGACCATATTACAATGCAAACATAATGAGCATGTAAGCACATAGCTGAGGGCAATAGAGGATGGAGAGAGATCACCACAACAACATAGCTCAAGAGAGAAAAGAAAGGACAGTGATGAAGCACCTAAGAGGAAAGAGGCAAGTCCAAAGAGAACAAGAGAGATGGAAGGTAAACAAGTGACATTGAATGTTTTGAGTCCTAGGAAATGAACGAGGCGAGGAGTGAGAAGTCATGCCTCAGGACATCATGGCACCAAACCAAATGCACCGACACATCTAGGTGGCCAGGTGAACACTAGAGGAGGCATTGTTTTGGTGCGTGACAAGGTCATTGCTTCCGGCTACTTCATTTGGGCGTAGTCCCTTAAGAGCCCTGAGACCAAAATATCATTCAACTTCGACAGGTGACTACTCGGACTCCGTGGCACCTAGATATGTCTCATCTGATCTAACACCTTGGTGTAGGGACCCTCTACAATAGCCTCTCTCAATTTTTTCCTTCTCAAATCGGTGCTCTCATTTGCCTATTGTTTGCAAATGCGTGAAATAGTGCAGTTTGAGCAAATGTAAGGTTGTCAAATGCTATATTTTTCAAATGGTGGGTCATATCACCAAACCAAATATGCCAACACGTCTGGGTGGCTAGGTGAATGCTAGAGGAGGCAATGTTTCGGTGCGCATGACAAGGTCGCTGCTTCGGCTACATCATTCGGGCATAGTCCCTTAAGAGCCCTGAGACCAAAATATCGCTTCAACTTCGACGGTGACTACTCGGACTCTGTGGCACTAGAGACACCTCTTATCTAATCCAACAACCTCGTGTAGGACCCTCTACAATAGCCTCTCTCTCAGTTTTTTCCTTCCCATTCGGTGCTCTCGAGCCCCTATTGTTTGCAAACGCACAAATAGTGCGCTTTGAGCCAGTGTAAGGTTGTCAAACACTATATTTTATAAACGGTGGGTCATGGCACCAAACCGACTATGTCGAAAACACATCCGGGTGGCAGGTGAATGCTAGAGGAGGTGGTGTTTCGGTGCGTGACAAGGTCGTTGCTTCCGGGATACTTCGTTCGGGCGTAGTCCCTTAAGATTCCTGAGACAAAAATATCGTTCAACTTCGACGGGTGACTACTCGGACTTTGTGGCACCTAGAGATGTCTCATCTAATCCAAAACCTTGGCATAGGGACCCTCTACAATAGCCTCTCTCAGTTTTTTCCTTCCCAGATCGGTGCTCTCGCTGCCCTATTGTTTGCAAACGTGTGAAATAGTGCAGTTTGAGCCAGTGTAAGGTTGTCAAATGCTATATTTTGCAAATGGTGGGTCATGGCATCAACCAATATGTTAAACATGTTTGGTGGCCAAGTGAATGCTAGAGGAGGTGGTGTTTTGGGTGCGCGACAAGGTCGTTGCTTTCGGCTACTTCGTCGGGCGTAGTCCCTTAAGAGCCCTAAGACCAAAATATCGCTTCAACTTCGACGGGTGACTACTCGACTCCGTGGTGCACCTAGAGATGCCTCATCTAATTTGACACCTCATGTAGGGACCCTCTACAATAGCCTCTCTTGGTTTTTTTCCTTCCTAGATCGGTGCTGCTCACTACCCTATTGTTTTGTAAACGCGTGAAATAGTGCAGTTTGAGCTAAACCAGTAAGGTTGTCAAACACTATATTTTGCAAACGGTGGGTCGTGGGCACCAACCAAATGTGCCGACACATCCGGTGGCTAGGTGAATGCTAGAGGAGGTGGTGTTTTGGTGCGCGACAAGGTCATTGCTTCGGCTACTTCGTTCGGGCATAGTCCCTTAAGAGCCCTGAGACCAAAATATCGTTCAACTTCAACGGGTGACTACTCGGAATCCATGGCACCTAGAGATGCCTCATTTGATTTGAAACCTCACATAGGGACCCTCTAAAATAGCCTCTCTTAGTTTTTTCCTTCCCAAATCGGTGCTCTCGATGCCCTATTGTTTGCAAATACACGTGAAATAGTGCAGTTTGAGCCAGTATAAGGTTGTCAAACGCTATATTTTGCAAACGGTGGGTCATGGCACTAAACTGAATGCAATGAAACATCTGAGTGGCCAGTTGAATGCTAGAGGAGGTGGTTTTTAGTGCACGATAAGTCATTTACTTATGGCTACTTCGTTGGGCGTAGTCCCTTAAGAGCCCTGAGACCAAAATATCGTTCAACTTCGACGGATGACTACTCAGACTCTGTGGCACCTAGAGATGCCTTGTCTAATCTGACACCTCGACCTGGGGACCCTCTACAATATGGTCTCTCGGTTTTTTCCTTCCCAGATCGGTGCTCTCGCTGCCCTATTGTTTGCAAACGCGTGAAATATTGTAGTTCAAGCCAGTGTAAGGTTGTCAAATGCTATATTTTGCAAACGGTGGGTCATGGCACCAAACCGACTACGCCGACACATTAAGATGGTGAGGTGAATGCTAGAGGAGGTGGTGTTTTTGTGTGACAAGGTCGTTGCTTCCGGGCTACTTTGTTCAGGCGTAGTCCCTTAAGAGCCCTAAGACCAAAATATCGTTCAACTTCGACGAGTGACTACTCAGACTATTTGGCACCTAGAGACACCTCATCTGATCCAACACCTCAGCATAGAGACCCTCTACAATAGCCTCTCTCAGTTTTTTCCTTCCCATATCGGTGCTCTCGCTGCCCTATTGTTTGCAAACACGTGAAATAGTGCAGTTGGAGCCAATGTAAGGTTGTCAAACGCTATATTTTACAAACGGTGGGTCATGGCACCGAACCGAATACACCAAAATGTCTGGGTGGCCAAGTGAATACTAGAGGAGGTCATGTTTTGGTGCGCACGACAAGGTCGTTGCTTCCAGGCTACTTCGTTTGGGCGTAGTCCCTTAAGAGCCCTGAGACCAAAATATCGTTCAACTTCGACGGGTGACTACTCAGACTCCGTGGCACCTAGAGATGTCTCATCTTATCCGACACCTCAGACTAGGGACCCTCTAACATAGCCTCTCTAAGATTTTTTCTTCCCAGATCGGTGCTCTCGCTGTCCTATTGTTTGCAAATGCACAATATAGTGCTTGAGTTAGAGCCAGTGTAAGGTTGTCAAACCCTATATTTTTCAAATGGTGGGACGTGGTACCGAACCGAATGCTCCGACACATCCTTGTGGTCAGGTGAACCCTAGAGGAGGTGGTGTTTTGTGCATGAGAAGGTCGTTGCTTTCGGCTACTTCATTCAGGGCGTAGTCCCTTAAGAGCCCTGAGACCAAAATATCGTTCAACTTTGACGGGTGACTACTCAGACTCCGTGGCACCTAGAGACACCTCGTCTGATCTAAAACCTTAGCGTAGGGACCCTCTACAATAGCCTCTCAATTTTTTTTTCTTCCCGCATCGGTGCTTTCGATGCCCTATTGTTTGCAAATGTGTGAAATAGTGTAGTTGGAGCCAGTGTAAGGTTCTCAAACGCTATATTTTACAAACGGTGGGTCATGGCACCAAACCGAATGCTCTGAAACATCTTGGTGGCTAGGTGAATGCTAGAGGAGGTGGTGTTTTGGTGCACGACAAGGTCATTGCTTCCGGGATACTTTGTTCGGGCGTAGTCCCTTAAGAGCCCTGAGACCAAAATATCGTTCAACTTCGACGGGTGACTACTCGAGCTCCATGGCACCTAGAGATGCCTCATCTGATCTAAACCTCAACCTAGGGACCCTCTACAATATACTCTCTCGATTTTTCCTTCCCATATCGGTGCTCTCGCTGCCCTATTGTTTGTAAACGTGCGAAATAGTGCAGTTTGAGCTAGTGTAAGGTTGTCAAACGCTATATTTTGCAAACGGTGGGTCATAGCACACCAAACCGATGTGCCAAAACATCCGGGCCAAGTGAACGCTAGAGGAGGTGGTGTTTTGGTGCGCGACAAGGTCATTGCTTCCGGGCTACTTCGTTCGGCTTAGTCCCTTAAGAGCCCTGAGACCAAAATATCATTCAACTTCGACGGGTGACTACTCAGACTCCGTGGCACCTAGAGATACCTCGTGTGATCCAACACCTTAGCATAGGGATCCTCTATAATAGCCTCTCTCAATTTTTTCCTTCCCAAATCGGTGCTCTCATTGCCCTATTGTTTGCAAATGCGTGAAATAGTGCAGTTTGAGCTAGTGTAAGGTTGTCAAATGCTATATTTTGACAATGGTGGGTCATAAGCCGAACCGAATTCCCAACACATCCAAGTGGCTAGGTGAATTCTAGAGGAGGAGGCTGTTTTTGTGTACGACAAGGTCGTTGCTTCCGGATACTTCGCTCGGGTAGTCCCTTAAGATCCCTGAGACCAAAATATCATTCAAATTCGGTGGGTAAGTACTCATATCCTGTGATAGCTAGAGATGTCTCATCTAATCCAACACCTTGGCATAGGGACACTCTATAATAGCCTCTCTCAATTTTCTCCTTCTCATATCGTGCTCTCTCTCCCCTATTGTTTGCAAATACGCGTGAAATAGTGCAGTTTGAGCCAATGTAAGGTTGTCAAATGCTATATTTTACAAATGGTGGGTCATGGCACCAAACTGACAGGGCCGACACATTCGAGTGGTCAAGTGAACACTAGAGGAGGTAATGTTTCAGTGTGCGACAAGGTCGTTGCTTCCTGGCTACTTCGTTCGGGTGTAGTCCCTTAAGAGCCCTGAGACCAAAATAACGTTCAACTTCGACGAGTGACTACTTAGACTCTGTGGCACCTAGAGATACCTCGTTTGATCTGAAACCTTGGCATAGGGACCCTCTACAATAGCCCCTCTCAGTATTTTTCTTCCCAAAGTAGTGCTCTCGCTACCATATTGTTTGCAAACGTGAAAAATAGTGCAGTTTGAGCCAATGTAAGGTTGTCAAATGCTATATTTTGCAAACGGTGGGTTGTGGCACCAACCAAATGCACCGACACATCCGGGTGGCTAGGTGAATGCTAGAGGAGGTGGTGTTTTGGTGCGTGACAAGGTCATTGCTTCCGGCTACTTCGTTCGGGCGTAGTCCCTTAAGAGCCCTGAGACCAAAATATCGTTCAACTTCGACATGTGACTACTTGGACTTTGTGGCACCTAGAGATGTCTCATCGATCTCGACACCTTGGTAGAGACCCTACACATAGCCTCTCTCGGTTTTTTCCTTCTCATATCGGTGCTCTCGCTGCTCTATTGTTTGCAAACGCGTGAAATAGTGCGGTTTGAGCAAGCAACAAGGTCATGAAACACTATATTTGCAAACAAGGTGGTCGTGGCACCGCACCGACTAATGCTGAAACATCTAGGTGGCTAGTGAATGTAGAGAGAGGTTGTGTTTTGGTGCGTGACAAGTTGTTATTCCGGGATTCTTCATTCAAGCATAGTCCCTTAAGAGCCCCGAGACCAAAATATCGCTCAACTTCGACGGTGACTAATCGACTCCGTGGCACCTAGAGATGACACTTTATCTAATCTAAACACCTTAGTGTAGGGACCCTCTACAATAGGATCTCTTAGATTTTTCCTTCCCAGATTAGTGCTCTCACTGCCTTATTGTTTGCAAACGTGTGAAATAGTGCAGTTAGAGCAAGTATAAGGTTTTCAAACGCTATATTTTACAAACGGTGGGTCGTGGCACCAAAACAAATGCATCGACACATCTGGGTGGATAGGTGAACACTAGAGGAGGTGGTTTTTGGGTGCGCGACAAGGTGCTTGCTTCTGGACTACTTCGTTCGGGTGTAGTCCCTTAAGAGCCCTGAGACCAAAATATCGTTTAACTTCGATTGGTAACTACTCAGACTCCGTGGCACCTAGAGACACCTCGTCTAATCTGACACCATGGTGTAGGGACCCTCTACAATAGCCTCTCTCAGATTTTTCCTTCTCATATCAGTGCTCTCAATGCCCTAGTGTTTTCAAACTCACGAAATAGTGCAGTTTGAGCCAGTGTAAGGTTGTTAAACGCTATATTTTACAAACGGTGGGTCATGGAACCAAACTGACTACGCCGACATGTCTAGGTGGCCAGGTGAACACTAGAGGAGAAGGTGTTTTGGTGCACGACAAGGTCATTGCTTTCTGACTACTTCGTTCGGGCATAGTCCCTTAAGAGCACTTAGACCAAAATATCGTTCAACTTCGACGGGTGACTACTTAGACTCCATGGTACCTAGAGATGCCTCGTCTAATCCACACCTTAGTTTAGGGACCCTCTATAATAGCCTCTCTCAGTTTTTTCCTTCTCATATCGGTGCTCTCGCTGCCCTATTGTTTGCAAACACCCGAAATAGTGCAGTTTGAGCCAGTGTAAGGTTGTTAAACGCTATATTTTGCAAACGGTGGGTCATGGCACCAAACCGAATGTGCTGACATGTCCAAGTGGCAAGGTGAATGCTAGAGGAGGTGGTGTTTTGATGCGCAATAAGGTCATTGCTTCTGGGCTACTTCGTTCGGCCGTAGTCCCTTAAGGCCCATGAGACCAAAATATCATTCAACTTCGACGGGTGACTACTCGAACTTTATGGCACCTAGAGATGTCTTGTCTTGATCCAAAACCCTCGGTGTAGGGGACCCTATTTAATAGCCTCTCTCGGTTTTTTTCCTTCTCATATCGGTGCTCTCGCTGTCCTATTTTTTGCAAATGCCCAAAATAGTGTAGTTCGAACCAGTGTAAGGTTGTCAAATGCTATATTTTACAAACGCTAGGTAATGGCACCAAACAACCAAATGCCAAAATGTCAAGTGGCTAGGTGAATACTAGAGGAGGTGGTGTTTTGGTGCGCGCGATAAGGTCGTTGCTTCCGGGCTACTTCGTTCGGCCAGTCCCTTAAGAGCTCTAAGACCAAAATATCGTTCAACTTCGACGGTGACTACTCGACTCGTGGCACCTAGAGAAATCTCATCTGATCCGACACCTCAAATAGGGGACCTTATACAATAGTATCTCTAGGTTTTTTCATTACTGATCGGTGCTCTCGTTACCCTATTATTTGCAAACGTGTGAAATAGTGTAGTTTGAGCAAGTGTAAGGTTATCAAACACTATATTTTACAAATGGTGGGTCGTGGCACCAAACCGACTGCGCCAACACATCCGGGTGGCTAGGTGAATGCTAGAGAAGGTGGTGTTTCGGTGTGCGACAAGGTCCTTACTTCCGGACTACTTCGTTCGGGTGTAGTCCCTTAAGAGCCCTGAGACCAAAATATCGTTCAACTTCGACGGGTGATTACTCGGACTTCATGGCACCTAGAGACGCCTTGTCTAATCCGAAACCTCAGTGTAGGGACCCTCCACAATAGCTTCTCTCTATTTTTCCTTCCCATATCGGTGATCTCGATGCCCTATTGTTTGCAAACACGTGAAATAGTGCAAGTTGAGCAAGTATAAGGTTTTCAAACGCTATATTTTTCTAATGGTGGGTCGAGGCACCAAATTGACTACACCGACATGTCAGGGTGGCCAGGTGAATGCTAGAGGAGGTAGTGTTTTAGTGCACGACAAGGTCATTGCTTCCGGGCTACTTCATTCGGGATTAGTCCCTTAAGAGCTCTAAGACCAAAATATCGCTCAACTTCAACGAGTGACTACTCAGACTCCGTGCAACCTAGAGACACCTCATTCATTCCAACAGCTATGTGAAGGGACCCTCTACAATAGCCTCTCTCGATTTTTTCCTTCCTAGATCGGTGATCTCCCCACCCTATTGTTTGCAAATGTTTGAAATAGTGCAGTTCGATCCAGTGTAAGGTTGTCAAAAGCTATATTTTGCAAATGGTGGGTCATGGCACAAAACTGACTACATCGACCCATTTGAGTGGTCAGGTGAACACTAGAGGAGGTGGTGTTTTAGTGCGCGACAAGGTCGTTGCTTCCGAGCTACTTCGTTTGGGCGTAGTACCTTAAGAGCCCTAAGACCAAAATATCATTCAACTTCATCAGGTGACTACTCAAACTCTTTGGCACCTACATATGCCTCGTCTGATCCAACACCTCAACATAGTGACCCTCTACAATACCCTCTCTTTTTTTTTTCCTTCTCATATCGGTGCTCTTGTTGTCGTATTGTTTGCAAACATGTGAAATAGTGTAGTTGAAGTCGGTGTAAGGTTGTTAAATGCTATATTTTGCAAATGGTGGGTCAGGCACAAACCGAATGCACCGACACATCTAGGTGGCTAGATGAACACTAGAGGAGGTGGTGTTTTGGGTGCAACAAGGTCGTCGTTCTTCCGGGCTACTTCGCTTGTTCGAGGCATAGTCCCTTAAGAGCCTTGAGACCAAAATATCGTTCAACTTCGACGGTGACTACTCGACTCAGTGGCCTAGAGATGCCTCGTCTGATCCAAAACCTCGGTGTGGGGACCCTCTACAATAGCCTCTCTTGGTTTTAACCTTCCCGATCGGTGCTGCTCTCAATGCCCTATTGTTTGTAAACCCATGAAATAGTGTAGTTGGAGCAAGTGTAAGGTTGTCAAACGCTATATTTTACAAATAGTGGGTCGTCCCATTAACCGACCGAACCAAACATCCAGTGGATAGGTGAATGCTAGAGGAGGTGGTGTTTTTTCGGGGCGCGACAAGGTCATTACTTCCAGGATACTTCATTTGGGCATTGTCCCTTAAAATCCCCGAGACCAAAATATCGTTCAACTTCAACGGGTGACTACTTGAACTCCATGGCACCTAGAGACACCTCATCTGATCCAAAACCTTAGCCTAGGGACCCTCTACATTATCCTTTTTCAGTTTTTTCCTTCCCAAATTAGTGCTCACGATGCCCTATTGTTTTCAAACACGCGAAATAGTGTAGTTTGAGCCAATGTAAGGTTGTCAAACACTATATTTTTCAAACGGTGGGTCATGGCACCAAACCGACTGTGCCAACAGATCTGGTGGCCAGTGAATGCTAGAGGAGGTGTTGTTTTGGTGCATGACAAGGTCGTTGCTTCTGGGCTACTTCATTCGGGCGTAGTCCCTTAAGAGCCTTGAGACCAAAATATCGTTCAACTTCGATGGGTGACTACTCGAATTCCATGGCACCTAGAGATGCTTAATCTAATCCAACACCTCAATGTAGGGACCCTCTATAATAGCCTCTCTCTTTTTTTCCTTCCTATCGGTGATTCTCTCGCTGCCCTATTCTTTGCAAACGTGTGAAATAGTGCGCTTGAGCTTGAGCCAGTGTAAGGTTATCAAACGCTATATTTTACAAATGTTGGGTCGTGGCACCAAAAGAAATGTGCTAAAATGTCTAGGTGGCCAGGTGAACACTAGAGGAGGTGGTGTTTCGATGCGTGACAAGGTCATTGCTTACGTGCTACTTCGATTAGGCGTAGTCCCTTAAGAGCCATGAGACCAAAATATCATTCAACTTTGACAGATGACTACTCAGACTCCGTGGCACCTAGAGATACCTCATTTGATCCAACACCTAGGCCTAGTGGACCCTTACAATAGCCTCTCTCGGTATTTTCCTTCCTAGATCAGTGCTCTAACTGCCATATTGTTTGCAAATGCGCGAAATAGTGTAGTTCGAGCCAGTGTAAGGTTGTCAAACGCTATATTTTACAAACGGTGGGTCGTGGCACCAAATAGAATGCACCGACACATCTAGGTGGCTAGGTTGAATGCTAGAGGAGGTGGTGTTTTAGTGCGCGACAAGGTCATTGCTTCTAGGCTACTTCGTTCAAGCATAGTCCCTTAAGAGCCCTGAGACAAAAATATCGTTCAACTTCGACGGGTGACTACTCGGACTCGCATAGCACCTAGAGATGTCTCATCTCGATCTGAAACCTCGACATAGGACCCTACACAATAGCCTCTCTCAATTTTTTTCTTCTTCTCATATCGGTTCTCTCACTGCCCTATTGTTTGCAAACACGCGAAATAGTGCAGTTTGAGCCAATGTAAGGTTGTCAAATGCTATATTTTGCAAACGGTGGGTCATGGCACCAAACCGACTGAGCCAAAATGTCTGGGTGGCCAAGTGAATGCAAGATGAGGTGGTTTTTGATGCGTGACAACGTCATTTATTCTGGGATACTTCATTTGAGCGTAGTCCCTTAAGAGCCCTGAGACCAAAATATCGTTCAATTTCGATGGGTGACTAATCGGACTCGTGGCACCTAGAGACACCTCATCTAATTCGACACCTCAGTGTAGGGACCCTCTATAATAGGCTATCTCTCTCAGATTTTTCCTTCCCAGATCGGTGCTCTCGCTGCCCTATTGTTTGCAAACATGTGAAATAGTGCAGTTGGAGCAAGTATAAGGTTGTCAAATGCTATATTTTACAAACGGTGGGTCGTGGCACCAAAACAAATGTGTCGACACATCTGGGTGGCTAGATGAACACTAGAGGAGGTGGTGTTTCGGTGCGTGACAAGGTCGTTGCTTCTAGACTACTTCTTTCAGGCGTAGTCCCTTAAGAGCCCTGAGACCAAAATATCGCTTCAACTTCGACGGGTGACTACTACTCGGACTCATGGCACCTAGAGACCTCGTCTAATTTGAAACCTCAGCGTAGGGACCTTATATAATAGCCTCTCTCTTTTTTTTTCCTTCCCATATCAGTGCTCTCAATGCCCTATTGTTTGCAAATGCACGAAATAGTGCAGTTGGAGCCAATGTAAGGTTGTCAAACACTATATTTTACAAATGGTGCGTCGTGGCACCGAACCTACTACAACGACATGTCAGGTTGGAAAGGTGAATGCTAGAGGAGGTAGTGTTTTGGTGCAGAATAAGGTTGTTGCTTCCGGTCTACTTCGTTTGGGTGTAGTCCCTTAAGAGCCCTAAGACCAAAATATCGTTCAACTTCGACGGGTGACTACTCGGACTCCATGGCACCTAGAGATGCCACTTCTGATCCGACAACTCGGGGTAGGGACCCTCTACAATAGCCTCTCTTAGTTTTTTCCTTCCCAAATCGGTGCTCTCGCTGCCCTATTGTTTGTAAACGCGTGAAATAGTGCAGTCAGCCAATGTAAGGTTGTCAAACGCTATATTTTGCAAATGGTGGGTCGTGGCACAAAACCAACTACACCAACATGTCTGAGTTTCTAGGTT
Source organism: Taxus wallichiana var. yunnanensis (assembly GCA_018340775.1). NCBI lineage: Eukaryota > Viridiplantae > Streptophyta > Pinopsida > Cupressales > Taxaceae > Taxus > Taxus wallichiana. Next base: position 552,544,300 of record CM031239.1, read on the forward strand.
AATGCTAGAGGAGGTGGTGTTTTGGTGCGTGACAAGGTCGTTGCTTCCAAGCTACTTCGTTCAGGCATAGTTCCTTAAGAACCCTGAGACCAAAATATCGCTCAACTTCGACGGGTGACTACTCGGACTCTGTGGCACCCACAGATGCCTCATCTGATCTGACACTTCAGCATAGGGACCCTCTACAATATTCTCTCTTTGTTTTTTCCTTCTCAAATCATTGCTCTCGTTGCCGTATTGTTTGCAAACACGTGAAATAGTGTAGTTGAAGCCAATATAAGATTGTCAAATGCTATATTTTGCAAACGGTGGGTCATGACACCAAACCAAATGCGCTGAAACATCCGAGTGGTCAAGTGAATAATAGAGGAGGTGGTGTTTTGGTGCGCGACAAGGTCGTTGCTTCCGGGCTACTTGGTTCGGGCTTAGTCCCTTAAGAGCTCTGAGACCAAAATATCGTTCAACTTCAACGGGTGACTACTCAGACTTTGTGGCACCTAGAGATACCTCGTCTAATCCAAAACCTTGGTGTAGGGACCCTCTATAATAGCCTCTCTCAATTTTTTCCTTCCCATATCGGTTCTCTCGCTACCCTATTGTTTGCAAATGTTTGAAATAGTGCAGTTCAAGAGCCAGTGTAAGGTTGTCAAATGCTATATTTTGCAAAACAAATGTGAATTCTATAGGAGGTAGTGTTTGCTAGAGTGTGTGATAAGGTGCGTGAAGGTCATTGCTTCCGAGCTACTTCATTCGGGTATAGTCCTTTAAGAGCCCTGAGACCAAAATATTTCTCAACTTCAACGGGTGACTACTTAGACTCTGTGGCACCTAGAGATGTCTCGTCTGATCCGAAACCTTAGCATAGGGACCCTCTACAATAGCCTCTCTCAATTTTTTTCCTTCTCATATCGGTGCTCTCGCTGCCCTATTGTTTGCAAACGCGTGAAATAGTGCAGTTTGAGCCAGTGTAAGGTTGTCAAATGCTATATTTTGCAAACGGTGGGTCATGGAACTAAACTAACTATGCCGAAACGTCTGGGTGGCCAATTGAATGCTAGAGGAGGTGGTGTTTTGGTGCGCGACAAGGTCATTTCTTTCGGGATACTTTGTTTGGGTGTAGTCCCTTAAGAGCCCTGAGACCAAAATATCATTCAACTTCGACGGGTGACTACTCGGACTCCGTGGTAGCTAGAGACGTCTCGCCTGATCTGACACCTCAGTGTAGGGACCCTCTACAATAGTGTCTCTTAGTTTTTTCCTTCTCATATTGGTGCTCTCGCTGCCCTATTGTTTGCAAATGCGTGAAATAATGCAGTTGGAGCCAGTCTAAAGTTATCAAACACTATATTTTGCAAACAGTTAGTTTTGGCACCCAACCGAATGCACCGACATGTTTGGGTGGCTAGGTGACTGCTATAGGAGCTGGTGTTTCGTTGCACAACAAGGTCGTTGCTTCCGGGCTACTTCGTTCGGGTGTAGTCACTTAAGAGCCCTGAGACCAAAATATCGTTCAACTTCGACATGTGACTACTCAGACTTCGTGGCACTAAGAGACACCTCATCTAATCCAAAACCTTGGCGTAGGGAATGCTCTACAATAGCCTCTCTTAGTTTTTTCCTTCCTAGATCGGTGCTCTCGCTACCCTATTGTTTGCAAATGTGTGAAATAGTGCAATTCGAGCCAGTGTAAAGTTGTCAAATGCTATATTTTACAAACGGTGGATCATGGCACCAAACCAAATGCACCAAAACATCCAAGTAGCTAGGTGAATGCTATAGGATGTGGTGTTTCAAAGTGCGCACGACAAGGCCATTACTTCCGGGCTACTTCGCTCGGTCGTAGTCCCTTAAGAGCCCCGAGACCAAAATATCATTCAACTTTGACGTCCTAACTACTCAAACTCCCCGTAGCACTAGAGACGTCTCTCTTCGATCCATAAACACCTTGGCATAAGGACACTCTACAATAGCCTCTCTTTTTTTTTCCTTCTCGCATCGGTGCTCTCGCTGCCCTATTGTTTACAAACGCGCGAAATAGTGCGGTTCGAGCCAACGTAAGGTTGTCAAATATGATATATTTTGCAAACGGTGGGTCGTGGCACCTAACTAACTAATGCGCACTTTGGCACATCCAAGTGGCTAGGTGAACACTAGAGGAGGTATTGTTTTGGTGTGCAACAAGGTCGTTGCTTCCTGCTACTTCGCTTCGGCGTAGTCCCTTAAGAGACCCGAGACCAAAATACTCGTTCAACTTCGACAGTGACTACTCGAGTCCGTGGCACCTAGAGATTCTCATGTATGATCTAACGCCTTGGCGTAGGGACCCTCTAAACTAGCCTCTCTCAGTTTTTTTCTTCTCAAATCGGTGCTCGCGCTGCCCTATTGTTTGCAAACGCACGAAATATTGTAGTTCGAGCCAGTATAAGGTTGTCAAACGCTATATTTTTCAAACAGTGGGTTGTGGCTCCAAACCAAATGTGCCGACACATCCGGGTGGCTAGGTTAATGCTAGAGGATTTGGTGTTTCATTGTGTGACAATGTCAAGGTCGTTGCTTCCGGATACTTTGTTCGGTTGTAGTCCCTTAAGAGCCCCGAGACCAAAATATAGTTCAACTTCGATGTGTGACTACTCAAACTCCCTGGCACCTAGAGATGCCTCATATTATGTGACACCTTGGCATAGGGACCCTCTAGAATATCCTCTCTCAGGATTTTCCTTCCCACAACGGTGCTCTCACCGCCCTATTGTTTGCAAACGTGCAAAATAGTGAAGTTCGAGCCGCTGTAAGGTTGTCAAACAAGATATTTTAAAAAGGTGGGTCATGGGACCGAACCAAATGCTTGCCGAGACATCCGGGTGGCTAGGTGAATGCTAGAGGAGGTGGTGTTTTGGTGCACGACAAGGTCATTGCTTCCGGCTACTTCGTTCGAGCGTAGTCCCTTAAGAGCCCTGAGACCAAAATATCATTCAACTTCGACGGTGACTACTCGGACTCCGTGGTACCTAGAGATGTCTCATCTAATCTAACACCTTGATATAAGGACCCTCTACAATAGCCTCTCTTAAGTTTTTTCCTTCTCATATCGGTGCTCTCGCTGCCCTATTGTTTACAAACACGTGAAATAGTGCAGTTTGAGCCAATGTAAGGTTGTCAAACGCTATATTTTACAAACGGTGGGTCGTGGCACCAAACCGACTATTTCAACATGTCTAGGTGGCCAGGTGAACACTAGAGGAGGTGGTGAGTTGGTGCGCGACAAGGTCGTTCCTTCCTAGCTACTTCATTCAGGCGTAGTCCCTTAAGATCCCTGAGACCAAAATATCATTCAACTTCGACGGTGACTACTTAGACTTCGTGGTACATATAGATGCATTGTCTAATCCAACACCTTAGTGTAGGGACCATCTACAATACGCTCTCTTAGTTTTTTCCTTTTCATATCGGTGCTCTCGCTGCCCTATTGTTTGCAAATGGGTGAAATAGTGCAGTTGGAGCTAGTCTAAGGTTTTCAAATTCTATATTTTACAAACGGTGGGTTGTGGCACCAACCAAATGTGCCGACATGTCTAGGTGGTAAGGTGAATGCTAGAGGAGGTATTGTTTTGATGCGCAACAAGGTCATTGCTTCTGGGCTACTTCGTTGGCCGTAGTCCCTTAAGAGCCATGCGACCAAAATATCGTTCAACTTTGATAGGTGACTACTCAGACTCTATGGCACCTAGAGATGTCTCATTTGATCCAACACCTCAGTGTAGGGAACCTCTATAATAGCCTCTCTCGGTTTTTTCTTTCTCATATCGGTGCTCTCGCTATCCTATTTTTTGCAAACGCGTGAAATAGTGTAGTTCGAACAGGTGTAAGGTTGTCAAACGCTATATTTTGAAAACGGTGGGTCATGGCACCAAATTGACTACGCCAAAATTTCAAGGTGGCTGTGAGTGCTAGAGGAGGGGTTTTTTTGTGTGATAAGGTCGCTTCTTTAGAGCTACTTCGTTCGAGCGTAGTCCCTTAAGAGCCCTAAGACCAAAATATCATTCAACTTCAACAGGTGACTAATCAGACTCCATGGCACCTAGAGACGCCTCATATGATTCGACACCTTGGTGTAGGGACCCTCTACAATAGGCTCTCTAGGTTTTATTCTTCCCTGATCGGTGCTCTCACCGCCTGATTAGGCGATCTAGTGTAAGGTTGTCGAACGCTATATTTTACAAACGGTGGGTCGTGGCACTGAACTGAATATGCCGACACATCCATGTGGCCAGGTGAATGCTAGAGGAGGTGGTGTTTTGGAGCGTGACAAGGTCCTTACTTCTAGACTACTTCATTCGGGCGTAGTCCCTTAAGAGCCCTGAGACCAAAATATCGTTCAACTTCGATGGGTGACTACTCAGACTCCATGGCAGCTAGAGACACCTTGTCTAATCCAAAAACTCAGTGTAGGGACCCTCTACAATAGCTTCTCTCAATTTTTTCCTACCCATATCGGTGATCTCGATGCCCTATTGTTTGCAAACGCTCAAATAGTGCAGTTGGAGCAAGTGTAAGGTTGTCAAACGCTATATTTTTCAAACGGTGGGTCGAGGCACCGAACCGACTACACCAACATGTCAGGGTGGCAAGGTGAATGCTAGAGGAGGTAGTGTTTTGGTGCACGATAAGGTCGTTGCTTCCGGGATACTTCATTCGGGCTAAGTCCCTTAAGAGCCTTGAGACCAAAATATCGTTCAACTTCGACCAGTGACTACTCAGACTCCGTGCAACCTAGAGATGCCTCGTCTATTCCAACCCCTCTGTGAAGGGACCCTCTACAATAGCCTCTCTCAATTTTTTTCCTTCCTAGATAGGTGATCTCCCTGCCTTATTGTTGCAAACGTTTGAAATAGTGTAGTTCAGCCGAGTGTAAGGTTGTCAAAAACAATATATTTTGTAAATGGTGGGTCATGGCACAAACCGATCGTGTGCCGACATGTTTGAGTGGTCAGGTGAATACTAGAGGAGGTGGTGTTTTCGTGCGTGACAAGGTCGTTGCTTTTGAGCTACTTCGTTCGGGCGTAGTCCCTTAATAGCCCTGAGACCAAAATATCATTAAACTTCGTCAGGTGACTACTCGGACTTTGTGGCACCTACAGATGCCTCGCCTGATCTAACACCTCAATATAGGGACCCTCTATAATAGTCTCTCGTTGATTTTTCCTTCTCATATTGGTGCTCTCGCTACCGTATTATTTACAAACGCGTGAAATAGTGCAATTGAAGTCGCCAGTAAGGTTGTCAAACGCTATATTTTGTAAATGGTTAGTCATGGCACCGAACCGAATGCATTGACACATCCGGGTGGCTAGATAAATGCTAGAGGATGTGGTGTTTTGGTGCACGACAAGGTCATTGCTTCCGGGCTACTTTGTTCAAGCATAGTCCCTTAAGAGCCCCGAGAACAAAATATCGTTAAACTTTGACGGTGACTACTCAAACTCAGAAGCACCTAGAGATTCCTTGTTTGATCTAACACCTCAAAGATAGGGATCCTCTATAATAGATTCACTCAGCTTTTTTCCTTCCAGATCGGTGCTCTTGCTACCCTATTGTTTTAAACGCTTTGAAATAGTGTGCGTTCGAGCCAGTGTAAGGTTTTCAAACGCTATATTTTGTAAACGGTGGGTCGTGGCTCCAAACCAAATGTGCCGACACATCTTGGTAGCTAAGTGAACACTAGAGGAGGTGGTGTTTCAGTGCATGACAAGGTCGTTTCTTCCAGGCTACTTCGTTCGGGTGTAGTCCCTTAAGAGCCTTGAGACCAAAATATTGTTCAACTTTGACGAGTGACTACTCGGACTCCATGGCACCTAGAGATGTCTCGTTTGATCTAAACCTCGGCATATGGACCCTCTACAATAGCCTCTCTCATTTTTTTCATTCCCAGATCGGTGCTCTCGCTGCCCTATTGTTTGCAAATGTGTGAAATAGTGTAGTTCGAGCTAGTGTAAAGTTGTCAAACGCTATATTTTGCAAACATTAGGTCATGGCACCTAACCAAATGTGCAGACAAATCCGGATAGCTAGGTGAATGCTAGAGGAGGCAGTGTTTCGGTGCGCGACAAGGTCATTGCTTTTGGGCTAATTCATTCATGCGTAGTCCCTTAATAGCCCCGAGACCAAAATATGTTTCAACTTTGATAGGTGACTACTCGGATTTCATGGCACCTAGAGATGTCTCATCTTATTTGGCACCTCGGCGTGTAGGGACCTCTACAATAGCCTCTCTTTTAGTTTTTTTCCTTCTCATATTGGTGCTCTCGCTGCCTTATTATTTGCAAATGCTCGAAATAGTGTAGTTTGAGTTGAGCAAGGTCAAAGTATTTTGTCAAATGCTATATTTTGCAAACAAGGTGTTTCAAATGTGCGTGCTAGAGGAGGTGTTTTGGTGCGTTACTTCGTTGCTTTCCGGCTACTTCATTCGGGTGTAGTCCCTTAAGAGCCCTAAGACCAAAATATCGCTTCAACTTTGACGGTGACTACTCGACTCCGTGGCACCTAGAGATGCCTCCACTAATCCAAAATCTCGGTGTAGTAGGACCCTCTACAATATCCTCTCTCAGTTTTTTTTCCTTCTCATATCAAGGTGCTCTCTTCGCTGCCTATTGTTTGCAAACACGTGAAATAGTGCAATTTGAGCCGCCTAAGGTCGTCAAATGCTATATTTTATAAACGGTGGGTCGTGGAATCGAACCAAATGTGCCAAAATGTCTGGTTAGCTAGGTGAACGCTAGAGGAGGTGGTGTTTTGTTGCATGACAAAGTCATCGCTTCTAGGCTACTTCGTTCGCGTAGTCCCTTAAGAGCCCTGAGACCAAAATATCATTCAACTTCGATGGGTGACTACTCAGACTTCGTGGCACCTAGAGATGCCTCATCTGATCTAAAACCTTGGCATAGGGACCCTCTATAATATCCTCTCTCATTGTTTTCCTTTCTAGATCGGTGCTCTCGCTTTGCCCTTTTGTTTGCAAACGTGTGAAATAGTGCAGATTGGAGCCGAGTGTAAGGTTGTCAAACGCTATATTTTGCGAACGGTGGGTCGTGGAACCCAAATCCAATGTGCTTAGCACATCCGGGTGGCTAGTTGAATGATAAAGGAGGTGGTGTTTTTAGTGTGCGACAAGGTCGTTGCTTCCGGGCTACTTCATTCGAGCGTAGTCCTTTAAGAGCCCCGAGACCAAAATATCATTCAACTTTGATGGGTGACTACTTAGACTCCGTGGTAGCTAGAGATGTCTCGTCTCGATATGACACCTTGGCATTGAGAGCCTCTATAATAGTCTTTCTCAGCTTTTTTTCCTTCTCATATTTGTGCTCTCAATGCTCTATTGTTTGTAAATGTGTGAAATAGTGCGCTTCGAGCTAGTGTAAGGTTGTCAAACGCTATATTTTGTAAACAAATGGGGTCGTGGGACTAAACCAATCTGCTGTGCCACATGTCCGAATGGCCAATTGAACACTAGAGGAGGTGGTGTGTTGGTGCGGACAAGGTCGCTTTCTTCCGGCTACTTCGTTCGGGCGTAGTCCCTTAAGAGCCCTGAGACCAAAATATCATTCAACTTCGACGAGTGACTACTCGGACTACATGGCACCTAGAGATGCATCGCTTGATTTGAAACCTCAGTGTAGGGACCCTCTACAATAGTCTCTCTCAGGTTTTTCCTTCTCATATCGGTGCTCTCGCTGCCCTATTGTTTGCAAACGTGCAAAATAGTGCGCTTAGAGCCAATCTAAGGTTGGTCAAAACGCTATATTTTGCAAACGGTGGGTCGTGGCACCAACAAAATGTGCCAACACATCCTGGGTGGCTAGGTGAACACTAGAGGAGGTGGTGTTTTAGTGTGCGACAAGGTCGTTGCTTCCGGGATACTTCATTCAGGCGTAGTCCCTTAAGAGCCCTTAGACAAAAATATCGTTCAACTTCGATGGGTGACTACTCAGACTCCATGGCACCTAGAGATATGTCGTTTGATCTAAAACCTCGGCGTAAGGACCCTCTACAATAGGCTCTCTTAGTTTTTTCCTTCTCATATCGGTGCTCTCGCTGCCCTATTGTTTACAAATGTGTGGAATAGTGCAGCAATCAACCCAGTAAGGTTGTCAAATGCTATATTTTTCAAACAGTGGGTCATGGCACAAAACCGATCATGCCTGACACATCTAGGTGGCTAGGTGAACGCTAGAGTAGGTGGTTTTGTGGTGCATGATAAGGTCGCTCTTCCGGATACTTCGTCGGCGTAGTCCCTTAAGAGCCTTGAGACCAAAATATTGTTCAACTTCGACGGTGACTACTCGGACTCTATGTCACCTACATACACCTCGTCCGATCCAACACCTCGGCGTAGGGACCCTATACAAAATCCTCTCTCATTTTTTTCCTTCCCATATCGGTGCTCTCGCTGCCCTGTTGTTTACAAACATGCGAAATAGTGCAGCTTGGAGCTAGTGTAAGGTTGTCAAACGCTATATTTTACAAACACTAGGTCATGTCACCCAAATGAATTTGCCAACATGTGTAGCTATCTAGGTGAATGCTAGAGGAGGTGGTGTTTGGTGCCATGCACGAAAAGTCGTTGCTTCCGAGCTACTTCGTTTGGCCGTAGTCCCTTAAGAGCCTTGAGACCAAAATATCGTTCAACTTCAATGGGTGACTACTCGAGACCCCGACACCTAGAGACACAATAGGGACCCTCTACGATAGCCTCTCTCAAATTTTTCCTTCTCATATCGTGCTCTTGTTGCCTCTATTTTTTACAAATGCACGAAATAGTGCAGTTGGAGCCAGTGTAAGGTTGTCAAACGCTATATTTTGCAAACGGTGGGTCATGGCACCAAACCAAATTTGCTGACATGTCTGGGTGGCTAGGTAAGTGCTAGAGAAGGTGATGTTTTGATGCACGACAAGGTCATAGCTTCCGGACTAGTTCGTTCGGGCGTAGTCCCTTAAGATCCCTAAGACCAAAATATCATCCAACTTTTGACGGGTGACTACTCATACTCCGTGGCACCTAGAGATACCTTGTCTGATATGAAACCTCAGCGTAGGGACCCTCTACAATAGCCTCTCTCAGTTTTTTCTTTCCTAGATTGGTGCTCTTGCTGCCCTATTGTTTGCAAACGAGTAAACTAGTGCAGTTTGAGCCAGTGTAAGGTTGTCAAACGCTATATTTTTCAAAAGGTGGGTTGTGGCACATAACCGAATGTGCCAAAACATCTAGGTGGCCAGGTGAATACTATAGGAGATGGTGTTTTTGTGCATGACAAGGTCGTTGCAGTCGGGCTACTTCGTTCGGGTGTAGTCCCTTAAGAGCCCTAAGACCAAAATATTGTTCAACTTCAACGGGTGACTACTCAGACTCCGTGGCACCTAGAGACGTCTCATCTGATCCAAAACCTTGATGTATTTACCCTCTACAATAGGTTCTCTCATTTTTTCCTTCCCAATCGGTGCTCTCGCTGCCCTATTTTTGTAAACGCGTAAAATAGTGTAGTTTGAGCCAGTGTAAGGTTGTCAAACGCTATATTTTGCAAACGATGGGTCGTGGCACCAAACCGATTGTGCACACGCATAGGTATGGTCTTGTAAACACTTAGGGAGGAGTTGTTTCAGTTCTCTAAGCACCAGGTGCTTCATGGCTACCTCCTCCGGAGCTAAGAACCCCCTCCATGGGTATATAGATAGTTGTTAATTGCTTCTCTTTTCTTGTAAAACAATGAAAGCTTCTCTTAGTTTCAAGAATTTAAAATTCTCTACTAAAAGTGCCAAGCAAATGAAGGTGGAAGCTTTTTTGGCACCACTAACCTGAACATAAAAGTGTTAATCAAAGAAATTTAAGTTTCAAATCAAAACCATACTAGATATATACAAAATACACAAATTTAAAATAAAATAAATGAACTTAAATCTAGATCTAACTAACAAATTTATATATATCAAAGAAATTATATATACTTATACATGAGCATTGTAAATTCATTCCAATGAACCATCGTGATCGGATCTACTCGAATAGCGTAAAAGATTGCTTCATCATATGACTCTCGAACCTTTCAAATAATCTTGTTATTAGGCCTTCCTCGATATCTATACAGCTGAATATTTGTTGTTAGAACTAGATGTGAATATAAGATTATTTTCCTGTGTGTCTCAAAGTCTTAAAACACCCAAACAGAGGAGTTTTTAATAGATATCGTTGAAGCCAAGTTCCAAAGAACTACCACCGACCATGTAGGATACTCAATATCTTCACCATCTATAATAGGAGAAGTCAACTTCTTTCTTTCCTCGATGCAACGACATAAGAAATAGTCAGTTCCTTCTTCATTGTCTTCTGTCGCAATAACAATAAACACATGTCCTAAAAAAAAAGGTTGAACAACTCAAATTTAAATTACATATTAAAATTTCAATGGACATAACTCAATAAAAAAATTAAATAAATAACCATAAATACCTTGTCGCACCAAAATCAAAATTTCATCAAAGTCCTTAGATGTTGCAACTTCATTTGCAGAAACAAGTTGTAATGCTTGTGGAGGTTGATAACTAGGAAGCGGAGTTAAAGACCTACAAATCCATTCATCCACCCATTCTTGTGAATCACACTGAGTAGTGACAAATTTGATAAAAGATGCACAAAAACATGTCAACTTTCTTGTCCATATGGCCCACGAAGTAGCGTCTAAGCTACAAAATGAGTGCATATCATTGGACCCAGTGAGTGTCATACAATCCTCATAGTTAGCAATTTGTTTTTCCTCTATCAACCAAAAATATCTACGAACTATGGAATTTTTTTGAGAACCTCGAGCCATGTTGTCAATACACCATTCCACTATGCTCTTTACATCTTTTAGTTTAACACCATCTTTGTACTTCAACTCTTCTCTTGCAAGATCTCTTTTCACACATGCCTTTGCACCGTCATGCTCTCCTTTTCCATGTCCAAATTTCCTCGGTGAAAATCTAAATATGTTACACACCCATCTTGACGTGCATTCTACTCATCCAATAAAATATTCGTACATTCTTAAACCGAGACGTGTAATTATCTCACCATATATAATGTTGTTTGAAGTGTATGTCCCTATCGACAAAATTTCCATAAAATAACTGAAACACCCTTGCACAAATTCAAGAGAATGAGTATGGTCATCAATGATATAAAAGTGGTACTCTCTTAAAAAAATTTGATCATCATTCTCTCAGATTGTCAGAGAATGTAGAAATGCTATATGCACAAATATGGCAACTTGTAATGAGTTTTAATATTATGATTAAACCTCCATTTGTGGTTGCAATGTGTAATTCTCTGCAAAAATCGACCACCGAAACAATAGTACCAATAGGAAATGTGTCCTTGCATAGCTTAAACTATTCATCCAACCATCGAGCTCTATGTGTATGCCTAGCACACTCATAAACAATTTCATCCTTAAATTTTCTCAAAATTGGAAAACAGAATTTGTTCTCAGAACTAGCTCACACCGTTTAGACTCTTTTCCATCTTTCAAATGTATGCAACTGATTTATATTTATCAAAATCAACTAAATTATGTGTTATCACCAAATCACAAAGACCCGTCTATTTATACAAGTGCATATACTTGAACTCACGGTGTGATTGGATAACATGGGTACTATCTCCAAGTTCGGGACTTGCTACTTGAGATAGACATCTAGAGAAAGTCTGGTTCTTACTCCTAAACTACCCGCCACAATCTACTCTAATGCAGGGAAACTAACTATTCTAACCTAAATTTCCAAGGGTCCAGGGAGAGAGAATGCATAAAATGAAATCCTACACTAAAGCGGTGATACACCAAAAAAGGAGGGTGTGAGAGTAGTCTTCAAACTGCGTGAGATACAGAAGCAAAGTGCACACTAGAAGGGGTGATGACAGTTCTCCACAATCTAGTAAAATGCATTCACAAAAATATTTCAAACATGCACAATGATAATGGATCCCTGCAAGAACATAATAATAGACACAATATTCTTGTAATCAAGGTTGAAGGGGCAAGAAGAATGCAAGAAAACACAGCAGGGGAAGATACATCCACAAACTTATATTTTATTGCTTCATAATATGCACAGTTCAATCGGTTACAAGAAAAGGGCCGATCACCATGCAAGGAGTCCACAACAAGGGCCTGCAACACATTATCTTCACAAAGCAATTTTGGCAGAGCTTTTCTAAAAAAACTACCTCCCTTACAATGAGCCCAACACTCCAATTTATAAAAAGATGAGAAGAGAGAGAGAGGGAACAAAAATAAAAATCTAGAAATCTATCCTTCAACCACTTGTCGAGGCATTAAATGGAGTAAAATGATTATATATTACTTACAAAAGGCTCCCCATACTGTCCCATGTGCTTTGCAGGGAAGAATGATGACCATGCCTCTTAATTGCACTCCCAACTACCAAATAAAACACTGTTATGAACCCGGCCACGTTTTATGAAAAATCTCTATTTATTTCTCACCAAATCTGAAATTTCTTGATTGCTATGTGTTGGTCTTGCAGCCACGATTCCAACAAAGATACCAATTTTGTGTGATTTTGTTGAGAAATGCAAAAGTTATGGCCTTCTGAGTGCAAGTAGCTATTTTGGGTCCGCGGTGTTTTCGTCATTTGAAGGGAATGAGCATTAACTAACTAGATTTAAATTTCTGGCATAGAGGACGCTGCTCTCGCTCCGAAAGTCTAATTTTGTGAAAATCAGAGCTCGGAGTCAAAAGTTATGGCCGCTTTGAAGTTTCACGGGTCAAACGTTGACTTTTCTTCTTTGCCCTCTACCGCTTCGCTTTTTGCGTCCCTCGTGTCTTGCGCGTACTTTTGGCCCGATGTCCCGTAAGAAAATCTCCGCTTCGGCTGATTCAGATTCCTTGTTCCTATTTGAGGTGAAGACACGTGGCGAGATTCCATTCGTTGGCGGCTCTTTTGGCTTTTTGCATCCCACGCGTAATTTTGGCCCAACTGCGTGTGCATGAAAGTCCCATATTTCAGGTCGAATAGGCCGGTTCGCATCCTCCGCGTACTTTTGGCCCGGATGTCCCAAACTAAAATCTCCTGCTTGGCCGATTCGGCTTTTGCAAGGCCCCAACGTCCCAACTGTCCCCGCAGACCACCTGGACTAGACTTAGCCGATTTTCTTCATTTTTCGGCCCCCAAGCTTGGTATAACGAACCTCGCATGACCCGAACCCTTCGACCAAAATGCATTAACACAAATCCTGCCCGACCTTATTTTTGCATTTTTTCCATTTTTTCTAACTCGTTGGGATTTCTTCTTGGATGGGGAGTTAGAAAAGGCCGAGGGGACCCCAAAAACATGCTTTTGGGCCTTGTATCAATATACTTACTTGGGATTGAATAATTTGATGCATGTTATCAAAATTACCTTGAGGGGTGAATTTTGGATAACATTATGTTCTATTATACCTTCAATTTTCTCATGGATGCAACTTTCCAATTTAGGTAATCTGACGCATGTACTATAATTTCCATCTAAACAATCCTAACTATAAAAAAATTGTCCAACTTTTTTTTCACAAAATATAGTAGAATCAAATCCTCCTGGAAGATATTGGTGGAACTTGAACACAACCTTCCGATAACATAGTTTCAAAATGAAAAATAGAATGAATACGTAAAAATTTAGCATAATGCATCGCAAATTCAACATGTTGCCTACAACAACAAGTGGTGTGAGCGTGGTTGATTTTCACATAGAATGGTTGCAACATTTCAAAAAACGTTGACTAATTTTAATTTTCAGATTTTCTCATTCAAACTTACAAAAAAATTGAGTTTGAGTCATATCTAAGAAATGCTTTGGATGTGGTTCACGATTATTAGAACCAACTCTCGCTTTATAACATCTCTTGTATTAGGTGAAACTCTAGTGTTATCATGCCAAAATTTAATAACAAATTCTCTTATAGTATCGAATTATTTTTGTCCTTACAAGGTGCTCGCGTAAAAATGCCCAAAAATCAAAGTGTTATTGAGTGATTGAAGGATATTACGCCTTTCAATTGCTTTCATTAGAGTTTTTCGATTAACTTGCAACATTCAACTATTTTGCGTAATCAAGCGTTGTTTTTTATTGATTCACTTACAACACTAGTAGAAAGTACGTGACACATAATATTACTATCCCTAATATGTCTCTTGACACCAATAGTGTGATATGCATCATGAAGGTTTTCAACAATTGTAGAGGTTTGACCACACATATTAGATGTTGTCAATCCTAAGGTATTTAATGTAGGTCTCAATTTAATCAATTTCATCAAACTAACCAACAACTGACATCTTTGGGAATCATTTAAAATTTCAAAATGATTATCCCAAATTTCATTGGCTTTTCTTTTGATTTTTCATTCGTAAAGTTTGTCGACATTGGTTTCAAAATGTTTTCATCAATTTCAGTAAAAAAATTATTTTTCTTATGTAAAATCCTAGAGGTGTTTTTGTCAAAATTTTCCTCTCTACGCTTCAACATGAATTTCCTTATTCACATTTTCATTGTCTCCTTCAATTTCAACATTTGCTACATCATGAGTATTTAATTCTTCTTCAACATTGACAGTAAAAACATCTTCATCATGAGTATTTAATTCAACTTCAACATTGACAGTAGAAACATTACTTGGTTCTTCATTGCTTACAATAGTTGGGGTTGAAGATGAACCTCTTCTTGATTCACGAAGATTCCGCATTCGCTCAACATTTTGAATTTTGTTGGCCTCTAATTCATTTGGTGTTTTTTTACTTAATGACTTGCTTTTATGACTTCGTTTCTTGTCTCCCATGATGTTTTGCTTCCGATGATAAGAAAAACGTGTAGAAAAAGACAGAATTTCACAATAATTTATACGGTAAGGTTAGAGAGTAAAAATCACATGGTAATTCAGACATTGGGATGTGTGTAAACATGATTTATGACTACGAGCGCGCTTCATAAACCGCGATCACGGTTTATAAAGTGCACTCGTGGTTTGTGTTAAAAAACGTGATCGCACTTTATAAACCGCGATCGCGGATCTATCTGCCGAACATAATCCTCGGGAAATCTTTGTTTTTCCCTAACCAAAGCTATGGAAGGTCATTATGAACTATAAAAGGACAAAAAACTTCAAATTTACTCTTCCAAAGACTTGAACAATGCTAAAAAAATATAAAAATTTCAAAAAAATGGTGCCATCGCGTAGGGGAGACTGTTAGCTTCATAGAAATATTGATTTTAAAGTGAATAGAATAACATAAATATCATTTTATATTTTTTTACTAACAATAGGTCTTTAAGACATTTTTTCCCGTGAATGTTCACGTCTACGTTTAAGATCAGTAACTTTTGTTTTCGCTTGTCAAAATGTGATAAAACTTATACCATCACAAGCGTGGACAAATTCTATACACGTTTGAAAAAAATTTGATTTCGATATTTTTTTATATAATTATGGTAGGCAAATGGAAAGCGCTCCATTTCCTAAATATTTTTAGACCACTTTCAAGGAAAAACTCATTAAAAAAATATTACTCAAAAAATTCAAAATAAAATCCATCCCAAGATAGACAACTACATCTAAAATTTCACCAAAGGAAAAAAAAACAAGATTTGGTCATCCAAAATGCAGGAAAACGGACTACAATCTTAAATATTTTTTCAAAAAAAAAAAACCAAGTCATCTAATTTTAAGTGTTTAATAAAGCTAAACTTGTCCGTTTTTAAAAAAAATTAATATTTCAGAAACTAGATTCCGAATGCTACGATTCATATTTATATAATTTTTTTCTAATTTTGAGTGCGCGTATTGCTAATAATCCCTACAAGTTGAGATTTCATTGTTTATTGCAATATGATGTCCACATATGACCCTATATTTGTCCATCAACTTTCTCACTTACCCATAAATCTAAAAAAATTCTTCATGTTGAAGTGTTGAATGGAGTCAACAAGTTTTTGAACTATTTTAACTATGATGGGAAATAAGGATAGCGTGATTGAAAAATGTTTTGGGAAAAGATATATTGAATCTAAATCTTCTTCAAATCAAGATTTCTATCTTGACATCACATCATATTCACCATCAGTAGTAAGGGTAAAACTTAAACACTAAATAAACGTGTGAGAAACATAATCTTAACATAAGAACTAGCCAATTAAGAACTTTGTATGTAATTTGAAATATGCCAAATAATTATGTAAGTTATGGATATTTTCGTAAGAGATAAAGAGACAACTTAAATGGTTGATCATTGCAAGTTGAATGCAAAATGAATTCAAGAATCAGAGGTGGAAAAAGAATAAAATTACCCTTGCACAATAATGTTCTTGGAATTTTTATCGTAACCAAGATGTAATAATGATAATGATGTGTTGTGAGTTTTCCAATCCTTGAGTCCCTTTCTTGTGGTTGGGTCATTACTAGCCTTCGCTCAAATGGGAAGGTGTGGCATCGACATGTATATGGTGTTTGCATGTGTCTATGTGAGTCGATGACTTATGTAAGTGACTAATGCGTAGTTGAATTTCTCTACTTAGAGCCCTTGTGGTGTTGTGTAGTGAGCAATGTAAGTAAAAATAAATAAATTTATCCTGTATTTTTAATGTTGTATTTGTGTGTGCAATAATTGTGGGCGTTACAATATTCTACGAGTTTCTATAAATTTTTAATCGATACAAGGATATTGCTAATACATTTTCTATATTTGAGTATCATAATACATTTCTAATTGTAATGTTTCTTATTGCGTTTGTTCTTAATCAAATTATATTTTTTTCTTAATCAAATTCTTTATTTATAGTTAATGAAATTTAAACAATAAAAAATTTATTTTAAAATTTTAAACAATTAAAATTTTAATTTTAATTATATATTTAATTGGAAAAGATATTACTCATTCTATTTCTTATTTGATTCAAGATTTAATTTTTTTGTAGAATGTGTAGTGCCAAACAATTAAAAATAAATAAATAAATAAAAGGAATTTCAATGAGTGAGTAGGTGGGAAGAGGTTGGTGAAAGGAGGAATGGTGGAGGACGTGGGTTGAATGGCGAGTGGCAGGGATCTGAAACAACACATGGACACCTTGAAACGTCCCTTCTGAATTGTCATGTTCCTTGCAAAATAATATAAGCACTTTATTTTGTATCCAAAGTAGCAACCACGCTAGAAACCATGTTAACACTGTAAATTTAGCAGTTTTGGATTGTTGTAGTAGATTATAGACAAAAATGGGTTGATTTGAACCTATATCTCGTATATGTCATTCTACTCGACCCATTCCTACAATCTTTCAGCCAAAGTGGAGGGATCGTAGAGGCTCTATTGATGTTGTTAATACATTTAATAGATTTTATCAGTCATCCCTCCATGTGCCAAAGGGAGCTCTAATTTGGAGGTTTTGTTTGTTATCCTTGGCTGCCATAGTTGATGAAGCTCTGTATCTTTGTGTCCCGAGCCACGTCCGACACAAAGGGTCTACTTATTTTCATTTTCATAGACATAGGTATGGATGTTTTGTGTTTACACAACTATGGATGCCATTCATATATTTGGGAGGCTTTCTTTTCATTTTGATCCCTTGATTTTTGTATAAAAACTATTTTGTGAGAGGAAGTATTCCAAGAAAATGCATTTTCAATTTTAAAGCCATATTTCCACGTGTCTTACCTACATCCTCCCAAATTGTGTCCAATGGGGTCTTAGGATAAAGGCATGGGATCAACAAAAAGTATAAAAATAGAGGAATATTATCAGATTTTGTAGTTGTCGATGTTATGATAGACATGTATGAAAAATGAGGAACCTTACGCAAGGTAGATGAACTGTTTAACATAATGTCCTTTAAAAAATGTGGATTTTTATGTTCATTTAAAGCATGTTTCCATCATCCTGAGAGGAAACCAAACTGCTACCCACCGTTGTTTTGTTTTTGTAGGTAAAAGACAAATAAGAAAGAGGATTCAAAACCCGTCATTGGTCTAGCTGTAGCAGAGAAAGATGAAAACATGTATATTTAAATTTTCCTCCACAAGAACAAAAAAATCTTGTTGATTCAGTCATTGGGAGACAGAAATGTCTCCAAAACATGAATCTTGGTACATGAGTTTTCCAGATCAAGTGATGGGCATTGGAGGTGCGACTACATAAAGGGTTAAATAAAAAGTTACTTTATTAATGTGTGTGCGAAGAAATGATAGAATGGTGGAAAAAATTGTGTAGTTTTAGAGTTAGTATTCATGCCCTCATGGCCCTACACCTACCTTACCTTGTCTTTATCATGCAGGTAAAAAAAGGGTGGATATAAGCTAGTTGATGATAAAGTAATGCATCATTCAGATGTGCAAAATTACCTTCACAGCCATGGATTTACCCGTAGATCCTCACGTCCATCTTCTAGTGGCATATGAAATGTTCGAGTAAATGCCAGATGTGTGGCCTCATGGTTTGCAATGATAGCAGGATATGTTTAAAAATGGGTTTTTTATTTAAGGCTTTGGGACCTTTCAAGAAAATGCAAAATGGTGGAGTTGTGGATGCTCACAAATTGTTTGATAAAATGCTAAAAGAGAGTTAAAGCCTTGTGGAGTGCGAGTGAAACACCTTAGACTACGTCATACTCTATGAACACAAATATCTACCAAGCATGGTTCATCTCTCGAATTCTTTCATAATTCTTGTACTTTAGTTTTTCTTTTGCAACGAAATGTAATTTTAAAAGCTTGGGATTATCATAGATTTAATTGTTTTATATTAACTTGTTGCAAAAACAATAAAATGTCGTATCATAACTCACACAATCAAAATAACCATTTTGTAGTAAACCATGAAATTCAACCCTCATTTTGAGGTGATTTAGAAAAATCCTTGACCAAACTAGATCACTACAATATTGTTTTATCGACAAGTTGAAGTTGACTTCCGGTAAATATGTTGACCATCTCTTGGTTTAAATATATAAATTACAATTTTTGGGGACTTGTAAAGTAACCTTCGTAACTCAAAATGGGAGGTTAAGCTTCCTTCGCATACCTTGTTATGTGAGGTGTCACTATAATCCTTGAATCGACCCCAAATGATCATTTGTGATCTTTTTGATGCCCTACTAGGAGAAAGGTTTCACCATTTTACAGTTGTAGGAAGCTACGAAAACTGAAAAGTTGGATTTCGTTTTGAACTTCCATTTGAACCCCGAGCGACAAAATGTTTCTTCCTTGCAAACATCTAGTGTTTTTACTAGAAAATTGCATGGAACCATCAATTTAGGGAAAACACTTTTCAATAGTTTGGCAAAGCCATTTTATAGGCCTCTAGTCACATTTTAACTAGGTCAAATTGGACCAATTAGAACCGGTGGCTTCGTAAATCATGTCTCTCGTTTGAAAATCATGTTCTAGTTCTAAGTTCCAACAACTCGATGAATTCTCCATATATGGTGGAACCCATAGGAAATTTATTGTGGCACGTTCATCCCACAGTGGTTCACTTAGTAAAATTTTGTTATAACACGTGTGTTCGAAGAGTATTAAAGAATACCCTTAATTCTAGTTTCTACCTCTAATTATTCAATTGATAATAACCCCTCTTGTTATATTTTTAGAATGAAAATACCCCTATTTTTTCCATTTACCTTACTTACCCATTTTTCAATTACAATTTTGTTTATCCCTTTTTATTTCTACCCTAATATATTAGACAAAAAAATATATTATATTTCGACTTATTTTTTTAATATGAATTTCCTCTCGAAAGATAGTTTGAAGCCATTGAAGACCTATTACAAATCACCTTATATATGTTAAGCTTTAATCATTTATCAATAGTTCTTCAAATAATTAAAATGGTGAAATAATATACCTTGTGTTGAAAAGCATGTACTCAATCCTAGTTTTCTACCATCTTATTATTTCTTGGTTATGAATCTAGATTTGTTTATTTAAAAAGAGATTATAATTTAATTTAGGATCACACTCCTTTTGCAATTTTTAAGGTATTTACTTTTAAAAACTAGGGTTCAAATTTTTTAGTTTTATATTAAAATTAAACCTCCATTTCCTTTGGTCCACCTCTCTAACCTACCCCCAATACCTAATTCAAAAAATTAATAAATTAGACTCTTTTACCCCTTCATGTCTACCGGTATATTGACTTTAATTTATTAATTTTAATTACCTCAATATGAACCCATGTGCTAGGATATTGCCTAGGTAATGAACCCCCCGTGGTTCATCCATCAAACGTTAGTTTTAGACATGGTTTTCTAAGCCCTCGAGAAAACTTTTGATCACGTACAACTAGGTCCATTACGATCGATGGCCTCGGAAAACTAGTCGCTAATCATAAACCGTTTGCCAGTTCTAAATTTTGTTAGTTCATATGAACTCTTGGTATATAAGTGGACATGTATAAATTTAACCATGGTGTTTTTTCTCATCATAAGACAACATTTGAAAGTGGTTTCTTAGCCTCCGAGCTTGTTTTGAACATTTTTGTAGCTAGCAGGAAAATTTAAAAAGAAAGTTGTATGACCCCTATCAGGTTTCCAAACCACCATGGAAAATTTTGACACATGTAAATAAATTTTTGAAACTCTATAGCGTAACTTGTTGTTGGAAATAGAAATTTTGACAAAATAGTGTTTCTCTCTCTTCTTTTCTCTTTCTCTCTCCTTGGTTACAAAATGAAGTGAATACATGTTTCTAAACCTTTTCTTTCGAATGCAAATTATAATTATTATTATATGTAAATGGGAAAATAAAGACATTAATTATGTTAGATTAGGGTGGATTCCATGCCAACAATTTATCGTTGATTTCATGCTCACATGGTTTTGCAGGATGCAAGAATGATGGTGAAAAGGCGATGTGTAATTCATTATTTATTATTGTAATTTATATAGGTCATTGTAAAATGAATATATGTATAATGTAGTCTCATGTTACAAAAAAGTTATATTTGAAATTTTCTAATATGTATGAGATGCTAGTTTTAGGGATATCTTAGAAATGTGCATCTAATCATAGGTTCAATTTGATTCATAGTTACATATGGTAAAAAGTTTGATATATATAGTAAATGAATTTGAAGTTAATATCTTGTAGTGCATTTTTAGTGTTCAATAAATGATTAATTAATTAGTGTGTTGTATTCTTACCTTGTAAATGTAATAAAGAGATTTAATCAAAACACTCAACCCTAGTATAAGATTCATGCATAACATGTCTTCATGTGTGATCCTTCTTACCATAGAAGAGATTGAAACCGTAGAATGAACTTAAACTTTGCACTCGATGGAACCTCCTAGTTTAGGTAAATAAAACCCCTAGTTTGAGTTTACCGTCATAGTCGTTATGTTTAGCGACATTGTCGTGAACCCATCTTTTAGGAACGACATGGTCCAACTTTATCCGGAGTATGTGGTTTCCTTCTAGTTTTGGTAACCACAAGGAGAATTTCTTCTCTTCATGTCCGACACCATTTTGAGTGGTGAAGACCACCTTAGAAGTCACCTTAAGAGTCCTTGTTCGAAGTGACGACTATGCGGTGTAACCTTACCATTTATGGAGTAAGTAGAACTATTAATCCCTTAGTATCCTAGTGTAATAATAAGTCTTACAAAGTTAGATTAATAAATTAACTTCATCATCGAATAAATTCCCTGTGGGATCCAAATGACACAAATGGAGAGAGTGAAATATTTTTTCTATGACTTATACTCTTGTTAATAAACTCTTTAGTTCCTATCATCTAGATGTGTTACCTTGGTTTCTATCAACATAACACCTTGGTATTTTCTTGAAGGTGGTTTAGCATAAATATTTCCTCTCGCCTTAAAACTCATATATAGTTGAGGCGTAGATCCTTAGGTGCAATTAGAATTAAACCAAACCTCAATTGATTAGGAGGTTAGCTTGGGGTTCTTGTGTAGTTATAGTTCTTCCAATCATTTTATTATTTAAGATGTTAGACAGGTACTTTTGTAACTCTTCATGTCTTAAGGTGATGCCAAAAAAATATACCTAAGAAACAATGTAATGAAATGAGAAACAAGAGTATATGTGATAATGGTTTAGGAACAAATTTTCTCTTGAAGTCCTTATGGTATATTTAAGCTCTGAATTTTTGGTAATAATGGATACAACTTGTTCTTGGTGGGACTAGGAATTTGAGCCAATACAGAGTCCACTAAAAAAAAAAAATAAAATAAAATTATGTCATGTAAATTCTTAACTGAATTAAACTAGATTTGGAAATAAAACAACCATAGTACGAGAAAAAATGTGCATCTAATGGAAGGAATTTTTTAGGAAAAGGAAACTTGAACCTTCACCTCCTTGAATCGTATTATTTCTCCCTTGACAAATTATGGTTGGTCCCCTTGCATAATGAGGGTAAAATTAAACGTCAACTAAATTTTTTTTGAGAAACAAAACTTTAGCATAAGAACGAGAGAATTAGGAACTTTGTATGTAATTGGAAATATGAAATTTAATTATGTAAGTTATGGAGATTGTTATAAGGGATAAAGAGAAAACTTAAATGGTTGAACAATAAGTTGAATGTGAAATGAATTTAACAACCTTGTAGGTGGAAAAAGGAAAAAATTATCCTTGCATGATAATATTCCTGGAATGCTAATCGTAATTAAGATGTAATCATGGTAATGATGTGTGGGGGCTTGCCAATCCTTGGGTCCCTTTTCTTGTTGTTGGGTTATTACTCAAATTTTTCATTGGGGAAAGTGTGGCATCGACATGTATCTATATGAGTTGATGACTTATGTAAGTGTCGTATGCGTTGTCGAGTTTCTGTATTTGGAGCCCTTACGGTGTTGTGTAGGGAGCAATGTAAGTAAAAAAATCCTAGTATTTTACTTGTTATATTTCTATGTGTAAAATTTGGGCGTTACATAATGGATTCAAGAAATTGTTTGAAAACTAAATATATTAATCACAAATGAATTGCTAAAAGTTACTATGACCTAAAAATTTAGCAGAGGAAGGTTGTATGGAGTGGGAAACAATTGAAATCAATGTTTAATTTTTTTAAATTATATATATATATATATATATATATATATATAGTTAATAAAATTTAAACAATAAAAGTTTAAATTAAAAATTTAAACAATTAAAATTTTAATTTTAATTATATATTTAATTGAAAAGATATAAATCATTCTATTTCTTATTTGATTGAAGATTTAATTTTTCTATAGAATGGAATCAAGAAATTGTTTGAAAATTAAATATATTAACTCCATAAAGGAATTGCTAAAAGTTACGGTGACCTAAAAATTTAGCAGAGGAAGGTTGTATGGAGTGGGAAACAATTGAAATCAATGTTTAACTTTTTTTAAATTTACCCAAAGTCTAACTTACAAGTATTTAATTTAACATGATGAATTAATTTAAAATAACGAAGATATTAACATATGAATAATTAATTATTATATTATCAATTTATTCATAAATTTATATTATGACATCCTCAAACAATATTTCCTTTTAATCTCATTTTGTTTAAAATATTCAAAGATACGTAAATACAATCATTTGTACTAAAAATATCTCGATCCGAATGTTGGGTGAAAGAGTAATATTTAACATTTCTATATACATTTAATATTAAATTATTACTTGTTCAACATACATTGTGGGGTCCTCTTTATTTTGCTTTAAAAACCTTTTTGAAAACACAAAGCTAATGTCCAAATATGGATGTGCTAGGAGAGCATAGCAGAAAACATCCCATTTGCAAATCCTAGCTCTCGGTATCAAAAAGGCATGTGCAACACTAGATTTCGAGTTGGAAAAATGTCCGCAAATGTTCCTCAATATGAATTATATATATATATATATATATATATATATATATATATATATATATATATATATATATATATATATATATATATATATATATATATAACGTTTCATATAAAGTATATATTCACAATGTCTTTAAATTATAAATTTACAAATATTCAATTTCCAAATACACAATGCACACTAAGATGTTAAAAACTGTCTATATAACAAAAACAAAATCTTAATAAATAATTGAAATATTCTATAAGTTTCTATAATTTTTTAATCGATACAAATTTCTATAATTATTTAATCGATACAAGTTTCTATAATTTCTTAATTATTACAAGGATATTACTAATACATTTTCTATATTTGAGTATCATAATACATTTCTAATTGTAATGTTTCTTATTGTGTGTTTTCTTAATCAAATTACATTGTTTTTTCTTAATCAAATTATTTATATATAGTTAATGAAATTTAAACAATCAAAATTTTAATTTTAATTATATATTTAATTGGATTAGATATAACTCATTCTATTTCTTATTTGATTTCAAGATTTAATTTTTTCGATCAATGCATCAAGAAATTGTTTAAAAACTAAATATATTAATCACAGTAAAGGAATTGCTAAAAGTTACGGTCACCTAAAAATTTAGCAAAGGAAGGTTCTATGGAGTGTGAAACAATTGAAATCAATGTTTATTCTTTTTAAATATCTCAAAATTTAACTTACAAGTATTTAATTTAACATGATGAATTAATATAAAATAACGAAGATATTGACATATGAATAATTAATTATTATATTATTAATTTATTCATAAATTTATATTATGACATCCTCAAACAATATTTCCTTTTAATCTCATATTGTTTAAAATATTCAAAGATATGTAAATACAATCATTTGTACTAAAAATATATGACCGAATGTTGGGTGAAAGAGAAATAAAACATTTATATATACATTTAATATTAAATAATTACTTGTTCAACATACATTGGGGGGTCTCTCATTACGTTGCTTTAAAAACCTTTTCGAAAACACGTGCTAACATCTAAATTTGGACGTGCTAGGAGAGCATAACAGGAACATCCCATTTGCAAATCCTAGTTCTCAGTATCAAAAAAGGCACGTGAAACACTAGATTCCAAGTTGGAAAAGTGTTTGCAAATGTTCCCCAATGCGAATAATGTAAATATATATACACATAAAAATATTTCTCATAAAAGTCACATTCTCTTTTTCATAAAGTATATATTCGTCAATGTCTTTAAATTATAAATTTATAAATATTCAATTTCCAAATACACAACGCACATTAAGATGTTAAAAATTATATATATAACAAAATCAAAATATTAATACATAATTTAAATATTCTACAATTTTCTATAATTAAAATTTGAAAAAGATCCCAGCAATCCAAAGCCTCTGGTTCCCATGGCCAATGTGAATCAGTTGTTAAGGAACATTACCACAAAGTTCGACCAAGGAGCTTATGGCCAAGCTAAGGAACCAACTATTTCTTCGCTAATGAGCCAATCGCTACTGCAACCATCTCAATTACCCCATTTCCAAAGTACTCCAACACGCCCCATGCGGTGTCAATTCTCATGGACGAGTCAAATTCTTTTTCTCACGTCCCCATTTTGCATTTAATTCCTCTGCTACTTCCAATCAACTCACAAGGTCATTCCAAATGACCTCGAAGTCCACCTCGCATCTCTTGGGACCATATCCTAGCATGCAGTGTGGACTCCACTAAAGTAGAAAATGACATTGAGTATGTCGAACAAAAAAAATTGATCTACAGGATTGTCAACAACATAATGTTGCTTGTTTCCTGCATAATCATTATGATGCCCTTGAAGGCTTGGAGGATGGGGATATGAATCTTGACCAACGTTTCCCATGAATTTTTTTATCATGGAATGTTAGGGGTCTCAAAGAATCCTGTCGTAAGTATGTAGTGCATGAAACTCAGTTAAAATGTGTAAATCTGGATGTTTTGTTTTTGTAAGAAGTTAAAATTATAGGTTTTCAGTTTCAAATGGTTTGTAAATCCAACTGGCATGACATCTTGACTTTTTGTAGTAATCATGAAGCAGGGCACGGGGGATTAATTTCACTTTTTGCCCCTAAATGGTGGTCTTTATTAATTTACCATGGAATCAACCCCACCAACCATGTCATATGGATCCTATTTAATATTAAGGGCCATCCTTTTGGGTTCATTAATATTTATGCCTCTAATGATGCTGCTTAAAGGGCTGATTTGTGGCGGTGGATAGCCAACTCCATTCCTGATGCATACTAGGTTATAAGTGGATACTTTAATATGGTTGAAAACCCAAATGATAAATGTGGCCACCTACCTATGAGGTGGAAACCTGGTGAAAGGGAAGCATGGTACTTCATGCGAAATAAATTTGGATTCTTTGATCCTAACGCATCTTGCTTTCCCATGTCAGTATATTGGTACACGTGGTCCAATCTTCATGGAGGGACAGATCGCGTCCTTAAATGGCTTGACAGGGCCATGTTGTCACCAAAAACATTTTTGAGTTTCACAACATTTATTTCATGTCGATGGAGGTTATGCCTGACTTTTTCCTTTTGGACCACTCCATTATACAATTTTGTATCTGTTGGAATGATGTGCACCCATTTTGTCATAAAGGCCAATTCTTTCTTAATATTGCCTTGATGCAACATGGCCCCACCATCAATCATATCAAGTGGATTTGGAATTTAATTCCATGACCTAGTCACTGTCAACGATTTCATCCACCTATGCAAGACATCTGTTTGTTTTGGTGGGAAGATACGCCGACGCGACTATTAGATTTCATAGAATTTATGGCCACCACCGACCAAAACTTGGCACCGCTCATACACTGCTAACACCTCAGCTCTCCTCCCAGTGATAGTGGCACTTCAAGGAGATCCCTTAGTGACTCTCTCTACAACTGCAAGTTGTAACTCTCTGGTATCAAATCCAAATTACGGATAATTATAATGCCAAAGGTGCTCACATCTAGGCTCGAATGCATTGGCTCAAAGTTGGAGATCGAGGTCTTGAAAGATTTTTTCTCTCTCTTCGAGCCAAAATCCTTCTCAATAAATCTGATCTATCATTGATGACAGATCTCAAATCACTGACCCACAGTTTATGTTGTAAGCATTTGTGCAACATTATAAGATTGTTTTCCAAGCTCATTCACCCTTTGCTGCTCATCGGGCCACTCTTGACCAGTGTTTGGGGTTGTTCCCGTAATATTTCGTGAGGATCAAAAGGTGCTCTACGAAATAATGCTCACTATTGAAGACCTCCATAAAGCCACTATGCAAATGGCTAATGATAAAGCACCAAGCTGCGATGGATTCCCTTGTGAATTCTATAAAACTCTCCAGGATTCCGTCGGGAAAGACATTTTGTAGGTCTATCTTAAAGGGTTTCACAACGAAATCCCTATGGCCTATAATTAACAAGGGAAACATCAAATTCATTCCTAAGTAAGGAGATCCTCGAGAAAATCACTTGTTGGCGGCCGATCACTCTGTTGAATGTCTCCTACAAAATCATTGCCAAAGTGTTAGCTCTATGATTACGAAATATATTTCCTACTATTATTCAGCCAGAGTAGACAAGCTTCATATAGGGACGTTTCATCCTGGATAATATCATCATAGTTTGGGAAGGCATTGAATGGGCCTAAAAATCTCACCAGGTCACTATGTTTATTAAGATTGAATTTGAGAAATCTTATGATTAGATTGAATGGAATTTCATCCTTGCCATGCTTTAGGCCCTTGGATTAGGCCCCATCTTTATTCAATCTATGAATATGCTTTTTACAGATGCCTCTGCTCAAATATCTATCAATGGCCTTACCTTGGATCCCTTTGGGATATTTCGGTCTATCAGACAAGGTTGTGCTCTAGCCCCTGCACTTTATGTGTTGGCGACCGAAGGCTTTAGTTATCTTTTAGCCCATGCCAAAAGTCAAGGTCTTGTACATGGAGTTTCTCTACCTACTGAGCCCACCTCCGAACTCCTCAATGGGAATTTTAGGGATGATTCATTCCTCATGCTTATCAAGGATGAAAGTAACATTCGTAATGCCATGCAATGCTTGGATACTTTCTGCCTAGCTTCTGGATACTCCATTTAATGGTGAAAAAATCAATGCTAGAAGCAATCCTTCCTTCCTACGTCGGACTAGCTTGCCACATATTACTGGAACATTCTTTAACATGGTGAGATCTTCAAATTCCTTGGTATCCCTCTTTCTTTTCTAGCCTCTCCAGCTGATCTATGGCATTATGTCATTTAATGGGTGGTAAAAAAACTACATTATTGGCTCATTAGACCCTTGTCTCTGGCTGCAAAGTTCCAAATTTGTTCCAAAGTCCTGGTGGCCACCCATGTTTACTATTCATCTTGTTGGGTGCCTTCCAAAGCATCCATCCAAAAGATGGAAAATCTTCTTAAAGCTTTATTATGGGCTAATGCTTCTGCTGGTAAAGGTTTTCATCATATCGCTTGGGATATATATTGCTTACCTTGCAATTCTGGAGGCCTTGGGCTTCTCCACATCCAGCGTTAACGGAAATCTCTTTGTGCCAAGTGGATTATCTGTAGCATCACTGACCAAGAAGCTTGGAAATTATCATATGACATGGCATCTCATAAGGCTCTCCTTATGGCCGTCCTACATGGAAAGGTTTAGGGTTTTTCAATCTACTCATCACTCATGTGCCTGTCAAAGTTGTGGGAACCTTTGTGTTTGAAAGTATCTGGAAAGCCTGGGAATGTTTCAAATGCTGGATTTTATGGAAAGTGGATGGCTTTCGCAATGTGTTATCTCTCAACAAGCAATCTCTCTAGTGGTTGCTGATTTTTTGATCCCAAGATCAATGCCTTGCAGAGGTCCCGGAATCTTCATGCTCAAATTCTTCAAACACGGAATTTATACCATCGAGGATTTTTTCTGCAAAAACAAGCAATCCTGGTTTTCTTGGCCGGAGTTTAAAACTCTATTTTGGCTCTCCAACCAGGATCAGGATACTTTTAATACTGTAATCAATTATGTTCCTGATCACATGTTGCATAAGATTGTTGTGCACTCTTCTCGCCCTTGGTGGACAGACTGAAATGGTTTCTTGATACTCCTTTTTGTAACTATAAAGCCAACAAAGGTTATCGGTGGCTCTCACCCCATTTTCCCATGGTGGAAAAACTCAACACTCGTTGGGAATTAATGTGACCCCTTACTGGGTAGATAGTTTGAGACAGTTTGGACTATATGTGTTGATCCCAAAATTTCCCATTTTATGTGGTGTATTCTTCACCAAGGCCTTCCTATTGGGGCCCGTCTTGTTCAAATTGGAATTCCAGCTCCCAAATGCCCCTTCTATGGGCATCTGGAAACAATTATGCATGTTTTATGGTTCTTTCCCATAGCTCAAACCGCACATGTAATCGGATCCATAATTTTTCTTTACTTCTCGGCCCCACTGTTTCACTTGGAAACATATCCTCTTCGAGACAATCCCAAAATTTTGCCTATGCTCACCCAGATTTGGCATGCTTTCAGAGGGTAGATTTTATTTTGGATATGGAAAGAAAGGAATGATTTTTTCTTCGCTAATTTTTTAGTTGATTAGTCCTTCTCGATTTATAATAAATCTATGGTGATCTCTAATGTGCTTCTGCAAATTCAAGTTCAAGCTAATAAGGTGGCGTTGGAGGTGGACCACCTCTATAATTTATTGCGACACTAGGGGAAGCCCCATGTAATGTTTCTCGGTGTCTCCCTCTTCCACCAGGCGCTCCTCGCCCTCCGTTCATGGCAAATGACGTGTGAGAATACAATGCCATGCGTTCGGTCACTATTGTCATTCTCATGGGCTGATCCATTGACACAACCACTCACATGGGCATCACCACGGTTAGGGCTCACCACCGAATTCCTTGGTTCACCAGTAAGGATGGGGCTCACCACCTCGAAAACTTGGGTGGGGTTCTCCGCCTCGATCGTCACCTCACCAGCAAAGTTGGGGTTCTCCCTTCGCCACTTCTCAACAGTCGCTTGGCATCCGCCACCACCCCCGCTTGTTGCTGAAAAAATTCCCTCGGCTTAACTTAGCCATTCCTACTCGCGGGAAGCGATCCTCGAAGAAGAAGGTGCTGATGGCTGGGAGATTCCCGACACTGGTAAGGATTTACCTAGTTCGGGGTGGTCGGATGATCGATCTCGCTACTTTAGGCATTTTTGTTGTTATTGCCCGATTTTGTCTTTGTTTTTGGCCAGGATAAATTTTTTTGTTGTCTCTCCCTAGGCTCGGCCTAGTTTTTTTTTTTGGTTTTGGGGTGTGCTCTCATACCGCCCACTTTTTTGTTGAAAGCTATCTTCTATCTTTTTTTTATAATTATTGGCAAATAGTTTTTTGAAAGGGACTATACCCTTGTACAATGTGACTCAATAGCCAGATAAAACCAATGTAACGTAACCAAGTGGGATCAGAATCTAGATATTAACAATAAACCCAATGGTAGAAAACAATCTGCTAAGAGAAAGGCCTGCAACCAGCAATCCAACAACTAAAAATCAGCAATTAAACAACATCAAAACATCAGAATAGCTGCCCAGCAGCTGCATAATAGACCAACAGCCCAGATATAATGATAAGAACTAGATAAAAAGAAAGGATCATGCCTTGTCCAAGATGGTGGGGGTTTTAGGTTTCCCGTATCCCTTCTTTTTCCTATCCACTACCATCCATTCATCATTTCTTTCTTCCATTGATATTGGAATAACCACTTCAATTGAATTGAGTGGGGTGAGATTTTCAGTAAGGGTAGTCGAAGCAGAGTTGATTATTGCATTAGTGTTTTGAAAAGTAGAATCCGGGTATAACTTCTCTGTATTATTCGAAGAGACTTCCATGACGGGTGAGTTATCTTGCATGTGGGCGCTAACTTTCGTAACTGGAATTTCCTGGGGATCGATTGTAAGATGCTCTGGAAGAGAATCTTTCCACCATGCAGGCTTGGTTTTCCATTGGGAATGTTCACAATCTTTCGTAATATGACCAGTGTTAAAACAACATCGACATCTGAAGGCAAGTCCTTCATAGTCTAATCTTTGAATCCAGAGTCTGTCACCAATCTGCAACTTAATTTCTGCTGGTAAGGCTTTGGATAGATCAAGATCCACAAGGATCCGTGCATAAGTAGTGTGGGTTTGAATGGAGGTTTTCTCATCAACAGCCGCACATGAGCCTAGAGTATCCCTATTGCTATCAAACAAGATCTATTCCAAAGCTGGAGTGGGAGTCCAGGTAAACGAACCCAAACTAGGTAGGTATCAAAAGAGTCTTTTGAAGGATCAAAAGATGGAAACCATGGCTTAGCCATGAGTCCATGTTCACCCCAAACCCAGTGTTGCATAAGAATTAAATCCCTATCCTCAGGGGTTTCAAAAACAACAATGAAATATGCTTTTGCACAAGGATACAGTTCAATCTTACCTTTAATCTTTTCTCTCCATCTCTGCACAATCCAGTCATGTAGTTGAGAAAGTTTTGGCCAAAATTTATGAAATCTACAAATGAGACCCAGTTGGGAGAGATTTTCTTCCTCCTTACGCACCTTTAGAAGCAGATCCACCTCAAGCTTCAATGTTGGGGTCTCCTCCGAGGGTTTCAAAGGCATATCATAGTTCCTTGTATAGATCTTTGCTTGCTTGCAGACCACATCAGCAAAGGAATTTGTAGTCTTCTTACCGCCGCTTGCAGAAGGTATAAATTTTTTTTTAGATCTTCCCCATCTCCATTTCCTACGCTGCCATAGGACCTAGGAGATCTATCCTCCCTAGAAATACGACCATTCTCCCCTATCAAAGGATAGAGCAGAGATGGATCTCCAGCTTGGTCGCCGTCATCGATTTTTTTGACACATAGTGCGGAGGAAGAGCAAAACCCCTCCCTTCAACGCCATTTCCCACTCCTCTGTCCACCGGCTGGAGTAGAGATCCCTGACATTGCCAAGGTGTTTCAGAGCACCCGATTGCTGAGGATTTAGGGTTCAACGCCGCGCCGCCAAGACCAGAGGGACTAGGGTTCGAGCGGGTAAAGCTATCTTCTATCTTATCGCATTATAATATAAGATCTTTTTCATCAATTTGTTTTTGAAAGAGGACATAAATTCAATGTCGTAGGTTCAAATTCTTCCACAAACAACACACATTTATTTTTAGAAAGAATAGTATCAACTTTTATTTTTAGAGAAACGTAATTGTTTAGTTTATATGTTTTTAAAGATTGACAAGATTATTAAACAAAACACATTGTTAATTGGTCGGAGGTTTGGATTCCTAACATCATAGAAAATTAAGTTTGAGTCAAATAAAAATTGATTTTTTTGAAAGAAAAGCATATACATCAAATTTGGGGAAAAATGTTCATCGTTTAGCTTAAACAGAAATTTTGTATGGGAGAAACAACTCTTTTTCTTAATATTTGTGAGCAATATCATCATTAATGATATTCAAGTTTGTCTTTCCTTTTTTCATCAGGTAAAATAATATGGTGTTCTAGGGTGGTAGCCTAGAATTTTCTTAAGAAAGAAGTAATCTAGGAAAGGTAACCACTTTATCTAAGTTTTTATCAGGTTGAACTCGAAAAGTTTATCCTAGAGGACCTCTTTCTATTAGAGATTAGGATATCTAAAAATAGTTTTAGCATGAAAGGAAATCTTATGATTTTGTGTACATCTCTACTATTAAACTAGAATTAACACATGCTTGCAAATAGCTATGAGACACCCGTATTTATAGGCCTATTGGTTTGGACCTGCATACCCATTTTTTTATAAAGAATTCTTTGCACAAAATATGGTTGCCTATATTTTCAAGCACTTTTAAAGTTGATTCTAATTTATTTTTGAATGTTTATTAAAAGTTAATATTAATTTTTGGGATTATAAAAAAGAAGATTAAGAGAGTGATAGATATAACTTAAATAAATTAAAAATTAAAAAAAAGGAGTTAAAACTTGGAAAGGGATGAAAGAGTAAAAAATATATTCAAAAAGTTATACCAAAAAAAAGGAAACAATAACTGGAAATCACTAGTCCAACAAAATGGAGAATAATGAGAAAAATATACTTATTTCAAGATAAATCCTATTGATTTGAGGAACACGCTTAATACTTGAACTCGTGAAGAAATGAAATGTGTGAAGCCATATAAATCAATGAGGCCTACCATACGAACTAATTAAGAATTAAATTCCACACCATACCACACAAAGATTACTAAACAAAAACAAACCAAAAAATGTTAAGAGAATATAAATGTTAGTTACAACTTTTCATTGTATATTAGTCGATGATGAGTATGAATACAAAAGTAAACACTTAAAATATGATTCAATTTAGACCCATCATCACATCGAGTCACAAATTAATTGTGATTTTTATATGTTCCTAGGAATAGCAAATGATTTATATAAGATATTGTTACGTTGCAAAAAATGTTTTAAACAAGTGTTTTCATTGTTTACAAAATCAATACCTACAATTGGTAGAACCTCCATGAAATATACTATACTAAAAATATTTATTGAGATATTGTTTTCTTTTCATGATGCATCATTGTTAATGCAAGCCTTACCTCAGAATGCCTATTGATTTTTCCCTTCTTTGGATTATGCTTTGAATTAGCTTCTCCATCATAGTCATTTGTCGCACCATCTAGAATCCTCCTATACATGATATTCTCCTTCCAAATCCGCATGAAAATTCCAATAGTTTTTAAATACATTGTAATGCCCACATTTTCAACACCAAAATACAATAGATATAATAATAGGATAATTTTTTTAGCTAACATTGTTTGATATATAACATCACATAGGATCACTTAGGATAATGTATAACACATGAGACGTTTGCGTAAACATTGACCCACAATATATAACATGAAAAACATGATGCACATCAAGCCACATGTCCAAAAATGACAAGGTACAACAACGACCCATGACAAGATACACTTACTCACAGGACTTCCCACAACACATCATTATTCATGGTGAAATATTTATTTCAATCCTATTTTTATTAGTTGACTATAATTGTCTAAAGAACACATAACATGGGACCCTTCGTTCCTTTACAACTAGGTTGCATGTTTTTGGTTTAACATTTCACCTATAGTGGTTCCTTTAGAATTTGTTTTTTCTCTTATGGAAATAACTTTATATAGCTTGATTGTGATTAGGAACATATATACACACATGTGCCTTCTAATATTTGACTTAAGGATTTGTTTGAAAGATTCGTGTTTACTTGGTTTGGAAAAATACTCTCATTACAAGGAGGAAAAATTCACATGAATAAAAAGGAAGGTTATTAAATCCATAGAAAACCTATCCCGAGTTCATTTCAAAGAATTTTTAATACTAATAATACACTCTTTTCATCTTCAAAATATTACAACCAACTATGTAGGTTAACTAATTAAGTTGTATCATTCTTGATTCAAAATCCATTGCTCCAATTAGGAATTCATATTTTCACAATCATATTGCACATGGAAGGTTACATTACACCTGTGTTCCCGTTATAGAGATTTTTATTTGAATTTAAGTGACAAATTTCACATTTCAAACTACTTTTGTTTCATCATCTTAAGGATTTACTCTCAATAGAAACGGGTTAATTACATGTTTGGACTATAAATTATGTTTCTTGAGTAATCCTAGGTTTATTATATTCCTATCTATGCCAAGGGTTATACT
Source organism: Taxus wallichiana var. yunnanensis (assembly GCA_018340775.1). Taxonomy (NCBI): domain Eukaryota; kingdom Viridiplantae; phylum Streptophyta; class Pinopsida; order Cupressales; family Taxaceae; genus Taxus; species Taxus wallichiana. The sequence continues at coordinate 552,578,991 of CM031239.1, forward strand.
AACTCTTACAAGTCCAACTAGAGTGCAATTTCCTTAACTCACAAGACCTGACTACATCTGAAGTTATCCCATTCTCAAGGCTACATTTTATTATTTCATTAGCATCATTTTTAATCAACATTTATGCAAACAAATCATGTGATCATGCATCATATTTTGTTTTTTGATTTATTAGGTTGTTGTATTAGTCGTGGATCTATACTCTATTACATTCATTTTATGATCACATTTGAATTTTTACTTGGTTTTGACATCATTCAATGGCATACCATTTTTTTTGTAGCGGTCATTACTTAGTTTAATCTTATTTACCCTTTTACTAACTACATTTACGTAGTTACTTTGGTCTTGTATTAACATCATTTTGGAACAAATGTAATTCCTATAACACTTATATAATACTTAGGGATTTAAGACTACAAGGAGTATGACCTCACACAAGATAACTCATTTCATTTCTCTTAGACACACAAGTATTGAGTGTATATTGCAAGAGAGATATCCCAAATAATCTTATGCATTACAAAAGCCTCCTAAGGACCTATTTCAATTGTTGGGTAAATACACAAGTAATTAGACACGTAGTTTGCACTCACATAATTTAAATCTCACAAGATATTAATTGTAGGTACAACCACAAACTATCTTGCAAGGCTTTGGCCACCCACTAGGGTAATAAGGGAAATTACGCACAAGATGGTTAAAATTATTTAGGATATGGTCATACTTGCAACATCTAGACATAATCACCTCACTCGTGCCAATATGTTACGTTTCACAACATAAAATGACCACCTCTAAAAATATTAAGGTAAAAGGGTCCTTAATAAAAATCTTAAATGCGAAGCATGAAGATGATTAATGAGATTAGGATATTTTATTAGCACGATCAATGTTTTGTACCATGGAAAAAGACTCAAATGGGGGAGGAAGGACAATAGGCATTATAATTTGTTCTTTTAATTTCGTTAGTTTTGATGAGAGGAGATTCTACCTAGCATTGTGGGTGTTAAGGAAATAAACCAATAATTAACATAGTAAAATATTAGTTTAATATCTTTATAACATAGGTACAACATTGAGCACAACTTCACATCCAATTCGACACTATAAAATATAGCCACATTGGTATTCATTTTCAAAATGTACAAAGAATAATTCTTCAATCAACAATACATATCATTATCCTAAGGTATTACACGTATTGCAAGATGAATATAACGTTACAATGACAACTCATTAAATGCAACATATCACATCTTGAATTCCTCTTGTTCAAAGTACCTGCAACCAATGTTGCATCATTCCTAGGACTGAGTATGGAAATCCCTTACACTCAAGCACAAAATAACACATTCATCATTTCAAGTAATTCAAAACAAGGCAGAGAAGAGCTAGAAATAGGAAGAGAGGGAGAGAGGTCATTTCATCACACATTCACATTCCTTTGTACTTTTTATTTTTTGATTCTAGAGAGAGTAAGGAAGAGAGAGGAAGTCTAGAATTCATTTTCTTTTCTATTTACCATATCATAACTACATGCATAACGCATCCATTTTCATTTCATTTCAAATTCATATACATTTTCAATCCATCTACATATTCAAATCATTTACGTTTTCAAGATCAACTAACATTCCATATTATTTATAGAGAGAGAAGAGGGAGGAGAGAGAAAAAATTATAAATTACTAAATCCATTCATAAAAATCTATTTGATTAAAGTATACTTTACACAACCAGAAACTATATGAAAAGGGTTCACAAGTCAAATGGGAGCCTCGTGAGGAATATCTAGCTCAAGCTGTGAGTTTACGAAAATTACCCAAATATAACTAAAGTGCCTACAATATGGGACTGAAAAAAACTCGTTTTTAAGTTCAAACGTAATTTCAACAATTCCTATTTACTCCCTTATATAAAAAGAACTCAAATCGATTCGACAGAGTTGATTGCAACAAATAGGTCTCAAAATAGAAAGGTGACTCGAGACCAATTGTTGTAAACACGTCAAAAACCATTGTTGTAAAACAACCGATGGAATCCAAAACCCACTCGAAACTCTAACTTACGAAATCAATTTTTGTTTACAAAAATGAGATTTTCTTTCAATTCTCTCGAACGGAGTTCTAGAGGTACATAGGGTTAGTTTTCAATTTAGCCAAATCGATATGACAACCACAAGACAAAACAAGTCACATTTTCTTACAAAAATGGGAGCGTCACTCCAAGTGAATGAGCTATAAAGTTAGAATTGAACTCACATCTCCAAGGTATCAAATTGAGTTTTATCAGTTATATTTATGGCCTTCGTGATGTCCTATACCATTTGTAATGCCCGTTGGGCATCGACTTTTGTTTCTCCCACCTTGCCCCCATTGCTTTTCGTTGAGCGCTTTATTTGAGCTCCCTTTTTATCGTCAGTGACTTTAACCTTATTGTGGAGTTATTTTGGAATAGTTTCTTCCTTCTTTCGCTTTGTCTCACCATCTCGTTCTGTCATAAGTGCACTTTTGTTTCTTAGGGTCATTTCTACCTTTCGTTTAGTGAGCTTATCATGCTTTTGATTGGTGAAATGCGTAATGAATTTTGTTGTTAGAAGTTCTAATAGAATATTAAAACCTTTTCAAGGCATTTGGGCATGTTTCTAGTCTTTTCCACCTTGGTTTACTTGGAAGGGGAGAGAGGTTGGGTGGTGGTGCCTTTGAAGGTGAGGACTGCGTAGTTTTTGAATCTATTAATTTGCTTGCACCTACCCTCCACTGCCACCTTGGCCGACGAGGTCCATTCGCAGGTCTTGATTGCAAGTGGATGACTTTAGTCTCCTCCCAACCACCCAACTCTGCAGATCAAGTTACGACCATCACATTTCTACCTTGCGTGAGGGAGATGGGAGTCGGTGGAGGCCTATTTTTCTTCACCTGGATCTCTTTTTGATCCTTTCATTCAATGCGTATGGGCGTAGTATGGTTTGACACGATAGCTAGTGAAGTAGGCGTGTGAGAGGCGTTTTCTTCTTGGTTCCTCCTGGACGCCTTCCTTCTTCCTGCCCTGGCCGTGTGAGGAGAATGGATGGAGTTTTTAATTGTTTGTGTAGTCGCGTGGACTGGTTTGTATCGGATCTCAGATCTTGCAGGCCGTCCCCTGTTGAAGAGGGGCGTGGAAACCGCTGGGAGATAAGTGGTTTTTTTTTCCTGTCTCTTGCCTTCTTGCTGCGTATTTCCCCCCCTTTTCTGTACAACGTGAGTCCAATATTTCCTTTCTCACATCCCTATTTCTTACTCTCATTGCACATGGATGAGGGCCTCGCAACACAAAAGTATGGACGTGATTTTTATTTCTTGTTTCTTGAGGCGTTTTGGGTGAAAAGGAGCACTTTTTTCCTTTGTTTGGCCGAGCACAAACTGGCTACCAGCTAGCGTAGTAGGCGTGTTACCTCCACTTTCTTGGGTGCTGCGAGGTGTGTTCTAGTCGGGAATCCACAACAACAGCCTGCAATAGTGATTAGCCAGGTGGCAGGCATGTTGCAGTATGGCAGAAGCCTTTTTGAGTGCTTCCAGCAAGCAGGTTGTCCAACTATGTTGTTTTCTGTTCTATATCGGATGCATCCTCTCGATTCGGGTTTCTCCTTAAAGATATTTTTATCAAAATTGATGTGTGACGGTGAGAGAGTATTACTAGGAGACCTGATGAAATTTTATTTACAAAGATTTCTCTATTGAGACCTTACTTGTTTTACGATGTAACTCATGGAAGAGGATCTCATAGAGGCGGATCTGTTTCATATCAGAATATTCATGAAGCAAATTTCCTTGCTGCGTTTTCCTACCCTTTTTTTCCCCCATTGATTTGTGGCATTCTGTCACGTTTTGCACGCTGCGTGGATTCTCTCTCTCCTTGCATACGTTTTTGGAGGTGTATTTCTTCTTCAAATTTCTATTATCCTTGTTCCTTGTGTTGTTTCGATGTCTCTGTCCTTCTCTGGTGCCCCATCTTTAACGCAGGCTGGAAGGTTGTTTAGAGGGTTGTGCAGTCTGGCCGTGTCCCTTTCTTTCAAGTATGTGCTGGACTTTTTTCATTAAAACCATATTGTGCATACCGTAGTCTTGACAGCACCTGAGACCACCGTTCTTTCCGTTCAACGTTTCTTATAAAATGGAGCTCTCTGCCCAGGCTAAGCATAGATGAGAATGGAGCTTGAGTGCCCAGCCTATAAAAAGGGGAGATTCGACCTGAGGATTGTTGTTGCTGGTCCGGGCGGTGTCCATGAAACCTATTGAATCTGGAGAAAAAGGAAAGATATTTCTACACTTTTCTATTGTTATTATATTTAAAATTATTGCCAAATCAACCACTTTTTCCTTGCATTGTTTTTTCAGTTGGATGTCATGATGGGAGGTTTCCCCTTTATCCTTGCTTTCTTCTTGTTTTAGCTTTTATCATTGTCAGTATGTTGGTCGAAAGGATGCATGTGCCCTCTCCTCTGGGTGTTTTGTTTCTCTTGCTCGAGTAATAGACCTTCATCTGATTGCTTATGTATTAATTCTTCTATGCGAATGAGTTGCAAGTTATTATGTTGATCAAACTAGTATTTTTGTTATCATGGAAGTAAGTTTACGATAACTATGAAGCTCCTCCCTAGCACCCAAGTTTGTCTTTTGACATTTTTGTTAACTCCTTCTCAAGTTCCTTTGATAACCTTTGGCATCGAGAAAGAAAGGTTGTAGGATTAGTGTGAGCAATGCGTGGGCTAGCCAGCTTAGAGTTTCGGTATTAAAACTTTTAGAATGAAAAGGTTTGTGTGCAATGTGTTTTCCGTCTCGCGTGTTTAGACTCTTATATTATCTTTCATCTTGTTTCTATGCTTTTAAGGCCATCCTCAAGAAGTACCTTGACCATCCCTATTAATTTGAACCATAACTAGCTTTTCGGATCAACTAAGCTCGAGGTTTCATTGTGCGAATCCAGACCTCGTAGACACTAGAATAGTTTTGGTCTAATCCCCCTCTCAGAATTATTGTTGATGGCGCTCTTCTATTTTTCCTAATTTGCATTATTTTTCTCCTTTGTAATGTTAATGCTATTAATTAATATTGGTTGGTTTTTATGCACGTAATTACCTTAATATTTTGTGATGGAAATTTCCTTAAATGTGATTAATCTTCGGGAAAAACTCATCTTTCATTTGATAGTCTTATGGATTCATAGCGAAGGTTTTGTTTTGATAATGTCACTTAGAAATTATGTTTGTATCTATGTGTGACGGTTGATTGTGTTACCAAGGGTTGCCTTAAAATATTGTTGTTTTGGGAAATAGGTAATTTATTTTAAATTAACCAAACATTAGAATTGTTGTGGAGGTTTGCAAATCTTTAGCGTTATAAAATTTGTTGATGACATTATTGTATACTCTTGTTTGACGGAACTCCCTTCTTCTCTCACGTGTTTGCTTTAGCTAAGCACTGTAAGACATTGGCCCTTCTTGAAAGATTGGAAAATCTCTTGGTGTTAATGGTCAAAACTAGTATACTTTTCCTTTGCTTCAAACTTATGTTGTGTGTTACTCTATTCGATTTCCGGTTTGAAACTCAATTATACATGGATTTTTGTGTTAATTTAATTTGAAACCCGTGGTTCCCCTTTCTTGGTCCGATCAACTCTTGTTCTTTTAGAAATATATTATTTTAGCCTATGCGTTTGGTACCTTTGATAAATTTCTAGATGGTTGGTCTATATATCAAATCTCAATCTTGTAATTATTATTTAATTACTTACTTGATGGGAATTCTATTTTTGCTATATTGTTTATTTCTCCTTATAGGGCCAGGGCCATTCTCATACGATTGCTATACTTTCGTTGCTTTTACTCCTAACTCAAGTACAAGGTCTTCTCCTTCTTTGATTGGCATGATGGAGACTTTATTATAACTTTATGTGTTGATAGTGTTTAGAGGTTTAACCCAATTCTTGTAATAAAATGCTTCCTTTTGTGGTATAGTTAGATCATAGTTATGGTGGTTTTGTGTAGCCTTATCTTGCTCGGTTCTTGCGAACCGACTCTTGTGGAAAAATTTGTTGCGAGATGGATTTTGTGAGTAGATGAGGGATAGACTTGTAGATTTTACATCAACCTCGGTTAAGAAGTTATTTTTGATGAATCCTTTTTATATTGTTCAACTTTTGATAACATCTAGTGGAAAATTTAGAAGAGGATCAATGTCTTAGTATATTGTATCGTGGATTATGTCGTCTTAACTTGGAACCTTGAATTGTCTGTCTATCTTGGAAAATATAAAAAAATTTTTTACCGTTTGTTGAGTGACCTTAATGGATTATCGGTATTCTAAGAGTTGATGTAACCTTATTTCGTTTTCGTAAATGAATAATGCTAAACTTTACCCCTACGATTAAATGTTGAGTTAAATCTTTCTAAGACTTAGTAATAGTGTGTTATAAGTAAAATAAAATGGGTTGTTTAATACTTATAGAAGTTAAACTAAAATTTATATTGCAAATAAATTAGTGTAGAGGTGACCAACTTGAGAGCATGTAATTCCATAAGTGATCAAAGATGAAACTATCCTTTGTTAAGTAACATTATATAACTTGATATCCCTAGCTACACTAATGAACACTATCCCTTTCATGGTGAAATTATTAAACGAACTTAAAGGAAATCTATGGTTAGTTCTAGAAGATAATAAGATTTAATAAGCAGGAGAAAACAATTTAGAAACCACACAATCTATCTCTCAGCCATTAGAAGGTAAATTGTTTTATTTTTATAAAACTCATTTAGTAAACCCTAAGTAAAGTCTTTAATAATTCTGGTTAAGTTTTCAAGTTTCAATTATATCTTGGTAATAGCTAATGAGGCCTTGAAGATGATTTCAACTCAACCTTCTTCCTCTAACCTTTTTCCAAGGTGCCTTGTCTTTCTTCTCTTAAGTATGTTAAACGCAAACCCATGTTGTCATATGGGCATGAACAAGTTCTAGTAGCGTAAGTGTAAATAGATGGCCTTGTGAAATTAAATTACCCCTTTCTCTAAATAAACGAATTAAGCAAATAAATTTCATAATAGAGAAGATTAAAGATGATTACTCAGTGTAAAAAGAATAAACTTAGCTTGGTAAGATGAATTGTATGAATCATATCTTTAGCCTCGTTGAAAAACGTAAGCTAAGAATTGCAAGATGTATTTTTAAAATAAATAACCCTCAAGAATATCTCATTGTGGATGGCCCTAACTATAAGTGTGTTCTGTGGTTGGACTTCTATGTTGTCTTGTCAAAAAGAAAAAGTGTATTATCCTTTTGGGTGTGAACGTTTCCGTGCTGACCTTGTGGTCATCCCCGTAACAAGTGGTTCCCAGAGTTGGTTGTAACTTTGTGACGACATGTTGTGTCGTGTTATGTGTGGAAGAAAGTCAAAAATAATTTATCCTGTCTTTTCTTGTGTTGTCCATGTGAGAATTATTGGGTCGCTTACACTTGGTATTAGAGCGTAGGTTCATGCTCTCGAACCTATGGGCCGGATTGGTGTTGTATGGTGATGTTACATGATAGTGATGGTGTTACATGATATTGTTTCATGGAGATGATGGTATTGCATGATGATGATTTATATTGGAAGAGTAATGTGGTATAAGCGTGATGTGATTATTGTTATAATTGTGATATTGTGAACGTAAGTGATGTGTATGTCACTCAGTGTGTATTTGTTATCATATTGATGTGCTAGGGATGGGAGTATTCTCTCTCCTTCTTGTGGATTCTATGAAGAGTTCACGTGTGAATTACTGTTTGTGGTGGGTGAAAAGAATTATAATGTGGATGACATAGTGTTGGAGCATTGTGGCATATTGTGATATGTAGGTGTATCAATGTGTTGTATGACTAGATTGATGTTAAAAGAAATAAGTTATATCATGATGTTTTATCATGTTTTGATGAGATGTGTGTATCACCTTGCTATGTAGCAATGGATGTTATGTTGTGGTGTTACTATGTTCATCATAAGTATGATGTGTGTAATATGTAATGCTTCATGTTGTGATTTAGGGTCATACGGTGAGTGTATGAACCCTATCGTATGGTGATTGCACTTTGGGTGTAGAATGTGGTAAAGTGATGTGTTACACCCGGTGAATGTATGATTGTGATCTACCTTGTATATGTACCACCATTGTGTTAGTAATGTAGTTACATGTTATGTTGTGAACCTTACGCTAACCGACCCTGAGGGAAATCGGTAGAAGTGTATGTTGAGAGTGAGGAATGGTGTACCATGGGTCAATAACTCAAGCCAAAATTCGGTTTAGTAGATAACAACCTGTGTTTCCTTCCTCTATCCCCATGTGGTTGTATGTATGAAACCTAAGTGCCACAATGACTATGTTTAGCCTTGTCGAAGTGGTGGCGGGATGATTCAGATAGAGGTGATGACAGTTGTATTATTGATATGTATTTTACGAGCAGAGGCTCGATGTTCCGAGTGCTAGCAACTCGTTGAGTACCCCTTTGGTGGCTAGATAAGGCCACACAGTTATCGTAATGTGACATTATTATAAGTTGATTTTATTCGTAAATTGAGCTTTTTACTTTATTTTGTAAGGACCAACAGCTTTTCTTGATTGCCATGCTTTACAATTTTGGGCATTTCCTTGGTTTTGGCACTAACATGTGGATTTTGACACTAACAATGGCTATTTGGCCATTTATTTTGCTTGGTTTTGGATCTTCTTTTAGATTTTAAGATTTTACTGCCTTGCCCAAGGCTTGTAGTTTGCCACTTGGCACTTAGATTGGATTGTTGTGCTGGTTCTATTGTCGTGATGTGTGGAATAGGGTCATGGGATGCACCATGGAATGGTTGGGCCTATGGACCCGCTTCATTGATATGGGGTATGCCCCAAGGAGTTACTGAGATAACTAACGGGTTGTTGAACCACGCGTTATTATGTCACTTGGGTTAGGAGTGTTCGAACTCTATGTGTCTTAGGCCATAGGGTCAACCAGCCTCCTTGAGGGAGGCATAAGAGTTTGAGGGAGGCTTATGATATTTGTCTGTATGGTTGATGTTTCAGGATATATGTTGAGTTATTGTGATGTTTTGGTAGTGGTATTTTGATGTATGTGTTACTCATGTCAGATGGATATCTGTTGTGATGTTGTGGATATGTCATTGATGCCCTTGTGGACCCTATGTACATGTAGTTTTTATGAGTCATGGAAAATCCTCATACGTGGAATTAAGGAAATGTCCGTGGATCAGTAGTACTCTTTTGGTTGAGTATTTTGTATGTCAGTCATTGATGTGTGATGAGTACTATGTTATGTGGAATGTGCCTATTCTATTCCGTATTTGAGTAACCTTTTGTGGTGTAATACAATCATGAAGTATATACTTGTGTGCTTGTGAATCAGAGTGTCTTTTGAACCGATAGGGTGTTGTGTTAGCAGTTCATGTTGGGCACCCACAATAAGGAATAAACAAAACTCTTCAATGATGAGATTTTAAAAGAAATTAAACTAAGAATAATGCTAATGGAAAGGAACTAAATAATAAAAAAAAAAAAACAAGAAAGAACGCCAATCTTCACGAAACTTGAAAGTTAAAATTTCTACCAAATATTCCCAATGCCACCCCACAGTGACCATGCTTTTAATCAACTAAATATTAAACTTAGAGCGTACCTTCGCCCTTATCAGTTCCTTGTTGCCTACCATTTCTTTTTCTCTGTGTTATGTTGCATCGAGGATGATGCTTTCTTAAGGGGAGGAGAATGTAATGCCTCGTTGGGCATCGACTTCCGTTTCTGCCACCTTGCCCCCATTGCTTTTCGTTGAACATTTATTTGAGCTCCTTTTTATCGTCAGGTGACTTTGACCTTATTGCGGAGTTATTTTGGAATAGTTTCTTCCCTTCTTTCACTTTGTCTCGCCATCTCGTTCTGTCGTAAGTGCACTTTTGTTTCCGAGGGTCATTTCTAACTTTTGTCTAGTGAGCTTATCTTGCTTTTGATCGGTGAAATGCGTAATGACTTTTGTTGTTAAAAGTTCTAATAGAATATTAAAACCTTTTGAGGCAAGGCATTTGGGCATGTTTATAGTCTTTTCCACCTTGGTTTACTTGGAAGGGAGAGAGGTTGGGTGGTGGCGCCTTTGAAGGTGAGGAGTCTGCGTAGTTTTTAATCTATTAATTTGCTTGCACGTACCCTCCACTTAGCCACCTTGGCCGATCAGGTCCATTCGCAAGTCTTGATTGCAAGTGGATGACTTTAGTCTCCTCCCAACCACCCAACCTCGCAGATATTACGACCATCACGTTTCTACGTTGCGTGAGGGATATGGGAGTCGGTGGAGGCCTATTTTTCCTCACCTGGATCTCTTTTTGATCCTTTCATTCAATGCGTATGGGCGTAGTCTGGTTTGACATGATAGCTAGTGAAGTAGGCGTGTGAGGAGGCGTTTTCTTCTTGGTTCCTCCTGGACGCCTTCCTTCTTCCTACCCTGGCCGCGTGAGGAGAATGGATGGAGTTTTTAATTGTTTGTGTAGTCGCGTGGACTGGTTTGTATCGGATCTTGCAGACTGTCCCTGTTGAAGAGGGGGCGTGGAAACCGCTGGAGATACGTGGTTTTTTTCCTGTCTCTTTCCTTGCTGCGTATTCCCCCTTTTCCTATACAACGTGAGTCCAATCTTTCCTTTCTCACGTGCCTGTTTCTTCTACTCTGCCCGTGGATGAGGGCCTGTTAACACAAAAGTATGGACGTGGTTTTTATTTGTTGTTTCCTGAGGTGTTTTGGGTGAAAAAGGAGCATTGTTTCCTTTTGCTTTGCTTATGCCCACGCACACATGCATACTACCATGCGTAGTATGCATGTTACCTCCACTTTCTTGGGTCTTTCCGCTGCGAGGTTTGTTTTGGTTGGGAATCCACAAGAATGCCTCAACAATGATGATTAGCCGAAGGCAGGGCATGTTGTAGTATAGGCGTAAGCCTTTTGAGCGCTTCCAGTGAGCAAAGTTGTCCAACTATGTTGTTTTCTGCTCGTATCAAATGCATCCTCTCGATTTAGGTTTCTCCTTCAAGATATTTTTATCAAAATTGACTTGTGATGACAAAGTGAGAGTGTTACCAGAGACTGATGAAATTTTATTTACAAAGATTTCTCTATTGAGACCTTACTTTTTACGATGTAACTCATGGAAGAGGATCTCATAGAGGCGGATCTGCTTTCATATCGAATTTTCATGAATCAAATTTCCTTGCTGCATTTTCCTACCCTTTTTTCCCCCTCCGATTTGTGGCATTCTCATCACGTTTTACATCTTCCGCGTGGATTCTCTCTCTCCTTGCATACATTTTTGGAGGCATATTTCTTCTTCAAATTTCTATTGTCCTTGTTCCTTGTGCTTTGTTTCGATGTCTCTGTCCTTCTCTGGTGCCCCATCTTTAATGCAGGCTGGAAGGTTGTTTAGAGGGTTGTGCAGTCTAGCCGTGTCCCTTTCTTTCAAGTATGTGCTGGAATTTTTGTCATTAAAACCATATTGTGCATACCGTAGTCTTGACAGCACCTGAGACCACCGTTCTTTCCATTCGACGTTTCTTATAAAATGGAGCTCTCTGCCCAGGCTAAGCATAGACGAGAATGGAGCTTGAGTGCCCAGCCTATAAAAAGGGGAGATTCGACCTGAGGATTGTTGTTGCTGGTCCGGGCGGTGTCCATGAAACCTATTGAATCTGGAGAAAAAGGCAAGATATTTCTACACTTTTCTACTGTTATTATATTTAAAATTATTGCGAAATCGAACCACTTTTTCCTTGCATTGTTTTGTCAGTTGGATGTCATGATGGGAGATTTCCCCTTTCTGCTTGTTTTCTTCTTGTTTTAGCTTTTATCGTTGTCGTATATGTTGGTCGAAAGGATGCGTGTGCCCTCTCCTCGGGTGTTTTGTTTCTCTTTCTCGAGTAATAGACCTTCTTCTTTGCTTATGTATTAATTCTTCTATGCGACGAGTTGCAAGTTATTATGTTGATCAAACTAGTATTTTCGTTATCATGGAAGTAAGTTTACGATAACTATGAAGCTCCTCCCTAGCACCCAAGTTTGTCTTTTGAAATTTTTTGTTAACTCCTTCTCAAGTGCCTTTGATAACCTTTGACATCGAGAAAGAAAGGTTGTAGGATTAGTGTGAGCAATGCATGGGCTAGCCAGCTTAGAGTTTCGGTATTAAAACTTTTAGAATGAAAAGGTTTGTGTGCAATGTGTTTTCCGTCTCGCGTGTTTAGACTCTTATATTATCTTTCATCTTGTTTCTAGGCTTTAAGGCCATCCTCAAGAAGTACCTTGACCATCCCTATCAATTTGAACCATAACTAGCTTTTCGATCAACTAAGCTCGAGGTTTCATTGTGCGAATCTAGTACCTCGTTGACACTAGAATAGTTTTGGTCTAATCCCCCTCTCAGAATTATTGTTGATGGCGCTCTTCTATTTTTCCTAACTTGCATTATTTTTCTCTCCTTTGTAATGTTAACGCTATTAATTAATATTGGTCGGTTTTTATGCACGTAATTACCTTAATATTTTGTGATGGAAATTTCCATAAATGTGATTAATCTTCGGGAAAAAAACTCATCTTTCATTTGATAGTCTTATGGATTCATAAAGCGGAAGGTTTTGTTTTGATAATGTCACTTAGAAATTATGTTTGTATCTATGTGTGATGGTTGATTTGTGTTACCAAGGGTTGCCTTAAAATATTGTTGTTTTGGGAAATAGGTAATTTATTTTAAATTAACCAAACATTAGAATTGTTGTGGATGTTTGCAAATCTTTAGTGTTATAAAATTTGTTGATGACATTATCAGTATACTCTTGTTTGATTGAACTCCCTTCTTCTCTCGCGTGTTTTCTACTAGCACCGTAAGACATTAGCCCTTCTTGAATGATTGGAAAATCTCTTGAGTTAATGGTCAAAACTAGTATACTTTTCCTTTGCTTCGAAACTTATGTTGTGTGTTTACTCTATGATTTCCGGTTTGAAACTCAATTATACATGGCTTTTTGTGTTAATTTTTCAAACCTGTGGTTCCCTTTTCTTGGGCCGATCAACTCTTGTTCTTTTAGAAATATATTATTTTAGCCTATGTGTTTGGTACCTTTGATAAATTTCTAGATGGTTGGTCTATATATCAAATCTCAATCTTGTAATTATTATTTAATTACTTACTTGATGGGAATTCTGTTTTTGCTAGATTGTTTATTTCTCCTTATAGGGCCAAGGGCCATTCTCATACGATTGCTATACTTTCGTTGCTTTTACTCCTAACTAAAGTACAAGGTCTTCTCCTTCTTTGATTGGCATGATGAAGACTTTATTATAACTTGATGTGTTGATAGTGTTTAGAGGTTTAACCCAATTCTTGTAATAAAATGCTTCCTTTTGTGGTATAGTTAGATCATAGTTATGGTGGTTTTGTGTAGCCTTATCTTGCTCAGTTCTCGCGAACCCGACTCTTGTGGAAATTTTTTTACAGATGGATTTTGCGAGTAGATGAGGGATAGACTTGTATATTTTTACATCAACCTTAGTTAAGAAGTTATTTTGCATGAATCCTTTTTATATTGTTCAACTATTGATAACATCTAGTGGAAAATTTAGAAGAGGATCAATGTCTTAGTATATTCTATCGTGGATTATGTTGTCTTAACTTGGAACCTTGAATTGTCTGTCTATCTTGGAAAATATAAGAAAATTTTTTTACCGCTTGTTGAGTGACCTTATTGGATTATCGGTATTCTAAGAGTTGATGTAACCTTATTTTGTTTTCGTAAATGAATAATGCTAAGCTTTACCCCTACGATTAAATGTTGAGTTAAATCTTTCTAAGACTTAGTAATAGTGTGTTATAAGTAAAATAAAATGGGTTGTTTAATACTTATAGAAGTTAAACTAAAATTTATATTACAAATAAATTAGTGTAGAGGTGACCAACTTGAGAGCATGTAATTCCATAAGTGATCAAAGATGAAACTATCCTTTGTAAAGTAACATTATATAACTTGATATCCCTAGCGACACTAATGAACACTATCCCTTTCATGGTGAAATTCTTAAATGAACTTAAAGGAAATCTATGGTTAGTTCTGGAAGATAATAAGATTTAATAAGTAGGAGAAAACAATTTAGAAACCACACAATCTATCTCTTAGCCATTAGAAGGTAAATTGTTTTATTTTTATAAAACTCATTTAGTAAACCCTAAGTAAAGTCTTTAGTAATTCTGGTTAAGTTTTCAAGTTTCAATTATATCTTGGTAATAGCTAATGAGGCCTTGAAGATGATTTCAACTCAACCTTCTTCCTCTAACCTTTTTCCAAGGTGCCTTGTCTTTCTTCTCTTAAGTATGTTAAATGCAAACCCATGTTGTCATATGGGCATGAACAAGTTCTAGTAGCGTAAGTGTTAATAGATGGCCTTGTGAAATTAAATTACCCCCTTCTCTAAATAAACGAATTAAGCAAATAAATGTCATAATAGAGAAGATTAAAGATGATTACTCAGTGTAAAAGAATAAACTTAGCTTGGTAAGATGAATTGTATGAATCATATCTTGAGCCTCCTTGAAAAACGTAAGCTAAGAATTGCAAGATGTCTTTTTAAAATAAATAACCCTCAAGAATATCTCATTGTGGATGGCCCTAACTCGTAAGTGTGTTCGTGGTTGGACTTCTATGTTGTCTTGTCAAAAAGAAAAAGTGTACTATCCTTTTTGGGTGTGAACGTTTCCGTCTTTTGACCTTGTGGTCATCCCCATAACAAGTGGTTCCCGAGTTGGTTGTAACTTTGTGATGACATGTTTGTGTCGTGTTATGTGTGGAAGCAAGTCAAAAAAAAATAATCCTATCTTTTATTGTGTTGTCCGTGTGAGAATTATTGGGTCGCTCCACCATTGGGAATAATATTAGAGCTCTAGGTTGGTAAAATGATTTTCTTTGGCGCACCATGTGGAAAGTGTATAGGATCAAGAATGTTTTTTTTTTTAAAAATATTTTGAACTAGTAAGAGTTTATTTTTTAATTCTAGTTTCATCATCTATTGTTCTAAATCAATCAGGAACCAAACAAGAAACAATAAAATGTGAAATTTTAATGCAAGAGGAAGGGAAATCCATACCTTTTCCTGACACTTGCTAGAGGCGTCATCCAGGGGATTTTTTCCATGGCACTTGACCGAAAAGAATTTGGTTGAAAGTTTTGTTATTCCTATTCTACGAATCCAATTTTTGCAAATCCAACATACTTGACATTCCATGGACCCATTTTTTAAACACATCCTCTCAAATATTTTGCGTGCCTTATGAGGCCACATTCCATCAAGGAATTTTGTCAAACAGTTCACATTCATGTTTCCACATTTTTTCATACATATCTCCTTGAAATTTGCAAATGAAACATCTGAAGAAAGACCCATCCAAATCTCCATTATGTTTTGGTGTAAAACCACCTTTGGTTTAAAGCTCCCATTTTAACAAAGCTGAGAGTATACTAGAAAATATGAACCACCACGTGGAAACCTCTGCTGTTACATTTTGTGAACAATAGAGAAGCTTCATGAGGAGACCCATGTATTTTCCTTTCCAACTGCCAACACACTTTAGATGAAGCAACCATTTGGGGAAACATATGGAGGCCACAAGCAGTCACACTCCTTGCTAAAATGGGACCGATATCACATTTATGTCTTTCATTCATGCATTGATGGACACAAACCCATTTCACATCCCACTAGACACTTCAACAAAACCATTTTTTTCTAATTCTTCATAAAAATTAATGTATTCCAAGAGACCAAATCTATTTAGCTCCCATGTCTTGCAAGTTGCTAAATTGATGGCGCGTATACTCTATTTGAATATCTTGTCATTTGCTTCGGTAGAGAATAGGAAAATAGAGGGTTTCACATAGAGGAAGGGTAAATCTTGTAGAGACATAAGTGGGATAACAGAAAAAAAGCACGTTCAATGGCTTAGCAATACAACAACTACTCAGGATAAAAGATAAAAAACAAATAATGACAAAGAACAACAAGCTTACAATGTATGTAACACTGGCACTTAGAAGTAAATGAATAAGAAATCAATACAGAAAACATTACGCCCCAATGAATTGCCTAATATCCCCAATATTTTTCTTCTTCTTCGCATATAACAACAAAACAACAAAGATTTGAAGAAGAAGCTTCCTTTACACCCAAAGACAAATGAAAATACTTCAAACCCATATACATATCCAGATCAATCAAATTTGTGTATAGTAATGTGAAGAGAGATTAGGTAAAATTTATTTTTTTCTGCATGTCTAATTAAACATGTGATGGTACCGATTTTAAGCAAATTATTCTTTGAGAGCTCTATTTAAAAAGTTCCATGTATTTTTTTGTTTATTTAATAATGAGAGTTCTCCACTCACTGCAAGTATCCAATTTCTGCTAAATTACCAACGTTAACTTGGGTTTTAGACTGGTGAATGCCTTTGGACAACAAACAAAGAGCTTGTATTTTATTGCAAGGAAAAGATAGGTCAGAAAGGACGTTAAGGATGTGTTGTTCTCCATTATCTCGCAGAAGTTGAAATTTTTTTAAGGAATTTCTTGGGAGGTGAAACATCATCTTGAGGGAAAAGGGATGCTGAAAATGACAAAGTGCAATCGAGATTTACACCTATCAATTAAAATATGTGGAAATTGGGGCACTACATACATAATTACTTGTGAATTAAATTCACAATGCATTCATGTTGACTTGTGTTGAATGATATGGATTGAAACCTCGTTTTGCAAGCAAATTTTTTTAAAGATGGTGCCTCATTAGAAAATGCTAAACTCTATTTTATTCATGTATGGATCACCTTTAGGCTTCCCAAGTCTATCATTTCTGATAGGGATTTAACGAGTTCTTGAGTATCTTCTTGTCCTCCCTATGGGGAATGATGAACACTAAGTTGATGAACTACACATCCTTCCACCCACAAAATGATGGAAAAACAAAGGTGGTGAATCGCTTGATTGTCCACGTGCTTCGTATGTATCACTGCAAACACCCACATACATGGGATGAGGCCCTACCCTACATACAACATGGATACAATCGGCCTTACAAAGCTCCACCAAGCACAATCCATTTCAAGTTTATTTATGGATTTCAGCCTATGGCACCCATTAATGTATGCATTCCAGTGCATACAATGGAATACACGCCTCATGGAAAAACTGAAGCATAAAAGGTAACAAGGTTTTTGAATAGATTCAGTATACTCAACAACAAGTCCACAATATTTTATAGAAGATGATCAAAAAATATAAATAACGCCATGATCAACACCGGGTTCTACATCATTTCAAGGTTGGTGATAAGGTTTGGTTGCGACTTAAAAAGGAAAAGCTTGTAGGTCCACACAAGAAAATTCGACCTCTTTGGTATGGTCCTTACATTCTCACCAAACAAGTAGCTGAAAATGTTTTCGAGTTGAATTGTCCACCATACCTTGGTTTGCATCCTATCTTCAACATGGACCTCCTCAAACCATATCATCCACCTCTATTGGACACCTTAGTGGTAGCAGAACAATTGGACATATATGAACTCGACCCAAAAATATTTTTTTGATTGAAGAAGACCAAATTATGGACACTTGCACCAAGACCACAAGAGGACATCCTATTCGGCTCTATCAGGTGATCAAGAAAGGAAAGTTCAAGAATCAAGGCGATGGCTCACTAAGTACCGAGATCGAGAAATATTTCCCACACTTGATGGGACCCTTTGGTGCAATAGGGACCATTATTTCTGAAGGAGGGAGGTATGATCTAGACAAAAACCCAGAAACACTTATAGTGGTGTAACTTCCGGGAATCATAAATTTTGCACAGTAATAACTCGATTGAATTTGTTTAAAATGTGTCAGAAATATTGGAATATATATAATATGTGAAAAGGTGCAAAAATTTGTTTAGCAAATTTTGAACCCCTAAACACACTTCTAAAGGCCTCAAAATGTAATGTTTGTAGTGTTGTGTAAAAATAGTAATTTCACGAAATTTTTGCATATCTAAGTCACTGAAGGTGAACCACCTTGTCTCCCTCATGATTGGTGACCTTCCACATTCTTCTATATGTCTCTTCATATTTATAAAATTAGTATATAAGTATATGTAACTTGTAAGGGAAGAACACACATCTCCTTGCAAAAATAGCTATTGTAATCATAGTCTTCTGAGCAATATACATCTCTTTTCAAAGATAGTTTTACCATTTACATTTGGCACAATTGTTATTTTGTCTTTTAATACCATAAATCCTAAGTTTTGGATCACCAACTTACATTGAGAATACAACTCTTTTGGTTTCCTTATTTTAGCAAACACTAAATAATCTACACCTAGCCATATGGTTTTATCTTTTGATAAATCTACATTTCTCAAAACATTCTTGTGTCTTAGTAATAGAGTTTATTTGCATAAGGATTTATTAATATATTTTAATATTCTATCCCTAACTCTTATGTATAATTTTAGGCGCATATTTTTCTTTACATGCTACATTTATTAGCCATTAAAATTGATTACATCCAAAACTCCAAATAGAAAAAGTATCGAGTTGAATTCAAATCAGAATGCCCCGTTTGGCGGTTACCCAGGTTCTTGACGTAGTGACCTTTCCCTCGTTGGGCATCGAACGACTGAGTGTAATTATGTTGTCTTAGACCATGTCTCAGCGATGTTTTAGCCCCCCTCTCTCCTTCTGGCATCCTCGAGTCGTTATCGACACCTCCCTTTTGTGGACTGTGTAATGTCCTGTGCGTTATCCTTTTTCAAGGGGATCTTGTTGTCGCATTATTAAGCTCAATCGTTGGTCAATATTAATGTGGGTAGAAATTATATATATAATTATAATATGTAATGGTAATGATGTTATTTTAATTTAATGATCGATCGGCCCTTATTTTATAAGTATTATTATTTTACCTTAATTTCGATCATCATCGATATTTTATATTAAGTATCTCTATAGCATTTCTTCTAGTTGTTTTGTCTAATCGTGTTGTAGGACGAACCCCGTCCCGCGCTGAAGAAGGGGTTACCCATCTTGGCGCCATGGTAGTCTTTTCTCCGTGTTCATTCTTGAGTGTAACCTCTAATTTGTTCCCCCGCCCCCTTCGTGTCGTTGTTGACGCCTCTTGTCTTTTAGCCTCCACGCGACCAAGTACTTTTCCCTATTTAATGGAAATTTACGTGTTCGAAGCTTGGTTTATTAATTTTATATATATATATATAGATATAAAAATAAGATGAAATGAAATAAAATATAAGTAAAATAAATAAATAAATAAAGGAATGCTTTGTGGTTGCGTGGAAAGAAGGGGGGGTAGGTGTGTGGCGCAGGTTGGAGGAGACTGAATTAAAATCAAAATTTTAGGTTCTTGTGCCTAAGGCTCTACCGTCCCTCACCCCTTTCTGCCATCTAGACTTGGTGCGTGGCCATCTCCCACTGGCCTTACCTCTGCCAGCCGCCCCACCTTCATTTAATTCTGATTTGCAAATCTTCTTTGTTTTCTTGTTGACTACCTGTTTATCCTTCTGTGACCGTGTGAGTTTTCCTTTTGTTGGACTGCGTGTGGCGTGTGAGAGGCGTTCTTCCTGGTTGTGTGGGCAGAGAGGCCAGCAAAATCTCTGTCATGGCATTTTTTTCTTCCTGGTTCCTCCCTGCGTGCGTGGTTTTTGATGAAGCTTCAAGCTAGTGAGGTAGGCGTGTTACCTCCACTTTCATTGGGTGCTGCGAGGTGTGTTCTAGTCAGGAATCCACACAAGAACAACAGCCTCCGCAAATGATTAAACAGTGGCGGGCATGTTGTAGTATGGCGAAGCCTTTTTGAGCACTTCCAAAGCGGAGTTGTCAGTCCAACTATGTTGTTTTCTTACATGTCGAATGCATCCTCTGATTCGGGTTTCTCCTTCAAGATATTTTTATCAAAATCGACTATGTGACAGTGAGAGTGTTACCAGGAGACCTGATGAAGTTTATTGCAAAGATTCTCTATTGAAACCTTACTTGTTTTACGATGTAACTCATGGAAGAGGATCTCATAGAGGCGGATCTGTTTCATATCAGAGTATTCATGAAGCACAATTTGCTTTGCAATTATGAACTTATTAGGAGATCGATGAAGGATAGAGGAATTAAAAAGAAACTTGGATGTAGTTGGATTAAAGGCAATAAAATGGTGCATGCTTTTTGTGTAGGTGACAGATCACACCCATAGGCACAGGAGATCTATGCAATGTTGGAGAAAATGTCTTGGGAGATGAAGGTAGCAGGATATCTTTCAGATTTAGAACATGTACTGAGTGAACGGGAAAGTAAAAGTATTCCTCTGCCACCATAGTGAGAAGATGGCAATTGCATTTGGATTGTTAAGCCTTCCCCGTGGGATAACTCTCGAGTTGTCAAGAACCTTAATGTATGTGTTGACTTGCCACACTGCACTGTGTTTTGTCCAAGATTGTTGCAAAGCAAATTGTTGTGAGAGATGCAAAGCGGTTCCATCACTTTAAAAAAAAGGAAAATGTTCTTGTAGAGATTATTGGTAATGCCAGTGAAGCAATCTCTGGACATAGTCCGCACTATAACAAGGCGCCTTTGTGCAGTGCTGCAAGTGATAAATAAGAGACCAGATTTTATTTCCAGCTTCTTAAATGGGCTCCAAAAGTGGATTTTCCATTGTGCTGGATGGATGTCCATGTTCCGCTGTAACTTTCCCTTTTGACACGCATTGGGAGGATGTTGGCAAGTATTTTAGACCACCCACCCTGGCCGTGAACTCCTACCTGTGCCAACGTGAAGATGGTCGATGTTTGGGCGCCCAACGAGCTTGAAGAAAATGGAATTAGGCTTGGGTTGTTGTTGCTGGTCCGGCGGTGTCCATGAAACCTATTGAATCTGGAGAAAAAGGCAAGATATTTCTACACTTTTCTACTATTATTTTATTTAAAATTATTGTGAAATCGAACCACTTTTTCCTGCATTGATTTGTCAGTTGGATGTCATGATGGGAGATTTCCCTTTCTACTTGTTTCTTCTTGTTTTAGCTTTTATCATTGTCAGTATGTTGGTCGAAAGGATGCGTGTGCCCTCTCCTCTGGGTGTTATGTTTCTCTTGCTCGAGTGATAGACCTTCGTCTGTTGTTTATGTATTTATTCTTCTCTGCGATTGAGTTGCAAGTTATTATGTTGATCAAACTAGTATTTTCGATATCATGGAAGTAAGTTTACGATAACTATGAAGCTCCTCCCTAGCACCCAAGTTTGTCTTTTGACGTTTTTTGTTAACTCCTTCGCAAGTCCCTTTGATAACCTTTTGGCATCGAGAAAGAAAGGTTGTAGGATTAGTGTGAGCAATGCGTGGGCTAGCCAGCTTAGAGTTTTGGTATTAAAACTTGTAGAATGAAAAGGTTTGTGTGCAATGTGTTTTCCATCTCACGTGTTTAGACTCTTATTTTATCTTTCATCTTGTTTCTAGGCTTTTAAGGCCATCCTCAAGAAGTACCTTGACCATCCCTATCAACTTGAACCATAACTAGCTTTTCGGATCAACTAAGCTCGAGGTTTCATTGTGTGAATCCAGTACCTCATTGACACTAGAATAGTTTTGGTCTAATCCCCCTCTCAGAATTATTGTTGATGGCGCTCTTCTATTTTTCCTAACTTGCATTATTTCCCTTTGTAATGTTAATGCTATTAATTAGTATTGGTCAGTTTTTATGCACGTAATTACCTTAATATTTTGTGGTGGAAATTTCCTTAAATGTGATTAATCTTCGGAAAAACTCATCTTTCATTTGATAGTCTTATGGATTCATAGCGGAAGGTTTTGTTTTGATAATGTCACTTAGAAATTATGTTTGTATCTATGTGTGACGGTTGACTGTGTTACCAAGGTTTGCCTTAAAATATTGTTGTTTTGGGAAATAGGTAATTTATTTTAAATTAACCAAACATTAGAATTGTTGTAGAGGTTTGCAAATCTTTAGTGTTATAAAATTTGTTGATGACATTATTGTATACTCTTGTTTGACGGAACTCCCTTCTTCTCTCGCGTGTTTGCTACTAGCCTGTAAGACATTGGCCCTTCATGAATGATTGGAAAATCTTTGTAGTTAATGGTCAAAACTAGTATACTTTGCCTTCGCTTTGAAACTTATGTTGTGTGTATACTCTATTTGATTTCCGGTTTGAAACTCAATTATACATGGCTTTTTGTGTTAATTTTTGAAACCCGTGGTTCCCCTTTCTTGGGCCGATCAACTCTTGTTCTTTTAGAAATATATTATTTTAGCCTATGCATTTGGTACCTTGATAAATTTCTAGATGGTTGGTATATATATCAAATATCAACCTTGTAATTATTGTTTAATTACTTACTTGATGGGAATTCTGTTTTTGCTAGATTGTTTATTTTCTCCTTATAGGGCCAAGGGCCATTCTCATACGATTGCTATACTTTCGTTGCTTTTACTCCTAGCTGAAGTACAAGGTCTTCTCCTTCTTTGATTGGCATGATGAAGACTTTATTATAACTTGATGTGTTGATAGTGTTTAGAGGTTTGAACCAATTCTTGTAATAAAGTGCTTCCTTTTCGTGGTATTGTTAGATAATAGTTATGGTGGTTTTGTGTAGCCTTATCTTGCTCAGTTCTCGCGAACTGAATCTTGTGGAAAAAAATTTGTTGCAGATGGATTTTGCGAGTAGATGAGGAATAGACTTGTAGATTTTTACATCAACCTCAGTTGAGAAGTTCTTTTGCATGAATCCTTTTTATATTGTTCAACTATTGATAACATCTAGTGGAAAATTTAGAAGAGGATCAATGTCTTAGTAGATTGTATCGTGGATTATGTCGTCTTAACTTTGGAACCTTGAATTGTCTGTCTATCTTGGAAAATATAAGAAAATTTGTTTACCGCTTGTTGAGTAACCTTATTTTCGTTTTCGTAAATGAGTATTGTTAAACTTTATCCCTACGATTAAATGTTGAGCTAAATCTTTCTAAGACTTAGTAATAGTGTGTTATAAGTAAAATAAAATGGGTTGTTTAATACTTATAGAAGTTAAACTAAAATTTATATTGCAAATAAATTTGTGTAGAGGTGACCAACTTGAGAGCATGTAATTCCATAAGTGATCAAAGATGAAACTATCCTTTGTTAAGTAACATTATATAACCTGATATCCCTAGCGACACTAATGAACACTATCCCTTTTATGGTGAAATTCTTAAACGAACTTAAGGGAAATCTATGGTTAGATCTGGAAGATAATAAGATTTAATAAGCAGGAGAAAACAATTTAGAAACCACGCAATCTATCTCTCAGCCATTGGAAGGCAAATTGTTTTATTTTTATAAAACTCTTTTAGTAAAGCCTAAGTAAAATCTTTAATAATTCTGGTTAAGTTTTCAAGTCTCAATTATATCTTGGTAATAGTTAATGAGGTCTTGAAGATGATTTCAACTCAACCTTCTCCCTCTAACCTTTTTCCAAGGTGCCTTGTCTTTCTTCTCTTGAGTTTGTTGAACACAAACCCATGTTGTCATATGGGCATGAACAAGTTCTAGTAGCGTAAGTGTAAATAGATGGCCTTGTGGAATTAAAATTCCCCCTTTCTCTAAATAAACGAATTAAGCAAATAAATGTCATAATAGAGAAGATTTAAGGATGATTACTCAGTGTCAAAAGAATAAACTTAGCTTGGTAAGATGAATTGTATGAATCATATCTTGAGCCTCCTTGAAAAACGTAAGCTAAGAATTGCAAGATGTCTTTTTAAAAATAAATAACCCTCAAGAATATCTCATTGTGGTTGGCCCTATTTGTTAGAGTGTTCTGTTGTTGGACTTCTATGTTGTCTTGTAAAAAAAAAAAAAGAAAAGTGTATTATCCTTTTGGGTGTGAACGTTTCCATGCTGACCTTGTGGTCATCCCCGTAACAAGTGGTTCCTAGAGTTGGTTGTAACTTTGTGACGACATGTTGTGTCGTGTTATGTGTCAAAGCAAGTCAAAAAAAAAAAATTATTATCCTGTCTTTTACTATGTTGTTCGTGTGTGTGATTTTGGGTCGTTACACTTGGTATCAGAGCATACGTTCATGCTCTCGAACCTATGGGCCTGGATTGGTGTTGTATGGTGATGTTACATGATGGTGATGGTATTACATGATATTGTTTCATGGAGATGATGGTATTGCATGATGATGATTTATATTGGAAGAGTAATGTGCTTTAAGCGTGATGTAATTGATGTTGTAATTGTGATATTGTGAACGCACGTGATGTGTATGTCACTTAGTGCATGTTTGTCATCATGTTGATGTGTTAGGGATGGGAGTATTCTCTCTCCTTCTTGTGGATTCTATGAAGAGTTCACGTGTGAATTACTGTTTGTGATGTGTGAAAAGAATTATAATGTGGATGACATAGTGTTGGAGCATTGTGACATATTGTGATATGTAGGTGTATCAATGTGTTGTATGACTAGATTGATGTTAAAAGAAATGAGTTGTATCATGATGTTTTTACCATGTTTTGAAAAAATGTGTGTACCACCTTGTTATGTAGCAATGGATGTTATGTTGTGATGTACTATGTTCATCGTATGTATGATTTGTGCAAATATGTAATGCTTCATGTTGTGATTTAGGGTCATACGGTGAGTGTATGAACCCTATTATATGGTGATTGCACCTTGGGTGCAGAATGTGGTAAAGTGATGTGTTACACTCAGTGAATGTATGATTGTGATCTACCTTGTATATGTACCACCATGGTGTTAGTGATGTAGTTACATGTTATGTTGTTAACCTTACGCTAACCGACCACCGAGGGAAATCGGTAGAAGTGTATGTTGAGAGTGAGGAATGGTGTACCATGGGTCAATAACTTGAGCCAAAATTTAGTTTAGTATATAACAACCTGTGATTATTTCCTCTCTCCTATGTGGTTGTATGTATGCAACCTAAGTGCAACTATGACTATGTTTAGCCTTGTCGAAGTGGTGGCGTTCGGATAGAGGTGATGACGTTGTATTATTGATATGTATTTTACGAGTGAGGTTCGATGTTCCGAGTGCTAGCAACTCGTTGAGTACCCCTTTGGTGGCCGAGATAAGGCCATACGGTTATCGTAATGTGACATTTTTATAAGTTGATTTTATTCATAAATTGAGTTTTTTTCTTTATTTTGTAAGGACCAGTGACTTTTCTTGATTGCCATGCTTTACAATTTTGGGCATTTCCTAGTTTATGGCACTAACATGTGGATTTTGATACTAACTATGGCTATTTGGCCATTTATTTTGCTTGATTTTGGGTCTTCTTTTAAATTTGGAATTTTTACCGCCTTGTCCAAGGCTTGTACTTTGCCACTTGGCACTTAGATTGGATTGTTGTAGTGGTTCTATTGTCATGATGTTTCGGGATATATGTTGAGTTATTGTGATGTTTTGGTAGTGGTATTTTGATGTATGTGTTACTCATGTCAGATGGATATGTGTTGTGATGTTGTGGTTATGTCATTGATTCCCTTGTGGACACTATGTACCTGTAGCATTTGTTGGTGTTATGTGAATTTTTTTCATCGATGCAAATTGAGGAAATGTCTAGTGGATTGTAGTACTCTTTTGTTTGAGTATTTGGTATATACGTCATTGATGTGTGTCGAGTACTATGTTATGTGGACTGTGCCTATTCCATTCCGTATTTGAGTAACCTTTTGTGGTGTAATACAATCATGAAGTATATACTTGTGTGCTTGTGAATCAGAGTGTCTTTTGAACCTAATAGGGTGTTGTGTTAGCGATTCATGTTGGGCATCCACAATAAGGAATAAACCAAAACTCTTCAATGATGAAATTTTAAAACAAATTAAATTAGGAATAATGCTAATGGAAAGGAACTAATGAAATAATAAATAAGAGGGAACTGCCAATCTTCACAGAACCTTGAAAGTTAAAATTTCTACCAAATGTTCCTAAGGCTACTTTGTGACCGTGCTTTAATCGACTAAAATTTTAAACCATAGGGTGTATTTTCTCATTTACCTGTTCTTGGTTGTGAACCATTTCCTTTCCTCTGTGTTATGTCACATCGAGGACGATGCTTTCTTAAGGGGAGGAGAATGTAATGCCCCGTTTGGCGGTTACCCAGGTTCTCGACGTAGTGACCTTTCCCTCGTTGGGCGTCGAACGACTGAGTGTAATTATGTTGTCTTAGACCATGTCTCAGCGATGTTTTAGCCCCCCCTCTCCTTCTGGCATCCTCGAGTCGTTATCGACACCTCCCTTTTGTGGACTGTGTAATGTCCTGTGTGTTATCCTTTTTCAAGGGGATCTTGTTGTCGCATTATTAAGCTCAATCGTTGGTCAATATTAATGTGGGTAGAAATTATATATATAATTATAATATGTAATGGTAATGATGTTATTTTAATTTAATGATCGATCGGCCCTTATTTTATAAGTATTATTATTTTACCTTTTGTAAGTTATCTTGGTGATTATTTTTCATACTGTTATAGCTTCCACCTGTGGGCTTTGCTGAAATGAAGGCAAACATGTTAAGATATATTCTGATCTTAAAGGAATGTGTTGCTAACTTGGATTCTTGCATGCTGTAATTTATTGCATAGGACAACAGTTATTGTTGCTTGTGTGTTTGCTGATGTGACGACAAATTGTCGTATACTTGCTAAACTCTCTTTGCTGATTGACAGCACACCTTGAATCAATTCCATTGATCCAAAGTATGTTGTGGTATTCTTGTGATTGCTTTGTCGATTTACTCTTGAACCGAACCGGAGGTTGATATAAATGTGCAGCGCCTGATTGCAGGTATGAGCAGCTGGCACGTAAATGCCAACGACAAAGGTTCGATTCTTGAACCCTGTACTGTCGAACTTAAGACCTCGTGAGGCAGGAAATGTCTGGACACGGGTGGCTTTGGCATGTGAAACAAGGGACGAAACGTCCTGCACAACATTGACATGAGTGTCAGTTGGAAGACTGGATGGAGGTTGATTAGTGTTAGTGGTTAGAAGGAATTAAATCCTAAGCTAATCCTAAGTTCTATCATACATCCTAAACTACTATCCTAAGTGGATTTTTAAATTATAAAAAAAAAAAAGGGAAATAAACCTAAGTCCTATTAACCTAAAACTAAACTATGACCTAGGTTGAATAACTAATATACATCCTAAACTAATCCTAACCTAAAGGGGGCACGCAGACCCTTGGAGGGAGAGGATAAGGATGAAGGGGTGTTTAATGGCATTAAATGAGAGTCCATACGTGGACAGCGCCAGTTTGGCGGGGGCAGGTAAGTGGCGGAGGTATTTAGTTGGACATGGAGCTAAATTTGGTTTTGCATGTGAAATTTAAAATTTGGAGTTCGCCAACTCAAGTTGGCAGTGGCGTGGGAAGTTGGGAAAAGGCAGAGCCTTTAATGCATTAAATTTTCTTGGTCCTCGCGACCAGCTCACCTTGGAAGGCGTAGGAGGGAAATGTTGATTGTTTATTGTGTCGATTCGGATTTTGTGAAGTTGCTCTGCATTTGGTTTTTTTGTTTGGTTCAGTCGAACCAGTTTCTTTGGATTTATCACTGTTCTTTGGAAAATTGGAGGTTGTTGCTGAGCCTGAAGAGGAAAGGATTGTTGGAAAGCTCGTGCTTTGTCACCGAGGAAGGAAATATCTTCGGCAAACGCAGTTTTCTTCGAGTTTTGGAAAAGAAATTGCAGGCATGTTAAGCCCTTCTCTTTAAAAATACTTGCTTTGTTTAAACGTCTCATTAAAACAACCCTGCTCTTGGGTTTTGGGTTTATGTGATTGTTGTCGAGTTGATACGATTTGGATTTAGTCGATTCTTGCTGTCATTTTTGGAAATGATAGGTAAAATCGTTCTGGTTGTTGTGTTTAAACTGTCTTTGCATTTTCTTTGAGTGGAATATCTCCATGCTGTGTTGGTTTGTTTGGCAGTTTGGAGAATAACGTTTTGGGTATTTTTCTCTGTTAATGGTTATATTTACAAAAAAAAAGGGCAGTATGTGTTGTTCTCATCACTGTATAATCATTCTCTTGTTTTACGAACTTGAATGATGAAGTCTGAATAGACAATAGGAGCTGTCTTTCAGTGTCGAGCAATTGTTCTTTGATATATGAACTTCTGTGATAATACTGTACTGGATGTGCGAGTTGTATGAAGTCGTATTCTCTACTGAAATTTCTTTTAAAAAGGAAATAGATCCTTTCTCTTTCTGCTGTGTTTGATTATGATGGATACGGCATTTGGGTTTTGTATGATCATACGAATTTGATTTGAGGGAAGAAATGGTAATACGTTTTTGCTGTCCCTTTTTCTTGCTTAAAGAAATAGACGAATATGGTTGAGTATTCGTGGGAGTTGGAAAAGAAATAGTTTTTCCTTCTGAACTTATAATGAATTATATTGTTTTCTTGCTGAGAAAGTAGGATGATTAGTTGTGGTTATTGATGTTGTTTGGTCTACCGTTCGGACTGTAGACACGATTAAAAATCTTGGCTTTGCATTCCTGAGCAATGAATGAATATTTATGTACTGTACTTCTTCTTGCCTTGGAGGAAAGATGATTTGTTATGTCTTATTTGAGGCGGTTTGATCTTACAGTTTGGACAGTAGTCATGAAAACGAGCTTGACTTGTATTCTGTGCATTAAATAAATCATGTTGAATCTTGCTGAAGGGGTTAGATGATTTGTTGTGTTTCATTGATGTTGTTCGACCTTTTAGTTCGGACTGTCTTTGCGAAAACGCATTTTAATTTGGATTGCTGTGCAAGGAGGAAATGCTTGGGAAGTTGTATTGCTATTGGACCTGTTTTGATTATACTTTGTTGTGCATCTGATATCCTATGCGGGTTTTTAATAATAAGGGTATTATTGTATGAAAATCGCATTTTTGGGTTCTGTACATCATTGTGAATAGAAGAATGGATTCGGGTAGAAACATTTATTGGTAAGGAATTCTTCTTCTGTCTGCTGTTTTGATTTGGTAAAATCAGTAGTTGGATGGTTTATTGAACTTGTAAGTTCAGTCTGAATAGAGAACAGTGGCATTTAAATCGTTTCCTAAGTGCTGTGTATTTCTGTATAAACGGAATTTTGAATGTTTCGTGTGGTCTTCTGATCTTTGCACGGTCATTTAGAAGAAATGAAATCAGCATGAATAGTTCTTGTTGAGTTGAAGAAAATGGTTGTTTTCTTATATGAATAGTTATAGAACGAATTCTTCTCTTTTGCTGTCTGAATTCTGGAAATAGCATTGAAGTCTTACTGTGCATTATGATTGGACTTGCTGTAGGTAACAGCAATGAATAAATTTTATTTTGAACGGAATGCGTTCATAGAATTAGAAAATCATGTGAATAATTGATTGCATGATTGTATAACTGTTTATCTGGTTTACAATACAGTGAAAGAATTATGGTTTCTTCTAGTACGGTAAATACATAGTATGCAACCTTATACTATTTGATCTATGATAAATACGATGATGTACTAACCTGTTTTGGATATGCACATGAGCCTGATTTAAATGAAGTATTGATAAGGACGATAAATTCTTCCTTGTTTTCATTTAAAGCTGATTATGAATGAAATTACTCTTGCTGCCGGAAAGTGAATTCCGAATGGATTTTGTAAGTTTCACTCTGAACTGTTATCTTGATTTGTGTCTCGTTTGGATTCCATTTTTAGGATAGTCATGAGGAAGGAGATAGTAATGTGGATGAATGACTTGGAAAATGATCTTTTCTTCTTTCATACAGTTGAAAATTTGTAATCATTATTAACGAATTTTGTAGTGCTTAGATATGAGCAACTATATGCATTGTTGTTCACTTTCTCGTCTGTGCGTGATTGCTAGGAACCTAATATGATGCATGAACTGAAAGGAAAGTAATGGGTTTACATTTCAGTTAGTTTTATCCTTTGTTTTTATTATTAATGAAAGGAGTGGAAAAGATAACAGTATGTTATATCAGCAGTACGCTATTTGTATTCCTAACTTTACAAATATTGTAATTTGGAACTTGTAACGGTTATGTGGAAAATAGGACAGCAGTTCTTTGGTTGATTGTGATGGTATTTTGATGGTTCAGTTGTTATGCTGATCATTCTTTGGTGCCTATTTCTTGATTGATGTCTTACTGTCGTTTCATAAAAGCAGGGTTCTTTTATTGAGACAGTTAATTGAAGCACCTCATTTTAATGATAAGTGCTTAATATGCTCAGTTCATTGAACTGACCCGTGCAAATAATTTTGCAGATGGAATTTGATTAGAATGAAGACATGGCTGTTTTCTGATGCTTCTTGATTGGTTGAAGATGAATTGTATTTGTTTACTTTTATTCCTCTTTGAGGAATTGTAAAAAGAAGAAAGTGTATTCTTCTATCTATGAGTTGTAATGATGTTTTATGTAAACAATGCCCATTCAGTTGGATTGGCAAATGTATGGATTATGACATGAATTAATGAATACAAATACAAGTGTGATATTTTAATGACTATATCAGTTGATATTGTTGATTAAATTGGAAACATAATGTTATTCCTGATTTGGATTTATTTAATTGTCCGTGGATGGATGCTAAATGGGAATTGATATCTATTCTTACCTTATTACAACTTTTAAGTTGAAATGTGCAATTAGTTCATACTTGGGTAAAGATGAATTCTTAATTGACATTAGAAAGGATTAGGAAGAATATGATTCCATAACTGATAGGTATTCAGGATTAGCTTGGAAGCTAAGGAATATCAATTAACTTCGGAGTAATCGAACTTCGCTTTCGAACTCCATTAATGACCTCGTATGTTAAATTCAGAATAAAGGATATGGGATAAGTATATCCATAACTAATGGACCTTAACTGTGTAAGGTTAAGGAAAATAAATGAATACATTTATTGGGAATTAGACCTCGTTTAAATGACGTCTAATAACTAGAATTCTGAATTTAGTTACAGTTGGGAAAAATCTTGGTTAAGTTTAACAGGTTAAACTTATCACGTCCGTCGGTAACGGGCTGCTTAATCCAATGATTAAGAAGAGAACCAAGTAGAGAAATGCAGCCCTTCGGTATGAAGGAGAAGATGCATAGCAAGCTAAAGGACGGATTTAGTCTCTCTTAGCTATATACAACTGTAACGGGAACGAGGATAAAGGGATCAACATGGTTGCTGAAAGTTGATTTTAAAATATTAAGATCATATCCAAATCACTTGAGCAGGATGTGTACTCTCGATGGGAGGATTCCGTAGGACATTGACATACGCCAGCTACAGCAAGGTGTCTTCATGAAGACAGGGTCTTCATGACGACACAATGTTATAGCTGACATATTACAATGCCCTCCCGAATTAAAACATCAAGAATACATAGGCTGAATGTGAAGTTCTTGGCTGGGGATAGGAGTATGATCATGTATACGGAGTGACCCCAGAATACTAAAGATAACTAGACACACGGAGTCGTGGGGAACGACACCGTATGTCTGCGTATCTTTAGTTACCAGGGGTGCCTTCCTATATTCGTTCATATTGCTAGTTGGAAATTAGAAATTTAAATCTGACCTTAAATCGAGAGGACTGGTAGGAACCAGGAAAGACCATTCTAGATAACAGGTGAAGTGAGGTGAAGGACGTATTCCATTGATGTGTATCACATCCAGGAATATGATCATGCAAAGCATGTGAAAATCTTTGGCCAAAGTATCGCAAGTGCTGGTTGCGTTGTCCTTATCACTTAATTTAAGATGCAGGATGTCAGATGAATATCAGTAACAGATATTCAGATAGGCTTCTTAAATGGATCACTTCGATAACCGGAAACGGTTAAGAGAACTGGTATATATATTATACTATGCATAAACGAACATGAAGGATCGGTTGTTGCCGAGTCATGAAA
Source organism: Taxus wallichiana var. yunnanensis (assembly GCA_018340775.1). NCBI lineage: Eukaryota > Viridiplantae > Streptophyta > Pinopsida > Cupressales > Taxaceae > Taxus > Taxus wallichiana. The sequence goes on from CM031239.1 coordinate 552,611,048, forward strand.
TGAAGGATCGATGAAACTCCGAGCCATGAAAATGGAAGATCGGCAGTTCCTCGAGTCATTTATAACAGCATATAGAATCAGTTATAAGATTGAATGGCATTGAATGTGTGTTCCATATTGTAAATATGCGAACAGGGAACATTAGTTTTAAAAAGAAGTTGTGTGATCCAAACTGTGTTGTTGGGCAGAGAACAATTATTAAAACTTGAACGTGTGTTTGAATTTTATAATTCATAACAGAGAACGTTATCAAAAAAAAAAAAAAAAAAAAAAAATTTCCTTATCTTAAAATGGCTTTATGAAGTTTATTGCAAAGATTCTCTATTGAAACCTTACTTGTTTTACGATGTAACTCATGGAAGAGGATCTCATAGAGGTGGATCTGTTTCATATCAGAGTATTCATGAAGCACAATTTGCTTTGCAATTATGAACTTATTAGGAGATCGATGAAGGATAGAGGAATTAAAAAGAAACTTGGATGTAGTTGGATTAAAGGAAATAAAATGGTGCATGCTTTTTGTGTAGGTGACAGATCACACCCACAGGCACAGGAGATCTATGCAATGTTGGAGAAAATGTCTTGGGAGATGAAGGTAGCAGGATATCTTTGATTGAACATGTACTTGAGTGAATGGGAAAGTAAAGTATTCCTCTGCCACCATAGTGAGAAGATGCAGTTGCATTTGGATTGTTAAGCCTTCCCCATGGGACAACTCTCGAGTTGTCAAGAACCTTAATGTATGTGTTGACCGCCACACTTGCACACTGTGTTTTGTCCAAGATTGTTGCAAAGCAAATTGTTGTGAGAGATGCAAAGCGGTTCCATCACTTTAAAAAAAAGGAAAATGTTCTTGTAGAGATTATTGGTAATGCCGGGTGAAGTAATATGCGGACATAGTCCGCACTATAACAAGGCACACTTGTGCAGTCTGCGATGATAAATAAGAGACCGATTTTATTTCCAGCTTTTTAAATGGGCTCCAAAAGTGGATTTTCCATTGTCTTTGGATGGATGTCCATGTTCTCTTGTAACTTTCCCTTTTGACACGCGTTGGGAGGATGTTGGCAAGTATTTTAGACCACCCACCCTGGCCATGAACTCCTACCTGTGCCAACGTGAAGATGGTCGATGTTTGGGGGCCCAACGAGCTTGAAGAAAATGGAATTAGGCTTGGGTTGTTGTTGCTGGTCCGAGCGGTGTCCATGAAACCTATTGAATCGGAGAAAAAAAAGGCAAGATATTTCTACACTTTTCTACTATTATTTTATTTAAAATTATTGTGAAATCGAACCACTTTTTTCCGTGCATTGATTTGTCAGTTGGATGTCATGATGGGAGATTACCCTTTCTACTTGTTTCTTCTTGTTTTAGCTTTTATTATTGTCGGTATGTTGGTCGAAAGGATGCGTGTGCCCTCTCCTCTGGGTTTTATGTTTCCCTTTCTCGAGTGATAGACCTTCGTTTGTTGTTTATGTATTTATTCTTCTCTGCAATTGAGTTGCAAGTTATTATGTTGATCAAACTAGTATTTTCGATATCATGGAAGTAAGTTTACGATAAGTATGAAGCTCCTCCCTAGCACCCAAGTTTGTCTTTTGACGTTTATTGTTAACTCCTTCGCAAGTCCCTTTGATAACCTTTTGGCATCGAGAAAGAAAGGTTGTAGGATTAGTGTGAGCAATGTGTGGGCTAGCCACTTAGAGTTTTGGTATTAAAACTTGTAGTAATGAAAAGGTTTGTGTGCAATGTGTTTTTCCATCTCGCGTGTTTAGACTCTTATTTTATCTTTCATCTTTTTCTAGGCTTTTAAGGCCTTCCTCAAGAAGTACCTTGACCATCCCTATCAACTTGAACCATAACTAGATTTTCGGATCAACTAAGCTCGAGGTTTCATTGTACTAATCGAGTACCTCGTTGACACTAGAATAGTTTTGGTCTAATCCCCCTCTCAGAATTATTGTTGATGGTGCTCTTCTATTTTTCCTAACTTGCATTATTTCCCCTTTGTAATGTTAACACTATTAATTAGTATTGGTCGGTTTTTATGCACGTAATTACCTTAATATTTTGTGGTGGAAATTTCCTTAAATGTGATTAATCTTCGGGAAAAACTCATCTTTCATTTGATAGTCTTATGGATTCATAGCGGAAGGTTTTGTTTTGATAATGTCACTTAGAAATTATGTTTGTATCTATGTGTGACGGTTGACTGTGTTACCAAGGTTTGCCTTAAAATATTGTTGTTTTGGGAAATAGGTAATTTAGTTTAAATTAACCAAACATTAGAATTGTTGTAGAGGTTTACAAATCTTTAGTGTTATAAAATTTGTTGATGACATTATTGTATACTCTTGTTTAACGGAACTCCCTTCTTCTCTCACGTGTTTGCTACTAGCCTGTAAGACATTGGCCCTTCATGAATGATTGGAAAATCTTTGTAGTTAATGGTCAAAACTAATATACTTTGCCTTCGCTTCGAAACTTATGTTGTGTGTATACTCTATTTGATTTCCGGTTTGAAACTCAATTATACATGGCTTTTTGTGTTAATTTTTGAAACCCGTGGTTCCCCTTTCTTGGGCCGATCAACTCTTGTTCTTTTAGAAATATATTATTTTAGCCTATGCGTTTGGTACCTTGATAAATTTCTAGATGGTTGGTATATATATCAAATCTCAACCTTGTAATTATTGTTTAATTACTTACTTGATGGGAATTCTGTTTTTGCTAGATTGTTTATTTTCTCCTTATAGGGCCAAGGGCCATTCTCATACGATTGCTATACTTTCGTTGCTTTTACTCCTAACTGAAGTACAAGGTCTTCTCCTTCTTTGATTGGCATGATGGAGACTTTATTATAACTTGATGTGTTGATAGTGTTTAGAGGTTTGAACCAATTCTTGTAATAAAGTGCTTCCTTTTTGTGGTATTGTTAGATAATAGTTATGGTGGTTTTGTGTAGCCTTATCTTGCTCAGTTCTCGCGAACTGACTCTTGTGGAAAAAAATTTGTTGCAGATGGATTTTGCGAGTAGATGAGGAATAGACTTGTAGATTTTTACATCAACCTCAGTTGAGAAGTTCTTTTGCATGAATCCTTTTTATATTGTTCAACTATTGATAACATCTAGTGGAAAATTTAGAAGAGGATCAATGTCTTAGTAGATTGTATCGTGGATTATGTCATCTTAACTTTGGAACCTTGAATTGTCTGTCTATCTTGGAAAATATAAGAAAATTTGTTTACCGCTTGTTGAGTAACCTTATTTTCGTTTTCGTAAATGAGTATTGTTAAACTTTATCCCTACGATTAAATGTTGAGCTAAATCTTTCTAAGACTTAGTAATAGTGTGTTATAAGTAAAATAAAATGGGTTGTTTAATACTTATAGAAGTTAAACTAAAATTTATATTGCAAATAAATTTGTGTAAAGGTGACTAACTTGAGAGCATGTAATTCCATAAGTGATCAAAGATGAAACTATCCTTTGTTAAGCAACATTATATAACCTTGATATCCCTAATGACACTAATGAACACTATCCCTTTTATGGTGAAATTCTTAAACGAACTTAAGGGAAATCTATGGTTAGATCGGAAGATAATAAGATTTAATAAGCGAAGAAAACAATTTAGAAACCACACAATCTATCTCTTAGCCATTGGAAGGCAAATTGTTTTATTTTTATAAAACTCTTTTAGTAAAGCCTAAGTAAAATCTTTAATAATTTTGGTTAAGTTTTCAAGTCTCAATTATATCTTGGTAATAGTTAATGAGGTCTTGAAGATGATTTCAACTCAACCTTCTCCCTCTAACCTTTTTCCAAGGTGCCTTGTCTTTCTTCTCTTGAGTTTGTTGAACGCAAACCCATGTTGTCATATGGGCATGAACAAGTTCTAGTAGCGTAAGTGTAAATAGATGGCCTTGTGGAATTAAAATTCCCCCTTTCTCTAAATAAACGAATTAAGCAAATAAATTTCATAATAGAGAAGATTTAAGGATGATTACTCAGTGTCAAAAGAATAAACTTAGCTTGGTAAGATGAATTGTATGAATCATATCTTGAGCCTCCTTGAAAAAACGTAAGCTAAGAATTGCAAGATGTCTTTTTAAAAATAAATAACCCTCAAGAATATCTCATTGTGGTTGGCCCTATTTGTTAGAGTGTTCTGTCGTTGGACTTCTATGTTGTCTTGTAAAAAAAAAAAAAAAAAAGTGTATTATCCTTTTGGGTGTGAACGTTTCCGTGCTGACCTTGTGGTCATCCCCATGTAACAAGTGATTCCTAGAGTTGGTTGTAACTTTGTGACGACAGTCAGTGTCGTGTTATGTGTCAAAGCAAGTCAAAAAAATTATTATCCTTTCTTTTACTGTGTTGTTCGTGTGTGTGATTTTTGGTCGTTCTGAAAATCTATTGATCTTTCGCAAAATAATTTATTGAATTGAAAGCGGGGAGGGTGACACCATAGATCACATTAACATAGAACATCGCACGAGACCATTCTAGATCGGAAATGGTGGTAGGATCCACAATTAAAAGTTTCCTAAGATCCTTGGAAATGCCCCGAATGACATCTTGTTCCCGCATTCTAAAGACATGGCAAGTAAGCACACCCAAACTGTGACAGGGAGAGAGGGGGATTTAATAAACTCTCGAGCACTCCATCTAGAGACGTGGAGCATGATTTTCCCATAAAACCAGGGTACATTAAGACAGTTCTCTTCCAGCGATAAATGGAACAGAAAGAAATCGTTGGCAAGAGTTATTACCTCCAAATCAGCCAGCGTCATCCACATTCTTTTGGTACAAGCCCTGATAAAATCAATGTAATCTCACAGTCGAAGCATAGCCAAACAAATGAGAGTTTAATAATATTTGAGTCCCGACTTCCCCTACACACCTGATCCACCCATGAAATGAATGAACTGAGAATCCCTACAACCATTACGCTTGGCATGTCGGTGGTTCAAAATCATCCTTTCCCCGCTCCATCCGAATATCAAAATCCTTCGTCATTCCCGCCATTGTTTTTATTATGACATAGTCTACTATTGATTTTTGTTAATAAGACGACCGCAATGATAAACACTATGTGTAATTGTAAATTAAGATTAAGGAATTGTTTCAAGGTTCTCAAAATGTATGCAATAGTATCATTTGGAAATGATACTGTTAATTAAGAATTTACCTGAGAATGTATTTGATTACCTCTTCCAAGGCGGGTTTAGTGCTCCAAAATTCAAGTTTATAAAATGGGAAAGAAGTTCCATCTCACCATATTATGTCATTTTAGGCCTTTAGTTTAAAATTTTCACTTTATGATATTATATTGACCAATTTATTATACAATGGGAAAGGAGATCCATCTCACCATATTAAGTCATTTTAGCTCTTTAGTTTAAAATTTTCACATTATTCTACCCTATTGACTAATTTATTTCAATTTTTCGATTGACTATGTCCTTGACTAGTACTATGATTTACCTCCTAATGCATGATTATTTTGAACAATTTTAAATCAACATTGACATGAAGGTTACCTTTACATAAATTCATCAATTAATAAAATGTTCAGATGAATATAGTAGTGAATTTTTGTTTAGATTTAACAATATGGTGACTAAAACATGACACAATTAACTAAAAAGTGAACTCAAAGTTGCATATTTGCTTAAATATTGCTTGCACATATCAAAGACAAAGTAGTCATATTCAACACCTTGGAATATTTTGATGAAGTTTTGGTTCTGTAGTTAAAAATTTATAGGTCAAGATTTTAGAGGCCAACATGCTCAAATATGGCATGAACTATGCACCTAAGAAAACATAGGAACCATAGAAGCATAGTTAAAAAATAATTTCAAAAAAATTGGAAGTTGGATACATGGTTAGGCATAGAAGGTGGTAGGCCTTTATTTTTAAGCAAGAGAAGTAATAGTGATCATAAGAACCATAGAAGTGTAAATTAAAATTACTTTAAAACAAAATAGTAGTTGGATACATGATTAAACATAAAAGGTGACCCCCTTAAGATTGTATTTTTATTATTAGTATTCAAATTTCTAATCTTCTCACCTCAAAATGTATCCATGTTGACATTAAACATATCCTAATACATTCACCAGCTTTTAGATATCTCATTATGATGTTTAATAAGGTTTTGTAGCAAGCTCTTCAACTTTATTTTGTTCATTTAAGAAAATTTGGTCTCAACACTTTCATTAAAAACACATCATTAATAATAAACAAAAATTCAAAAGCATTTCAAAAATTTCAAGAGAATCTAAAAAGTCATAGCTTCGCTATAATGTTTGTGTGGTTTACATCAATAATTAAATACTTCTTTCTATAATTAAATGTGGTATGTTTTTTAATAATAAACTTGGAAACATTGTGAAAAACATTTATATAATTAAATGCTTGAATTCACAATGAAGCTTTTTGAGTTATGGATTAGCTCCATGACCATAAAGATATGATTTTGAGGAACCTAAATTGTAACCCTAGGAAGCCATGTATCTCTATATAATGTTAATTATTTTTAATAAATTGCATAAAATTTTATCATCATTGTATTCTAATAACTTTTACAAAATCTTATAGTCATGTTCTAAACCGTTATCCCTAAATATTTTTGTATATAATTATGAAAAATACCTCTATTGAATTGTATGTATCTCTATATGGTCTTGTTTGCTTTCAACTTAATTCTAAAAAAGCATACACTTATGTTTTAGACTCATAACTCGTTGATCATAAGGATGATTTTAGAGGACCCAAGTAATTTTATGGTTCTTTTAAAAAAATAATGGAGTGAAATTTTCTTAAGAACTAGTGGAGTGAAATTTTAGAGAAAAAAATAAAGAAACACGATAATCTAAAAAGTCTAATAAACACAAACACAAAATTAAAATTATAATAATTTAGAAAAATAAAAATACACAAAAGACCAAAATTAACTATGCAAAATAAATATGATTAATTTACCGGTAGTTTGTCACCTTTGAAGATGTCCTTACTGGAAAGTGTCAAATTTTGATGGCTCCAATGTTTGTTGTCTTAAATTTGTAGGTTTCCAGATTTTAGATATTTTTCTACAGTCCTAGATATTTTCTATCCTAGATATTCATCTATGACTCGATATCCTTTAAATGATATTATGTAATTGGCAATGGCCATTCTCTCATCTGTTGCTTTTGGGAGTGGATAACATGAGACCATCATGGGTGAAATATATGCAGGTGAGGTGGGAGTTATGGGTGAAATTGAGGAGGATGATCCATAGTCATAGGTCCAAATGGTCACGACAGACTTGTCCATAGTTGAGGCGTAGGGAAGATATTGTGGTGTTGGAATTACAAGCATAGGTGGATATGGTGACGTTGATCTTGTCCTCGCATAACCTTACTTCCATGACCTACACCGTGAAGGAGAGCACGGTAATGCGATGGCCCTGGTGGTAAAGCAACAAAGAAGAAAGCTTCCTTGGGCTGTTATAACTCGTTGCAAACTTGTCTAACTGGGAGGAATCTATGTGGAGGGGAATTTTTTGTTGGTCAGCATTGCACGTGGTCGCATGGGGCGGAAGATCATTGTACATTAAGGCATGGGAAACTACCAAGATAGTGGGAATGTAGACACTTTTTTCTTAACTAATAACCACATTAGCCCCATGAGCTCGCATTCCCCACTATAAATCCTTCTCGTTTTGTCTGATCTTTCATTCACCTCTGCCATTTCATTAACCTATTAACAAAAACCTAGTAATCAGTCAAGTTTACTAATTTTCAACAGTTAGAACACCCGAAATAAGTAGGCATTTTGCAGCTCTCCTAAAGAATAAGGACGGATGGCGAGGCTGTCACATGGTGGGGGTGATCGGTGACATTTAAGGTTTGCGGGCACGTTAGAGGGCTAATCTGGTGCAGCCATGTCTTGCAAAAACACACCACGGGGTCGCAAGTGTCGTTAGGCTGGGGAATGTGTATTTTGTGGCTAAGCAAGGCACTTTGCAAATCATCCAAGCACTTGAGGGAATCATCTCTTTGTTTGGTGGGTAGAAGAGATTCAAACCCCTGCCGATGATACCCAAGATGTTGGAGTGGAAGAGCATCTCCACGCTTCCTATAAATCATGCCTCCATCTTTTTGTTTTTATCCAGCCACTTCTACTCCCGCTTTACATATTCATCAGCTTTTGTAACCACTTGCACCGCTCCTATTTACATTTGCCACCGTACTCCTCACCTTGTTTCACCGTATGCAACAAACAGTTCTCAAACCTGATTAGTTTAAATTTTCTAGTGTACTCCCAACTTGTTCCTATAGAAGAGCTATCGAACATGGTGTGGACAACCATCAAAACATAAAATATAGAGGAATTTTGTTAGATGTAGTTGCAAATGTTTTGGTAGACATGTATGCAAGAATGTGGAACCTTACATAAAGGCATGTGAACTGTCAGAATGCAACTTATGTTCTTTGCTCAAACATCTATCATAGATCATAGAATATATGTTACAACAAATTACATCTCCAACAAACTTTAATAACGTTATTATGAGCGGCTTAAGTTGCAACTCATGTGTAATTGCTAGTATATGTAGTATATTGGCTATGCTACTAGAAACCTAAAAAGGTTATCCTCACCAACTTCAGTTGCAACTCGCGTGCAATTGGTAGTATATTGGCTATGCTACTGGATTCAATTTTTTAATTGAAGGATATTGAACAACATAATACTTGAAATCATTAAACTAATAGTAGTTTTCAAATTTCTTTGGAAAAACGTAAATATATATATATGAATATGCACAAATTCCCTTTCAACATACAAACCAGTCAAATTCAAAGACATTCACTTTCCAAAATCTCTTCAACATATTAAACGATTTTACATATTTAATCTGCAAGGTTGTTACAACTTCAAAATACAAAATTTCAAAGCTCCCGCTTCGAAACTAAGGGATACAAAATTTCAGCGCATCTCCAAATCAAGCGGAAATATGTACACCCAGACAAAAATTTAAGCGTGTTAATGTTAGTCTGAAAGAAAAATTGAAAAATCAGGTTGTACAGCCGCAAACAATTCCTTTTGGTAGACCGTTCCGATGACTTTCCCTGCGCTGAAGAGCTTTCGTTGAATTGTCGATGAAGTGAGGAGGGTGTGGAGCATTTGCTGAGCAGAAAGCTTGTTCATCGAAAATTTAAAACCTGAAGCAGGATCGTGCAGAGGCAAAGCATTTGCTAGGGAAGCGCTCCATCCACCGCCCCTGCTAGCGTTTATCCATCTGCAGAAATTCATGTTATCCTTGGGAGGGTTTGATTTCAGGTATGCCTTCGGATCGGCGTGAGGCATACATTCCAAAATCTGAACTTGTGCTTGCAAGAATTTGACGTATTTGATGGATTCTTCCAACATTCTGGCCGTGTCGAGTTTCGAACCCAGGGGAACTAGTTTCTCCAAGGAGCGAATCTTTTCGCGGATTTTGGTTCTCCTGTGACGGGCAGCGACGCTCTGCGGCTCGACTGAAGCGTATGGAAGCTTATGGAAATTCTGCAGCATTGGAAACAGATGTTGGTTCACCACTTTAGGGGGCGACAAGTTCAGATCAGAGGGAGGAATGTTGAGGGGCTCGGTTTGTAGGCGGAGTGAAGGAGCAGTGCGCGGAAGCTTTTCCATTACGTCCTCCAGCGTATAAAAGGAGCCAATCCTCGGCCGCTTCGCAGGCGGTTCGCTGCAGAAATGGTCCGAGAGACCAGGCTCTGTCTGCCATGCAGTGAGGCTGAGCGGCGAAAAAATTTCATCTTCAGTCATGACAGGAAAAACCGTGTGCACAGGCATGGCAACATTTTCGCATGGCAGGGGCTCGAACCCTAACGGCTGATCAGTTAATTCGCATTGCGGCCACACGTCGTCTGTAAGATCGTAGGCACAAATCGGAGCTGAGTGAGTATCAAATTGCTGCTGCTCCTGCTGTATAAGAGGTAGATCGCCTGGGCAAAAGCTCTGGTCGAAATTCAGGCAACTACCAGACCCCGTGGTGAGCAGCTGTGCAGTCAGCGCAGCCTGCCTCTCTGCAAACGTGCTCATGCTCCTTCCCACCTGTTGCTGTTCAAACCAACTATCCATTACGCAGACCCAAGAATTGATTCTGCAACTTCATATCAGCTACTAGGTATTTATATATTACCGACAGTACAATTTCCCTCTTTTACAAAATCATGCAACACAGTAACGGCTTTGGTTTTTCCAACTGGAATGCAGAACGGTTAGTATTGTATTTAATTTAATTTAATTTGTAGCAGGAAGAGGCTTACGGAAATTGTATGTGTCTTCTTGGCAATCAATGGGGGAAATAACTGTGATATGCTCTGGCTGAAGTTACGTGGTGACCCATGAGACATTTTAGGCATCGGGAGGGCAGATCTGAGCGCATCTTTGCCGAGACGGGGACTCGAGGTAAATTTTATTAGTGCGCCATAGGCGACGGATGATGATGATAGGTTGTTATGGTAAACGGCTTTGCTGTGTTACAGTTGCCCACTCTGTCTCCGCTGGCATTAAAACATTAACAGGTAACGGCTTTGGTATGACAGACATCGGCAGCTGCTGCGGCCTTTCTCAATACTATTTTAAACAAGGCGACGCACGCGTTCCAACATTGAAATTGAGTTCCAATATTTTTAAAAACAATTTGAATCTGTTTTTACCCCAGATTTAGACCTGTTTTTGTCAAATTTCCCGTCCTTTGAAGTGGGTCTAAATTTTAGGGAGTTATGCTATGCGAGGCCTGTATTTGAATTGGGTATTCAAATTTCAGAGACTTTTGCCATCTTTCAGTCCTGTTAGTGAGTTGGGTTTGTAAATTTCGAAGAGATTTGCTATATGTCGGCCTGTTATTGAATTGGGTTTGTAAATTGCAGAGAGTTTCCATCTTCAGGCCTGTCATAGAATTTAGTTTACAGCAGAGAGGAGGACAGGATTGTGGTTTGGGCGGAATAATATGATAGGATTCCAGGGATGCAGAGGATTAGTGGCCTTTATGTTAAGGGTTTTGAATTTTGTTCAGGCTCTTATTGGAGTGGCAATGATTCTGTATGCTGCATGGATGCTTAACCATTGGAAATCTCATATACCCAAGTCCTCCTCCACCGATCGCACCCACACCCAGTGATGATTTACCAGCAGAATTTGCGATGAATTTGTGATGGTTTTTGTTTTCGTAATTCTTGTGTAGGGAATGTTTGTAAGACACATTCCCCAAAACAGAAAAGAAGTTATGAAACTGCATTTTAGCATTTTTGCGACTAGTCACATTTTTATATTATTGTAAGGCAGAGATACATTTGAACTTATGATTCTTGCTCTTTTGTATTGAAAACTGGAATCTATATTTCACTGTCTGTTATTCCTAATCACTGTAAATGTTCTAATGATTTAAAATGTCTTGTGCAAGATTTTAGGCAGTCTGAGAAACTTTGTATGTTTTGTTGAAATTTAAAATTAAAGTTTTTAATTAATATGTTTTGTTTTTTGCGCTAGGATTTGATTATAAGATATAATTTTAAAAATAAATATTAGAAGTGGTTCTATTTATTAACTTTGCATCTTATCTTATAGAACACATGCAATTAATAGTACCTCTTTTAAAATGAAATTGTTCGAATAAATTATTAAAGATTTTATTTGTTTACGAACTCTCTTCTATAATTAAATTGAGAAGTAAATTATTCAATATTTATTTGTATTTGTTAAAATTTATTTCCTAAATCAATTGTACAAATATCTTTTCACAAGTTACATTATAAGATAACTCACCCCAATGTTTAATAAGAGTAATATTGCTAAATTCATAGAGATTGTCTACTTACTTTGTTTACAATAAAGAGTTTAATTTTCATGTTATAAATTTTTACACCGAATCGTGCACACTACCATACGTTCATCTAAAGTTTCATATTTGTGTTAAGAATATGAAAATATGCAATCTTGTTTAAATTGTAATTGACTAATACAATCGTCACCTTATCTATATTTGTGTTTAACATTTTGTAAACCACTATAATATTTATTTAAGTCAGCGTTGCAGAAAATTTGCAAACAAGGAATGGTTCCAAAATTTTCAGAATAAACCTAATTTATTTGAAAAGGATTCTAGAGTTTCTAGAAACAATTGCATTTGCAAATTTGCAACCCCCGTGTTCTCTCGATTCTAGAGTTTCTAGAAGCAATTGATAACCATGCTACTGGAACACACAAGTTACAACTCACCACAAACAAAACAAAAAACTATGTAAACAAACCAAACAACTAGATTACATAGGTTCTAATTTTAAAATAATTAGAGCAGCAGCTTAACTCTAAGTAACACACAAGTTACAACTAACCACAAACAAAACAAAAAACTATGTAAACAAACCAAACAACCAGATTACATAGGTTCTAATTTTAAAATAATTAGAGCAGCAGCTTAACTTTAAGTAATATATTTAAAATAATATAAACTCGTGACAAAAATAGCATGCGAGCTAATATTACTAGTATTAAACTGTGCCCAAAATAGAGCACGCATTATAAACTCTGAATACTCTTTAACTTGCATGTACTGTGTTGGGAGAAAGACGGAGTCTCTTTTCCATGGAGAGTAGTAGGAATGAGAAGGAGATGAGAGAGGAAGAACATTCCATGGAGAATAGTAGAGAGGAAGAGCAAGGGCAAGAGCAAGAGCAAGAGAAATTTGTACCTTTGGCAAATGTGGGGAGGATTATGCGTAGGATTCTCCCACCCAATGCCAAGGTCTCGAGGGAGGCGAAGTGAAGCATGCAGGAATGTGCATCCGAGTTCATCAGCTTTATCACAAGCGAGGCATCAGATAAGTGTTTGGAGGAGAAACGCAAGACAATCAATGGCGAAGATATAGTATGGGCTCTCCACTCCCTGGGCTTTGAAAATTACAGACAGGTCCTCACAAAACTTCTCCTCAAGTTCAGAGACACTACTATGGCTACTGTCAAGCTTCCTCTCAAAGTAGAAGAAAAACTAACCTTACCCGATGGAGGTCAACATTTTTTTTATCACATTAAGAAATCCATCTTCTAAAAACTAGATCAGTTAATGTGATAGGATATATAAATAATAATAAAATGTTCACCTGGTTTTTCTAAGAATTTTCTTGTATAAAATGTTCAAAGCTTAGGCTATACTCATGATAGATTGTACAGATTATACAATGTTTCCTGAACCTGATCAAATCTATTTCAAAATTGATAAAATTTGTTTTTTAATTTTTAATTTTTAATTTTTTTGTGTAAACTATTCTTACGGATTTATAAAAGTACAGTAAAGGAATTGTTTGCGTAGGCTATTTTACTGAAGAGTTTTGAGTTTTTTTTTCTTTCATTAAATTAAATTGAAGAGAGTAAAATCAGCCTATATCCTGTGCAAGGGAATTCTTCGTATATTTTTTTTCCATTTAAATATAGGCAGCTCCAATGCATTCTACAAGGGAATTATTTGTGTATTTTTTTTAAGGGAAACATTCTTATATTGATTAAATTAAAACAAAGAGAGAAAAAGTAAAGTCGATAGTGGCTAGTAGATATAGGCAGTCTATAGATATTAAATAAGAATATGAAACTAGCAACAATATCTATAGGTGCTTCAAAAGATCGATATATATTTGTAGTATAGTTTTTTTTACACTTTTTAGATTATAAATACATACACATTTTGTTTAAGGGAAATATAGTTTTCTATTTCTTGTACAAATTTAGGAGTAAACAACAAAATTTAATTTACAATTAATGTAATGATTTTATATTTTTGAATATATTTAAATATGAGTGTGTTCCGAGACAAATCATCATGGTTCGTTTAGTTGATTATTTCTAATGGCATTACAATAATTTCCTCATTAACAAATATAAAATTTATATATTCTAGTGTGCAAACTTCATTACCCACATAAATATACTAAATATGCATTATTTATACACTTCGTTTTTATCTTGTTACATGAGATTCTCGTTAAGAAATGTTTTTAGAGAAAATTGGATATAAATGGCTCTAATTAGATCTGTGAAATTGAATAACCTTAATGAGAAAAATATAAATAGTGAACTATTTTAATGATGTAGAGACCTAATTGATTTGATCACCTTTATCATAGTCATAAATTGAAGTAGCTTTGGTGGGCTAACAAGTCTACAAGATATATTAAAGGGAAACTTACATATTTACGGATATTTTAAGCAACTACAATAATAAATCAAATAAATATAGATTAATAAAAAAACTAATTTTTATTTTCCAAGTGAAATATTATTATTATTATTTTGTTTATATTGAGCTCAACAAGATTAAATCCATGAACCTATTAATTATTCAATTTTCTTTTCTATAAAATATAATTTATTGAAGTGTTTCATTTTATTTGTAGTCTGATATGATTCATTGAAGGAATGAAGGTTGAGACATGTGCATATATCAAATTGTGTGTTGATTTACATCAAATATTGATTATCGAATTGTTCAAGAAATGTATAATACTATACTAATGGAGGGATAACTCATGACCCCATTAACACACTCCATTTAATATGGGTATTACAAGGTGTACATGATATTATATTAGAGTTTGTAGCAAGAAGGACATGTTTCTTTATGTTTTGTAATGAAACCAAGAAATGTGAGTGAGATTTATAGTCTACAACCAATAATTACATCTAACTATTTGATTTCATATTTTTCAAATCCATCCATTTCCATACTCATATGGTTATAATAATAATAATAATAATAACTAGCAATTGCATGTGTACAATGCAATGTGAACACCGAACGGTATATGTTATTTGATTCAAAGGCATAGTTATTACTTTTGTAGTTAATGTTGATAATGGGTGTGATTGATTTTGTAAGTGTAGGAAAATAGATGAAGCATTACATTTAAAGGTTCTATCTCTACATTTTAAATTTGTTACTAATTCATATATATACATTTGTAAATCTTAAATTTGGGAAATACAACAGAAAATATTGTTAACTGCATAGCATTCTTATCTCCTTACTAGACTTGTTGGATGTTGTCTTTATAAATAAGTTATAACTAAAAGAGAACATCTCAAAAACTAGGGATGAAGCCTAAATGCCTGCAAAACTGAATTGTGTGCGCGTCACATAGCTTGCAAACCTGCTCCTTGGTATCATCTCATGAGTAACAAGAAATGCTTGCACATAATATCTCATTTGTTTTTTCTTGCTTTCTACTCTTTTCCCAATCTACCTTGCCTACGCTCCTTCAACCTTTTATTAGTCATTATCAATGTCAAAACCAAATTATGCCTACAAATGTGAAATTGTCTCATGAATAAGAAGAAATGCTTGCACATAATATCTCATTGTTTTTTCTTTATCTCTACTATTTTTCCGATCTTGCTTGCCCACACTCCTTTTATTAGTCATTATCAATGTCGAAACCAAATTATGCCTACAGAAGTGAAATCATCGACCTTGCATGTGTCGGTCATCATTTACTATTGTTGAGAAAAAAGTCATCTTCCTCACATCTGATTGTTGTGTTCACATTTTGTGGAGCTTGAAGTGAAGCTCACTCTAAAATAGAGACATGCACTGCCTATTGAACAAATATGGTTCACCTTATGACAGTCATGCATATATATGCATTATCAGATAATGGGATGGAAGTTAAACGTTAAATCAAGAAAGTTTACTGAGATTTCCAAAACTTGAAAAAATACTTGGACTTCAAAAATAGAAAAGTAAATTAAAAGGAAAATAAGAGCAAGCTGAAGAATAACTGACTAGTATTAAAGCTAGCCACTTTGAATCATAAGAACAAGATTAATATCAAATACTTAAGCCATGAAGTGCTTTTGAACAATGTCAATCAATTGCTCCTTTGTGGGGTTGGGAAATGCATCCATCTATTTCACAAACACAAACTTCAATTAAATATGTAAACGCAACGATGAGCCAAAATATAAGCTCTATAACAAACACAAACTTTAGTTAAATATGTAAACCCAATGATGATCCAAATGAAAAAGTTAGAATTGAAGGGCACAAGTCTAAATTTACAAGATTAAAGTGCCTCCAGTATCTCCATAAATTTGTAGTTTCCAATTTTCTCAAGTTCACCTTCTGTATCATTTGGCATGTTACACATTGGAAGTTACAAGAGTGACAGGTCAAAGGCATAGATGGACACCACACTGAAGACAAAATGAAGATATCTAGATGCGAAAATTCATCTATACTAGACCAATACTAAACTAAAAATACAAGGATAGTTGCATCTATGTTTAATATAAATTCTCCTCAGTTGTGATGAAAAGATACATGTTCAAAACAAAAAAGTCAAGATTTACTAGCATTCCATGAGAAGATTGTTTCAACCCTACGGATTGTACTTCACTAGGATGATTTTTGTTGAGACCTTTAGAAAGAGAAGCCATTGTCTTGTGGTGCCGTTGTTTTGGCTTGTGGGGCTCTTGGAAATCATCAAAAGCTGAGACATATAAAATACAAATGACTTGATATGCTTTCAAAACAAAAAAACACTACCTGAAATTTAGCTAAATAATTGAGTAAAAGAAAATATATCTAACATTCTAAATAGATGCAGGACTTGGAATCAAATAGAACTTTAATTTAACAGAAAATTTTCACACTCATTTCTATCATCATCGTGTGTCCTATTGGTCCATCTATAACACTCAGATCATTTCTTTGCAACTTCACTTCTATGCCATTGGTGAGAACCTGAAAGCACGAATGGAAAAAACATTTTTGATAATATTAAAGTGACAACAATGATCTAACTCAATGCAAACTATAGTTGCATATAGAAAACTGCAGTTGCATACAAAAAATTGTAGTATTTTCCTTTCACTGCCCCCAAAAGTAAGAGGCATATTCTTGTTGGCAATTTTAAGTGACTTTTGACAATAAATAGTAGTAGGTAAATAAAAACCTTCTCCATACATATGTTAACCTACATTTTCTGCCAGCTTGGTTTTTCATTTACAACTGATGAAAGAAAAAATTATCAAGGTAATATTCTCACCAAAAATCTTACCCAACATTTAGTAGGCTTCGACCTTACAACCACAAGCTGTGAAGTGAGCAATGATTTAGTATTTTGAATTGTTAGATAAACATTTTTACCAGGTAACCAGGTACGCCCTGACAGGATTCAGAAATAGGTACATGTCATGGTATGTTGGGGTTTGGCATACCATGGGCGTGTTTGGGACAAAGGAAAAAAACTGCAAAATCGTCTGTTTTTTTCTTTTTTTGGTCCTACTAAAAAATCTACATGATGCAAATGAACACTCAAACCCACAAATTTTCAAACATCTTAAGAAAGCCCAGAATAGACACTTGAAATCCACAATTCAACAAAGCATTTGTTAAGATAAAAAAGAACCCAAAAACTCTAGCTTCTATAAATTAACCAATATGAATGTCCCTCCAGTGATGGAAATATACTTTCTCCCTAACCTAGCATAATATTAGTATGACTTACAAATAAAATAACAAAAATATGTCTTATTCTATATTAATTGTATGATTTACCGACATATGATCAAAAATAGTCTTTCTCCTCTAGCAGGTTGTGACTCCCCAAAGTGACACCAAATCCCAAGGATTCAGAGCTTCCAAGCTGAAAAATAGTTCACCTGAACCGAAAAAAACCTTAAAGCACTGAATCACAGGTCATTGTACACAAACAATATTTGCATATACAGATCCAAAATGTTCAGGATAAAATCTGCATCTAAATTTGCCTAATCCTACCAATAATAAAGCTAAGGCTTGATGCCTAAATGTCCAATGCATCTCTCAGAATCGAGATTTTAAAATTATTACATTCTAATCCAATAAATTCGTCATAAATCCTAACATCTGCAAAAATATATTCAATGCCACTTTTTTCAGATAAAGCCTCAATCAGCCCATATTGTCCAGTGAAACGGGAATTTTACATTATTGAAACCTAATATAATAGACTCATGCAAACCATCTACAAAACAATCAACGTGTTTTTTCCAGATCAAGCCCTAATCAACCCAAATTATTCAATGAAAAACTTTACAAACGGATCTTAACACTACCCAAATGATATTCCCCTAGTTCTAAATACCAATAAAACAAAAAAATGAGATAAATTCAAAATCACTTTGCAGGTCGTGTTCTTACTCATGGTGACGCTATTTAGAGCTCTATATTTTGAGGCAACAATGATGATGAGAGAGGCAACCTTTGTCTTGGGGGCCTGGATAGCGGTGGGCATGGGAGCGGCCCTAGTGGTGAAATATCTTCTGGCGTGTTGTGAAATAACCTCTGGTGTTAAGGGAGTCACGAGTCAGGTTCGACTGAGCCCTAAATATGCAAGAGGTGGTGGCAGCTTTATATGCGCTAGCGGATCTCGTCCCTCTGGCACTGGTAAAGGTGGTGGTAAAAGAACCACAACGGTTTGACCTACCGTGTTAGGGATTTTCCACTATGTTAGCACTGTAAATATGAGAAGGGTCGGTTATGTAGTTTCTCGAGATTCCCCGCTCACAATATCCCCAAAACCAACATTACACCAATAACAATCCCCACACTCATTCACTTTGAAGAAGAAGAAGAATTATGCGACTCATCCTCGAGAAACAACACCCAGATAAAATACTTGAGTGCATGCAAAACAAGACCGTAATAAATAAAATAAATTAATTTTTGCAAACTCCACTTTACAGCAAGAAACATCCAATAGGACGTCAAATTTAACACAGTTGTTGAAACGGCCGGAAGGGCCTTTCTCATAGGAGAACGCCTTCGGCGTAATATTATTATTATTATTATTATATAGTCCACGATGTCGAGACGACCTATTATTTTATGGGATATTCCATCTACAAACTTGAATGCAAACTTAGATGTAGTGCGTGGCTCCATTTTTCTAAGTTCAAATTTTCTTGTCGTAACCCATCTTTTGTTGTCTATTTCTTACAACTATATTTATATTAAATTATACATTATCTTAAAAACCCTAATTCTTTTATCCTTTCAAGCATTTTAAATATACGCACTAATTATAATTGGTAACATTAAAAACTATTAACTTACATTAAAATTGATATTTTGCAATCATTTAGACATTTTCTAAAAATAAAGTTTTATTTAGTAAAATTACTTCAATTTATAATTTTTTAATAATATGTTTTACATTTTTAATGAATTTTTTTAGTAGCTCAAGCGTATGTTTTTTTTTCGGGATGCAAATCATTAGATATTAAAGGATAGAATTAGATTTATGGGGGTATTCGAGTCTTTGGATTCTTCCCTCTTGGATTTTTTTTAGCACTTCATTCCGACACTTCATTTTAATTAAGAGTTAAAGATAGTTGTAGTTTGAAGGAAACTAATAGGATTTTTTTCAGTTAGTATTAATTCATTTAACGTGCTTTATAGTTTTTTAATTCAGAACATGGTCATTCTAGTGGGAAAAATTTATTTATTTTAATAAAAATGAAGTAGTCTACAATTTTTCTATAGCTACCATGTCTAATTTAGCATATCAAAGAAGAGTCATGTTATTTGATCCCAAATTTATGACTGAAATTTTGTGATGCCCAAAACGAAGTGACGACGATGATCTAAGAACTTACTTCCATGAACATATATAACCCAAAACAATACGACTAAATTTTTTTTTGCATGAGGATCAAGATTTAAGAGAACAAGTTTATAATTGCTATATATTTAATTCAGGTAACTTTAATAATGTGTCAAGGACGATGGATCTTTGGAAATTATAGAATTTAGTTAGGTCACATAGAGCCTCCCTAATGTTCTTCTTGGCACTAGCATTGTCGTCAAAGCTCGACGTCATGAGCCAGTTATTATCCAAGGAGTCATTTAATCTTGCCTCTAAATAAACATTAAGAGCATGAGTCGGTGAATAATTATTCTCGTGTCATGATCGTAATTCTACAAATGAACATTAAGAGGGGGTGATTAGGTACTCATCTTTATCTATTCATTTTAATTTAGTATAAAAGGAATGAATTTGAATTTCAAAATTTAAAATGAAATATAGATTTTATCCAAAATTAAATTAAGTAACTCTATATGCTTAAACATAAATTTGAAATTTGAACAAAAGGGACAAGAGTTTTACGGGTGGGAAAATCATTCAAATCTAGGTTTGAAAACAAGGTTGGGGTGGGTGGCTTTAATGGCCACCTGCCATAACATTAAACCCCCTCTCCTTGCGTGCAAGCTACACCAAAACTGGGCCGCCTATTTTTTCATTTATTACACTTGTATTTTGCAAATCTAAAACTTTACACAGTCGGCCTGCCGTTTTATACTGTCCTGGCCACGTGGAATCAATATGGTGGTTAAAGATGAAGCCACAGACCAGAGGAAAGGCGTGTTGACCCTCTTGTTCGGCCCGGCTGCGTGAGCGAGGGAATGGTGGTTAGGTGAAGCTACGGGTGGGCGAAAATGGGCGTGTTACCTCCACTTTCATTGGGTGCTTTGCGAGGTGTGCTTGTGGCGGGTTATGGTCTATGGTAGCGGCACGCACGCAGCATATGGCGTGAAGCCTTCTTGGGCGCTTCCAACCAACAGTTTGTCCAACTTTGTTGTTATCTGTCGATGTCGAATGCAACTCAAATTCGGGATTCGCCTCCAAGATATTTTATCAAAATCGATTAAGGAACAGTGAGAGTGTTATGAGGAGATCTGATGAAATTTATTACCACGACTCTCAGCTGAGACCTCACCTGTTTGCAATGTATACTCGTGGAGGAGAATCTCAAGGAGGCGGATCTGTTTCATAACAGAATATACATGAAGTGCAGTTTGCTTTGCAATTATATGGAAGCCTCATTTGTAGAGGTGGGTCATTTTCAAATCGAATATTCATGAAGCACGATCCGCTTTGCATACGGTGAGCTCAAAGCCTTCTTTGGTGCGCTGATTCGGCGTGCCAGGTCTTAGGAGGTCTTTTAGCTTAGGATACGTAGGTCTATATTTATATATATTAGTAATAGTATACTTTTGTTAACATATATAAAAAGTAATTAATAGTACATTAATATTAATAAATTTAATATTAATAAATTCCTTAGTTTTAGTGTTACTTAAATATGAATGATATTCAAACTATTAGGACATTTATTAGGCGTTAAGGAGTATTGGGTATTGAACTTAATAAGTTTAAAGTCTTTGCATTAAAATTTATTTCTACACAATTTAATAGACATTGCATGGGATTTCAAATAGGTTTGATTTCATTTTTATTTATTTTTATATATTGCAATAAGATTTACAATAAATTCTTAAATGAGGAACACATAATAGAGCTAGGACTTAGATTACTTCATTGGCATAATGAAAACTATCTAAAAACTTAAGTCATTCCATCAACAATACAAGAATAGAAAATGCACTAATATTCGAACTTTTCAATACATCTTTTTAAGTAACAAAATGAAATTCAATATATATATATATATATATATATATATATATATTGTAAATTTCCCAACATTCCTCAAGAGGTTTTCAACAATATTTCCATTAAGTTTTAAAACAAGAACTACTAACATTTCAACAAGATCAACACATTCATAAGAGGTTCCAAGCCAAGTTAAAGGAGAATAAATAGATTGTCTTTCTTTCAACTTTCAATTCCATCCACATTACAACCTTACTAATGAAGATCAATACAACTTTCCTTCAAAATCTTGTTACAACATTTTCCACTTAATGTGGGAACAAATTTACAATAATGGAAGCTAAAATACAAAGCAATATTACATTTTTCCTCCACTCAAGGTGGGTAAAAATACAAGGTGGTTTCACATTGTCATCAACAAGGCTCCAATGCTACAAACATCAACAAGGTAGCTCCTCCAATAGTTTTCTTGATTCACAACAAAATAAGGGGAGAGGCAACGCTCTCCTCCCAACCAAGATACCCAATGGAGAAGAGAAGCCATCCTCTCCATTGGCCCCCGAGCCCCAACCACATTACAATGGGAGAAAATCCAACTCATGGCAACTACTAGCTTCCACATAACTCAACATAAAATTTCACATTCATTCCATAATCCTTCAAAACAAGATCAACAACACAACAAGAGGGAAAACAATCACAACAACAAGTCACAAGGCTTATCAAGAAAGCCATAAGAGTAAGACCTATGGGGAGGCCACTTATGCCTCCCAATGGGAATGGGTGCCACCTAAAAGCCTCCAATGCAAAAAAAATTACCCCTAACAACTCTTATGCCTCCCTCAAGTACCCCTTATCCCTCCATTCACTCTTATGCCTCCCTCAACTCTTATGGCTCCCTAAATTAAGAACAATAAGAAAATGAAAGCATTTCTCATACTAGGTGGGCACCCAACCCAAACTCCCTCCTCAAGAAAATAATCTCTTATGCCTCCCTCAATTAAACTCCCCATAGTCACCTCCCACTCCCAACATAGGCATTCTACCCATTCCCAACAAGCATTTCAAACAACAACATTCAACACAACATAAATATACATTCATATAACAAAAAAGAAACATAATGCAAGCAAAGGTGAAGCTCCTACCTTTCCATGGTAGAGCTTGCTCCAAGTATGAAGTCTCAATTCCTCCAAAGATCAAGCAAGCATCCACAAGATCCAACAAAATTCCCACAAGCATCAACAAGCTCCAAAAAAATCCACAAACTCCTTCAAAATCCTCCCTCTCCAAAATACAAAAGACTAAAAATGAAACCTCCAACCCCCAAAACAAACAAGAGGATCAAATAAATAGAGAAAGAGAGGGAGGGATGATGTGGCTCCAAGTAGGATGCCACCTCCTTTTCCCTCCACTCCACATCACTTGGTCAACCTCATAATCCAATGCACCATTAATAAGTGGTTGAAAGAAAAGCAAGCACCTTACACACTCCATCTAAGCCCACTTCCCCAAAGTGTACAAAATTAAATTTTGAAAGAAAGTGCAATTAATATTTTACCCTTTTATCCCCCAAAACACCTAAAAGACCCTAAATTTGGCCTTCCAACCCATAGGTAGGGTTGGCATGGGGTTTTAAGAGGAGTGGGACAAGTTTGACTTGTCCCAAGATTTGAAATTTGGCCTATAAGGCCAAATTCGAGTTTCCCATGTGGGGTAGAGTGTGCTACACTCAAAACTCAAACACACATCAATCCACACAAAATCCCAAGTAAATCAAGTCCTAATAAATGAACTCTCTTTGGTCATATCCTTTAATTAGTGTAGGAAAATTCAAATTAGGGTAATTAAGACACTACAACCCATGACTAATAAAGGGGTAAACTCCAATCCAAAGAATACGAATAATAACACAAGTAAAATTTCACTTACTAAGAGCAACACATACTAACATAATAAAAAGAGAAAATTAAAACAAAACAACACATGACCCCTATGTCACAATTTTTCCCTAACCAAATAATTTAACACACACACAATTACTTGTTGCCATGGTGACCTTAGCTGGATTCTTCTCGAATTCCGATGTGGTTGGTCTCCACTCCCCAATATTGTTGTGAATATAATATACCTGCAGAACAGAGAATACCTCCTTCGGCCTGTTGGCCACATTAAAACATTCATGCCAAATATACAATATAATCTAAAATAAACGACACATGATTTACTATCATCTATGCAATTACGATATCACTTACACTTTTTAGCACATTTCTATTCCACATTTCATTTATGTCAAAACGATCATCACATTAGTCCAATTATCAAGTTCTACTCAATATGATTAAACATATCACATGTCATAATTAAAGATAAATAACCATGTCAAAAGTATACAAATATCATCATCAAATGTCCACCAGTAGACCATATGCATCATATAAAGATCAAATCAATAACAGTCCAATGTCTATGATATCTACTAGCATGCTAAATCAAGAAGCCATAATAAATCCATAAGTGAAGTAATCAGTCTCGAAAACAACAAAACAAAATGGTGTCGAAGGGAAGTGGGCACTACATCCCCCTCCCCTTAGACTCGACTTCCTCCTGGAAGTCACTGGAAAAGGTGTGGAAACTGTCCTCGTAGCAAAGTAGCATCCTCCCAAGTAGCTGCAGTCTCATCATACCTATCCCATTGGACCCGAACCTGATCAATCTCTCTACCGCGAAGGCCCAGGGTCCTGCACTCTATAATGCGTACGGGCTCCACCATCACCTACCCCTGATCCTGCACCTGCAATGCGGTCCAATCTAGCACATGAGAAGGATCAGAAATATATCTCCTAAGCACAGAAATGTGAAACACATCATGGACGCGAGATAAGCTAGGTGGCAATGCTAGACGATAGGCCAAGGGACCGAGGCGCTCCAAGATCTCAAAGGGACCCACAAACCTAGGAGCAAGCTTAGAACCTTTTCCATAATGGATAGGGCTCTTATGCGGTCTGACACGAAGAAACACCTTCGTGCCTACCTCAAAACTGCGATCTATCCTATGCTGGTCTGCATACTTTTTCTGTCTATCCTGCACCTCCTGCAATCTCTGTCTGATCAAGGTAACCTGCTGCTCCATGTCCTGTAATAATGCTGGCCCAAGGGAAACCCTATCCTCAATCCTATCCCAACTAAGAGGTGTCCTGCACTCTCTACCATATAATGCCTGAAAAGGAGCCATGCCTATAGAACTCTGGAAACTATTATTGTAGGAAAACTCCACCAAATACAGATACTCCTCCCATCTCGACTGATGATCCATCACGTACATCCTGAGCATATCCTCCAAAATCTGATTCACCCTCTCTGTCTGTCCATCTATCTCAGGGTGATAAGCTGTGCTAAAATTAATCCTCGTCCCGAGGGCATACTGCATGGTGGTCCAGAAATGGGAGGTGTACAAAGGGTCGCGGTCGCAAATGATCTTCCGCGGAATCCCATGTAATCTGACAATCTCATCAAGGTATACTCGTGCCACAACACTTGCTGTATAGGTGGTCTTTACTGGAGAAAAATGAGCTACCTTTGTCAATTTATCCACCGTGACCATGATGGCGTCGTGATGGTATCTCGATGTAGGTAACCCAACGATGAAGTCCATGGAAATGGTGTCCCACTTCCACTCCGGTATGGCGTGAGGATAGAGAAGGCCAGCTGGATGCTGATGCTCGGCCTTCACCCTCTGGCACTCTAAACAGCATGACACAAACAAAGCTACATCTCTCCGAAGTCCTCTCCAAAAATACAACTGTCTCAGGGTGGCGTGCATCTTCTTCACCCCGGATGGGCTGAATAAGGTGCACGATGAGCCTCTGTCAAAATGTCATGTCTCAAGCCTCCATCTCTAGGAACATATATCCACCTCTGTGTCTGAGAAGACCATCTTGCCTCTAATGAAAATCCATCAAATCTCCCCTCAAGGGGTCTCTGAGACTCAATCTCTGCTCTGGCTGCAAGGTAGAAACTATCCTGAGGAAGCTGCTGCAAGATCCTACTCCGTAAATCTGTGCCCACTGAGGTGGCCATAGCCACATGTCTCCACCTACTCAAGGCATCTGCAACCACATTCTCCTTCCCTTTCACATGCTCTATCTCCATGTCATACTCACAGAGTAATTCCATCCAACGCCACTGACGAGCGTTGAGATTGGGCTACGTGAAGAGGTGGCGAAGACTCAAGTGATCGGTCCTAAGTGTAAATCTCCGGCCAAGAAGAAAATGCCTCCACCGCACTAAGGCATGTACCACTACTACAAGCTCAAGGTCATGGGTCGGATAATTGAGCTCATAATCTTTGAGTTTGCGAGACTCAAAGGCAACTACTCTACCCTCCTGCATTAACACACCTCCAAGTCCTGCCAAGGAAGCATCTGTGCAAACGTAGAACTCACCCTGAGGATCTGGCACTACAAGAATAGGTGCTCTCGTGAGGCATTCCTTCAGTGTACTGAAGGCCTGCTCACATCTATCTGACCATACAAACTTCTTCCCTTTCCGCTGAAGGGAAGTGATGGGGTGCGTAATCCGAGAAAAATCCTGAACAAACCTCCTGTAATACCCTGCTAGACCCATGAAGCTATGCACCTCGGTCACACTAGTGGGTGCTGGCTAGTCCATGATGGCTCGAATCTTGGAAGGATCGATTGCGATACCTTCCCCAGAAATGATGTGGCCCAAATACTGCACCTCAGGCTGAAAGAACGCACACTTCTCCAAGTTCCCATAAAGGCGCTTGTTCGCGAAGACACTGAAGAACCTGGCGAAGGTGCTCCTCGTGCTCCTCACGTGTGCGTGAGTAAATCAAAATTTCATCAAGGAAGATGAGCACGAAGCGATCAAGGAAGGTCCTGAATACCCCATTCATCAAACTCATAAACACTGCGGGGGCATTCGTCAAACCGAAAGGTACCACTGTGAACTCGTAGTGGCCATATCTCATACGGAATGTTGTCTTGTGAATATCCGTCTCCATGCAATCCTGAGCTGATGGTACCCTGACTTAAGATCTATCTTAGAGAAAACTGTAGCCCCCTTCATCTGATCAAATAAATCATCAATGCGTGGAAGGGGGTAACGATTCTTGATCGTTACTTTATTCAGCTGACGGTAGTCAATACACAACCGAAGAGATCCATCCTTCTTCTTCACGAAGATCACTGGTGCACCCCAAGGGGATACACTAGGATGGATTAGGCCTTTCTCCAGAAGGCCCTCAAGCTACAACTTGAGCTCACATAACTCAGGAGTAGTCATCCGATAGGGTGCTCGTGAGATAGGCTCTGCGCTGGAACTAGATCTATATGGAAATCTATCTCACGTGGGGGAGGTAACCCCGGTAGCTCCCCTGGGAACACATCAGAAAACTCTGATAAGATGGGATGGTCATCGAGGGAAGGTCCTCTCGACTCATCCTCTGATCTGTCACTGACCGTAATAGCAAACAACTGACAACCCCGTCGCGCACACCGCTTAAGCTGCATAGCGGAGATGGTGAGAATGGATACGGTCCTCCTTACTCCTGATATCACTGAATCTACTCCAAGATCATCTATGAAAACAATAGTCTTATGGTAAAAATCCACTCTAGCTCTAGTGAGCGGACAACCAATCCATGCCTAAAATGATGCCATAAGATCCTAATGGAAGGATCGAAGATCAAAAGTAGTGGTGAAGGGTCCCAAATCCACTACACACTCCTTAACTAAGGAGTCTACAGAAATTTTGGCTCCAAAAGCCATCTCAACGTCCCAACTATGGCCCTACCTAACTGCCACTAGCCTACAACGCTCTACTAAGGATGGTGCAATAAAAGAATCAGAAGAACCAGAATCAAATAATATAGAGGTGGAAATACCACCAATACTACCTGTCGTCTCAATCACGGTACTCTGGTGCTCAGCCTAGCGGTTCTCGACCGCTACGTAGATCCGATGACTCGTGCCATATCTCCAACAATAGGCTTTGAGCTCTGCATCTTACCCTTGTTAGGGTTCTGTGGGAAATCTCTCCAATGATGTCCAATAACACCACAACCATAACAACTTCCTGGTCCTCTCCAGTGGGAAGCAGCTCCAGCTGGTACTCTAGATGATTGAGCTACAGATCCTGACGATCCGGCTATGGACTGCTGAGGTCTCTGCTGACGAGCTCCTGCTGACTGAGCTCTCGGTGCACCCTGTGTCCTGATGGGACCCCTAGGAGGAGGCCCCATACTACGTCCTCTCTGTGCATCAAATCTCTGAGGAGGTCGGTAAGGTGGGCGGGTCTGCTGCTGCTGCTGCTGTGGTGGCCTGAATGAAGCTTGCCCTGAACTCTGTCCACCCCGTGGAGGAGGAATTGACCCCTTCGACCTACCATCCTACATCTGCTGGATACGGCTCTGAACTCTCTCTAGCTGCTGCGTCTTTCCCCATGTCTCCTCTGTAATATAGGCCTTCTCCACGGCCTCTGCTAATGTTTGTGGGTAGTGAATGCGCACTGCACCACCTAAATCCAAGTTTAGGCCCTGGATGAACCTGTGAATCCGTACCTACTCATCCTGCATATAGTCGACGTATTGGAGTAGGTCCAGAAATCAACTCTCATACTCACCTCACATCGATGCCGACGCGAGGTCATGAAACTCATCTATCCTTTGCTTGTATAAATCTCCCAGGGTAAATACTGCTCTGAAATGCTCCTCAAACATCTCCCAGGTAATCGTCTCCAAGTCAACATGGAGCTTCGCTCCTCGGTCCTCCACCAGACTCCTGCTCCATCCTTCAAAAGATGGATTGCAACACGAGCTTTCGTGTTGCTAGTCAAGGTAAGAGCTTGAAGCATCCGCTCAAGCTCACCAACCAGTCCTCTCGCCCGAAAACCACTGTATCACCCGAATAGTGAGATGGTCGTAGCTTCAGGATCTCCCGATATGGTCTCGCAGCTGACGTATGACGGATCCTAGGTCTCTCAGTATGCTCCTCCTCTCTGCTAGGGCTCCAGACTGTCCCCTATGTCCCGAGATCTTGTCCCCATGTCCTCTCTGTGGTGACTCTGCCCTAGCCGACTCGCACGGAAGTTCTCGCCTTGTGCTCCTCGTGTGTCGAGGGATACCAGCATCTACGATGGCTCCAAATTATGTCTTGCAAATCATCCTCCCAAGGGCTCTCTGCGTATAGCGCCATTAACATCCTGGAGGGTATGCAAGATTTGAGGTAGAATGGCTGCTATGGCCTACTCTGGCGGTGGTATATCTAGGTCTATATGAAGAGACCCCTCGCCCAATCCACGCCTCCTGCATAGATCAAGGTGAGAGTTAGTTCATTGTTCTAGGTCTTGTGCCAGTTTTCTAAATTTGTTGTTTCCTATAATTATCAACATTGTGGTTTTATATATTAAAAGAATCAACTCTGCACTAGGTTAAATGTTCATGTTTCATGTTTTCTGCGTGTGCCCAAGGGTCCAAGCTTTGAACCCCGGCTCTGATACCAAAGTGTGATGCCGCGAAAATGAAGTGATGACGACGATCTAAGAACTTGCTTCCACGAACATATAACCCAAAACAATACGACTAATTTTTTTTTTTTTTGCATGAGGATCAAGATTTAAGAGAACAAGTTTATAATTGCTATATATTTAAATCGGGTCACTTTGTTATTGTGTCAAGGACTGGATGCTGGAAATAGAGTCTAGTTAGGTCACATAGAGCCTCCCTAATGTTCTTCTTGGCACTAGCATTGTCGTCAAAGCTCGACGTCATGAGCCAGTTATTATCCAAGGAGTCATTTAATCTTACCTCTAAATAAACATTAAGAGCATGAGTCGGTGAATAATTATTCTCGTGTCATGATCGTAATTCTACAAATGAACATTAAGAGGGGGTGATTAGGTACTCATCTTTATCTATTCATTTTAATTTAGTATAAAAGGAATGAATTTGAATTTCAAAATTTAAAATGAAATATATATTTTATCAAAAATTACATTAAGTAAATCTATATGCTTAAACATAAATTTGAAATTTGAACAAAAGGGACAAGAGTTTTACGGTGGGAAAGCATTCAAATTTAGGTTTGAAAACATGGTTGGGGTGGGTGGCTTTAATGGCCACCTACCATAACATTAAACCCCCTCTCCTTGCGTGCAAGCTACTACACCAAAACCTTGGCAAGCTAGCCTGCTTTTTTTTCATTTATTACACTTGTATTTTGCAAATCTAAAACTTTACACAGTCGGCCTGCCATTTTATACTATCCTGGCCGCGTGGAAACAAAATGGTGGTTAAAGATGAAGCCACAGACTAGAGGAAAGGCGTGCTGACCCATTTTGTTCGGCCCTGGCCGCGTGAACAGGGAATGGTGGTTAGGCGAAGCTACAGGCGGGCAAAAATGGGCGTGTTACCTCCACTTTCATTGGGTGCTGCGAGGTGTGCTCATGGCAGGGTCTACGGCAGCAGCCTGCACAGTATGGCAGAAGCCTTCTTGGAGCGCTTCCAACCAGTAGGTTGTCCAACTATGTTGTTATCTGTTCAGTATCGAATGCATCCTCAAATTCGGGATTCGCCTCCAAGATATTTTATCATTCGATTAAGGAACAGTGAGAGTGCTATGAGGAGATCTGATGAAATTTATTACCATGAATCTCAAAATTTGAGACCTCACCTATTTTGCAATGTAGCTCGTGGAGGAGAATCTCAAGGAGGTGGATCTGTTTCATAATAGAATAAACATGAAGCGCAGTTTACTTTGCAATTATATGGATGCCTCGTTCGTAGAGGTGGGTCTGTTTCAAATCAGAATATTCATGAAGCATGATCGGCTTTGCAGAGATACGGTGAGCTCATGCAAAGCCTGCTGGTACGCTGATTCGGCGTGCCAGGTCTTAGGAGGTCTATTAGATTAGGATACGTAGGTCTATTTATATATATTAGTAATAGTATACTTTTGTTAATATATATAAAAAGTAATTAATAGTACATTAATATTAATATAATTTAATATTAATAAATTCATTAGTTTTAGTGTTACTTAAATATG
Organism: Taxus wallichiana var. yunnanensis; assembly: GCA_018340775.1. Taxonomy (NCBI): domain Eukaryota; kingdom Viridiplantae; phylum Streptophyta; class Pinopsida; order Cupressales; family Taxaceae; genus Taxus; species Taxus wallichiana. The sequence goes on from CM031239.1 coordinate 552,641,603, forward strand.
AATAATATTCAAACTATTAGTACCTTTATTAGGCATTAAGGAGTATTGGGTATTGAACTTAATAAGTTTAAAGTCTTTGCATTAAAATTTATTTCTACACAATTTAATAAACATTGCATGGGATTTCAAATAGGTTTGATTTCATTTTTTATTTATTTTTATTTGCAATAAGATTTACAATAAATTCTTAAATGAGGAACACATAATAGAGCTAGGACTTAGATTACTTCATTGGCATAATGAAAACTATCTAAAAACTTAAATCATTCCATCAACAATACAAGAATAGAAAATGCACTAATATTCCAACTTTTCAATACATCTTTTAAGTAACAAAATGAATTTCAATATATATATATTTTTTGTAAATTTCCCAACATTCCTCAAGAGGTTTTCAACAATATTTCCATTAAGTTTTAAAACAAGAACTACTAACATTTCAACAAGATCAACACATTCATAAGAGGTTCCAAGCCAAGTGAAAGGAGAATAAATAGATTGTCTTTCTTTCAACTTTTAATTCCATCCACATTACAACCTTACTAATGAACATCAATACAACTTTCCTTCAAAATCTTGTTACAACATTTTCCACTTAATGTGGGAACACATTTACAATAATGGAAGCTAAAATACAAAGCAATATTACATTTTCCTCCACTCAAGGTGGGTAAAAATACAAGGTGGTTTCACATTGTCATCAAAAGGCTCCAATGCTACAAACATCAACAAGGTAGCTCCTCCAATAGTTTTCTTGATTCACAACAAAATAAGGGGAGAGGCAACGCTCTCCTCCCAACCAAGATACCCAATGGAGAAGAGAAGCCATCCTCTCCATTGGCCCCCCGAGCCCCAACCACATTACAATGGGAGAAAATCCAACTCATGGCAACTACTAGCTTCCACATAACTCAACATAAAATTTCACATTCATTCCATAATCCTTCAAAACAAAATCAACAACACAACAAGAGGGAAAACAATCACAACAACAAGTCACAAGGCTTATCAAGAAAGCCATAAGAGTAAGACCTATGGGGAGGCCACTTATGCCTCCCAATGGGAATGGGTGCCACCTAAAATCCTCCAATGAAAAACACAATACCCCTAACAACTCTTATGCCTCCCTCAAGTACCCCTTATCCCTCCATCCACTCTTATGCCTCCCTCAACTCTTATGGCTCCCCCAAATTAAGAACAATAAGAAAATGCAAGCATTTCTCTTACTAGGTGGGCACCCAACCCAAACTCCCTCCTCAAGAAAATAATCTCTTATGCCTCCCTCAATTAAACTCCCCATAGTCTCCTCCCACTCCCAACTTAGGCATTCTACCCATTCCCAACAAGCATTTCAAACAACAACATTCAACACAACATAAATATACATTCATATAACAAAAAAGAAACATAATGCAAGCAAAGGTGAAGCTCCTACCTTTCCATGGTAGAGCTTGCTCCAAGTATGAAGTCTCAATTCCTCCAAAGATCAAGCAAGCATCCACAAGCTCCAACAAAATTCCCACAAGCATCAACAAGCTCCAAAAAATCCACAAACTCCTTCAAAATCCTCCCCTCTCCAAAATACAAAAGACTAAAAATGAAACTTCCAACCCCAAAACAAACAAGAGGATCAAATAAATAGAGAAAAGAGAGGGAGGGATGATGTGGCTCCAAGTAGGATGCCACCTCCTTTTCCCTCCACTCCACATCACTTGGTCAACCTCATATTCCAATGCACCATTAATAAGTGGTTGAAAGAAAGGCAAGCACCTTACACACTCCATCTAAGCCCACTCCCCCAAAGGACAAAATTAAATTTTGAAAGAAAGTGCAATTAATATTTTACCCTTTTATCCCCCCAAAACACCTAAAAGACCCTAAATTTGGCCTTCCAACCCATAGGTAGGGTTGGCATGGGGTTTTAAGAGGAGTGGGACAAGTTTGACTTGTCCCACAAGCTTTGAAATTTGGCCTATAAGGCCAAATTCGAGTTTCCCATGTGGGGTAGAGTGTGCTACACTCAAAACTCAAACACACATCAATCCACACAAAATCCCAAGTAAATCAAGTCCTAATAAATGAACTCTCTTTGGTCATATCCTTTAATTAGTTTAGGAAAAATTCAAATTAGTTTAATTAAGACACTACAACCCATGACTAATAAAGGGGTAAACTCCAATCCAAAGAATATGAATAATAACACAAGTAAAATTTCACTTACTAAGAGCAACACATACTAACATAATAAAAGGGAAAATTAAAACAAAACAACACATGACCCCTAGGTCACAATTTTCCCCTAACCAAATAATTCTAACACACACACAATTACTTGTTGCCATGGTGACCTTAGCTGGATTCTTCTCGAATTCCGATGTGGTTGGTCTCCACTCCCCAATATTGTTGTGAATATAATATACCTGCAGAACAGAGAATACCTCCTTCGGCCTGTTGGCCACATTAAAACATTCATGCCAAATATACAATATAATCTAAAATAAACGACACATGATTTACTATCATCTATGCAAGTACGATATCACTTACACTTTCTAGCACATTTCTATTTCACATTTCATTTATGTCAAAACGATCATCACATTAGTCCAATTATCAAGTTCTACTCAATATGATTAAACATATCACATGTCATAATTAAAGATAAATAACCATGTCAAAAGTATACAAATATCATCATCAAATGTCCACCAGTAGACCATATGCATCATATAAAGATCAAATCAATAACAGTCCAGTGTCTATGATATCTACTAGCATGCTAAATCAAGAAGCCATAATAAATCCATAAGTGACTCCCATCCCATCTATCATAGGTGATAAGTCATGTGCTAAAATTAATCCTCGTCCCGAGGGCATACCGTATGGTGGTCCGTAAATGGGAGGTGTACAAAGGGTCGCGGCCGCAAATGATCTTCCGCTAATCCCATGTAATCCGACAATCTCATCAAGGTATACTCGTGTCACAAAGACTTCTTGTATAGGTGGTCTTTACTAGAGAAAATGAGCTAACTTTGTCAATTTATCCACCGTGACCATGATGGCTTCGTGATGGTATCTCGATGTAGGTAACCCAACGATGAAGTCCATGGAAATGGTGTCCCACTTCCACTCCTAAGTATGGCGTGAGGATAGAGAAGGCCACTGATGCCGATGCTCGGCCTTCACCCTCCGGCACTCTAAACAAACATGACACAAACAAAGCTACATCTCTCCGAAGTCCTCTCCAAAAATACAATCTGTCTCAGGGTGGCGTGCATCTTCTTCACCCCGAGATGGGCTATAGAATAAGGTGCACGATGAGCCTCACAAAATGTCATGTCTCAAGACTCCATCTCTAGGAACATATATCCAACCTCTCGTGTCCGAGAAGACCATCTCGCCTAATGAAAATCCATCAAATCTCCCCTCAAGGGGTCTCGAGACTCACCCCGCTCCGTGCAAGGTAGAAACTATCCCGAGGAAGCCGCAAGATCCTACTCCTAAATCAGCAAGGTAAGGCCACCGAGGTGGCCATAGCCACATGTCTCCACCTACTCAAGGCATCTGCAACCACATTACCATAATAAAAAGAGAAAATTAAAACAAAACAACACATGACCCCTATGTCACAATTTTTCCCTAACCAAATAATTTTAACACACACACAATTACTTGTTGCCATGGTGACCTTAGCCGGATTCTTCTCGAATTCCGATGTGGTTGGTCTCCACTCCCAATATTGTTGTGAATATAATATACCCAGTAATGTAGAATACCTCCTTCTACTGCTATTGGCCACATTAAAAATTCATGCCAAATATACAATATAATCTAAAATAAACGACACATGATTTACTATCATCTATGCAAGTACGATATCACTTACACTTTCTAGCACATTTCTATTTCACATTTCATTTATGTCAAAACGATCATCACATTAGTCCAACTATCAAGTTCTACTCAATATGATTAAACATATCACATGTCATAATTAAAGATAAATAACCATGTCAAAAGTATACAAATATCATCATCAAATGTCCACCAAGAGACCATATGCATCACATAAATATCAAATCAATAATAAATCCAATGTCTATGATATCTACTAGCATGCTAAATCAAGAAGCCATAATAAATCCATAAGTGAAGTAATCAGTCTCGAAAAAAACAAAACAAAATGGTGTCGAAGGGAAGTGGGTGCTACAAATTTCATTGGTCACCAAACCTACACTTTCCCATTGCACGTTTTTAACATTTTGCCAAAGATTACATTAAATTCTTATATTTCATAAACAAGTAGAAGATTGAGGCTTAAAGGACACCAAAATACTACTAAACTAACAAACAATTTAAGAAATAATTAATTCCCCGATGTAGATGAGTTTAATCTATTTAAATTATGCATCATATCTTCAAAAATAAAAATATTTTTGGTAGTTAGTTTCCAATGGGGAAAAGAAAGGAGATAGATTTTATTAGGGGCTATATTCCCAAAGACTTACTCCATATTAACCTCACCCTCCACACTCTAATGAAATTAATGTAGCAATTGGACTTACGCCAACTCTATGATACAAAGTCCTATGGAAATTTCAGGGTATCTCCTCATTCCTGAGCCAAAGGGTAACAACTCAAACGATTGACCTCTTACATCAATATTTTCGCCCATAAATCTCTCAAGATTAAATTCCTAACGATCTTCCCAAACACTTGCATCTCTCCCCCTAGCCCATACATTCAAAAATAACTTTGTTTTTGTAATTATGTAATGTCTTGCACATAATGACTCTCCCTATACTTGTGTGGAATAAAAAATGGCAATGATGGATGCAATGAAAATGTTTCCATCAATATGCATCACAAGTATTCCATGTATTCTAGATTTCTATTTTCACACAATGATGTTTATCCAAATCAAATTCAATATGACCCTTTGTCGTTGCTAACATGCCAAGCTTCTTCAATGACTCACCCATTTCTCTTCTATCATTGTGGATTATGTTTCCATACTAGAAATCAACATATCATACACTAAAAATACATTGATTTTTCCTGAAAAATGGAATGCTTATATCGATAGCTAGTTTGTAGTTGGCAAACCATAGTTAACACAATGTTTTCATCATATAGTTGTATTAAATAACAAGGTAACAAATTTGTTAAAAAGGATAAAAAAAAGTAACAACCAATAAATTATGCACCAGTACATGGATTATGTTAGAAATGTGAATGCTTATATCACTAGGTAGTTCGCAGTTGGCTAGCCATAGCTAAAATAGTATAGCCATCATATATCTATACCTGCAACAAATTTGGTAAAGAGGAAAAAAATGAAATGTTTTTTTATAATCTACTTACTTGGTACTATAGTATATGGGAATACCTTGACTCATTATATATGGGTCTACTTCATACTAATTGATTATGTTTTAGATTGTTTATGAGATCTAATAGGATTTGATCTTGTGATCTATATTTTAGAACACAAATTCTTCACCATTAAGTGAACTAGAAAAAGGAACCATAATTTTAAATATGAAACTAAAGAGTAATAGTATTTAAATATACTAAATTATATGCATAAAATTAGTGTGATTTTTGTAAAGAACTAAAAATATATAAATTGTAGAAAAAAAATTACGTAACATTTTTAAAAAGGTTATGGATCTAGTAAAATAATATACATATACATATATTAAATAGTGTATTTATTTTAAATATTGGACATAACGTAACAAAAAATGCTTTGGTTACATGCACACTTTACTATAGTGAATTTAGCCTTAATCCCAAAACCTACCAAAATGATTGCGTTGATGTGGACTCTATTGATTTGAAACTTGTTTGAATAGATTGTGAATTATTTATCTTTTACATGATCATCCTCCCCTTCCATTTCTACATTACAATTTATTTTTCTACAATCAATGGGATCCTAGATTACTTTCATTGCAAATATGTCGTAAAATTAAGTGATAGCCCTATTCATAGATAAAGAAGGCCTAGATTATCCCATGGGGTCTTTCGTTGTTACTAGAACATGTCTTAGAAGATACCCAATGAAGAAATCCAATGTGTGGTTGTTTGAGGACTTTGACCTTCATAGAAATATTATTCATTATTCTCACCTTGTTGTTGCATCTAATGTTTAGGACTTTGACACTCATAGAAAGATTATTCATTATTATCACCTTGTTGTTGCATCTAATGTTTAGTTGATTAAATATGGTGATAGACCATGCAATAAGAACTTGTGGAAGGTTCTTGAGTCTAACCATAAATCAATAATTGACACCCTAAAACTTAAATAGGACCCAGATGGTTCATTAAATTGAATTTGTACAATAACACATAAGTTTTATAGTTTGTAAGTACTATTGTTGAATTCTTAAATTTTGTGTGTTTGACTAGTTTTTCCTTTAATTTTATTTATTTATATCATTACTAATGTTATTAATGCAGGTTAGTGGTGATAAACAAGCTTCCACCTTCACATGATTGGTGTCGTTAGTAAAGAATTTATATTCTTGAAGTGAAGAGAAGATTTTACTTTAGGACTTTTGGTTTTAATCCTCTATTTACTTGTCTTATCATATTAGTAGAGGCATATTCATTATATATTTATATAAAGAAGATAGAGAAAGAGAGAGAGTGATGGAGAAGGGAAGAGAGTTCAAGAGAGAGATGGAGGGAGAGAGAGGGAAGTGAGAGTGAAAGGGAGAGAGAGGATGGAAGAGAGAGGGGGGGATGAAGGAAGATCGATTGAGAGTGAGAGAAGGGGCGAGTGAGAGGACAAAGAAGATGGAAGAGAGAGAGACCATATTATATGAAAATGCTCTTTTTACATTCTGTTTTAACAACACATTCTCATTTCACCACCTATATCATATGAAATTTCAATTTTTAATATTATTTTTACCTCTTACATATTCTCATTTAACCACCTATATTGAAGGAGAGAGAGGATGCCCTGACACTAGTGTTAATTGAAGGTTTTTACCACGTTTTATTCGCTGCCACCAAAAAAAAATGGGGAAAAGATGGGAGAAACCAAGATAGGATTTTATAGGTGGACCAAATACACATTATAGGTTCAGACCAGAAATTCTCAAACACCAAGGTTTTCTAGTTATGACCTGTCAAAGTTTGACAACTTTTTACTCTTAGGGAACTTAAGGGACATCATCGAACCAACGTAGCCTAGAAGGACCGTGACAGTTTGACAATGGAATGACATAATCGATAGTGTCTAACATCCCACTCAGATGCGTGTGAACCATCATTTTGGTGCCATGAGGTGCCCATTGTAAAATATCTCCCTGGATGCCTTAGCACTAATGTTAATTGAAGGTTTATGTCATGTTTCATTCGCTGCCACCGTGAACAAATGGGTGAGATTTGGGAGAAATTGAGGTAGGAATTTGTAGGCATACTAGATGAAAATCCATAGGTTTAGATGAGACATTCAAGTGCCACATTTTTCTAGTTATGACCCATCAAAGTTTGACAATTTTTGCTCTCAGGGCCCGCTTAAGAGACATCAATGGAACAACATAGCTCGGAAGGACTGAGACATTTTGACAAGAGAAAAAACCACTGATAGAATTTAACAACCAAATCTCTCTCTCTCTCTCTCTCTTCTCATTCTCTCGCTTTCTCTTTCTATCTCACTTTCACTCGCTCTCTTTCTCTCTCAATATCCTAATTATATATATATATATATCACTCTCACTCTCTTTCTCTCTCTCACACACATACACTCTCTTTCTCACTCTTTCTCTCTCATTCTCACTCTTTCTCTCTTGGGTAAGTGCATGAAAATGGGGGCCAAAAGGGGGTAAAAAAGGGACACCTTTTTCCTAAAATCAGCAAAACCTAAACTTCATCGAATAATTCAACATGAATATGCTCAAAATTTGACAAAGTAATAAGAATAAGTACCGTAGAGCTTAGAATCTAGTTTCTAAACTACTAATTTTTTTCAAAAATGGTTGAGATTAAGAGGGTCAAATGTGGTGTGCACACAAAGTATGTCTATTTTTTTGTCAAAAAGATAAGAACCTATTGTGTGTGCACTCCCCCCCCCCCCATTTTTTGAGTTTTATAAATTATTTTTCAAATCCCTTCAATAGAAAGTTAGGTAATTCCATGTATGAGGTCCCACTCATGTTTCATAATTTTTGGATGAATATATATATATATATATATATATACATACATACATATATATATATATATATATATATATATATATATATGTATATATATATGTATATATATATATATATATATATATATATATATATATATATATATACATATATAGATATATATATATATATATACATATATATATACATATATATATATATACATATATATATATACATATATATATATACATATATATATATATGTATATATATATATATATATATATATATATATATATATATTTTCAAAGTGCACACATCCCAAAAATGAAATATTGGTGTGCACACCCCTGTAACTTTGAGAAAAAAATTCATTTTTTTAATGCGTGTAGAATGGAGTTTTGAAGAGGAATTTGTTTTTGAAATTCGGATGAAAATATCATAAATTGTGCACAAAATGTATGCATAGGTTTTCGCAAGAAAAGAAGGCACTAGTAAAATAAATTATGGATGAAATCCTTAAACTAATCAGACTTTAGAAAGAATCATATTGTCACCAAGGTAAAACCGAGCTTGACGTTGTAGTATATTTTTTTGGAATATTATGTTATAACACATTTTTTATAGGTGTACACATCACATTTTGTTGTTTTTATGTAAATCACATATTTATTAATGGATTACATAGTCCAAGCCATAGGGTAGGATATCCAAGGAAAATCCAAGCCTATGGATTAGGATTAGCAAACCCAAAGAAGGAAAAAGGTGCATGCGTTATAGCGTGCCCTCGTTATAACACACACGTGTTCCTATGTGTTATGTGGTATATGTGCTTGTGGCATGCTTCTATTTACACTTTAAATTTATTTTAGTAAATATAAGATGTTAGGGTCACTCTGCACCTTATGGAACTAGTCCCACAACACCATCTGTCATAGTTCAGAAGATAGTTTTTCATATTCTAATATGGTCAATACATATGTATTTTTTAGGATTTCATCATTCAGCCTTTAAGATTTTAGGGTTTCAATTATACAATCGATATCTTTTTTTTGAAAGAATATAAGCATTGTTTAGGTTTTGGGGAATTTTGGATTGGTTATTAACATTTGTAGGAGTGTTTAGGAATATTTAGGAAAGGTTTAGTCATGTAAGGAAAATCTTATTAACAACGGGTTTTCTAGGTGCAGGGAATAAACACTCTAATGGTGAAATTTGACTTCTTCAGGTGATTTTGGGAGCTCCGTAAGGAGTTAGGAGGAAAAAAGTAAGCATGATGGAAAGATATGTGAATCTTATACATATTGGTAACATCCATTTTTCTCTAAGACTTGAAGGTTTCATGAAGAATTTCATGTTAGAGATATTGTATAGTGTGAACATTAGATATGATGAATATAATATTATCATGGATAATATAATTATAATGTGAATGTAATATTACATTTAGTAAATAGTATTTACTATATGGTAATTAGTAAATTAGTAAGTTAGTAAGTTAGTAAGTTAGTAAGTTAGATAATAAAACAATGAGATATTGTTTTATCATCAATGTTATTATTAATGGTTGAAACCATTCGGGTAGATTGGTTTCATATGCAACCAAATATTGTTGAGAAGGTTGCAGGTAAAGACAAATACATTGTTATGAGAGTTGTTACTATGCAACTCGTATATAATGGAGTGCATAGCTATGGGAAATGTAGCAGAGTTAATAGAAAAGAATTAAAGCTAAATCTATGCTCCTAAACTTGTATTTCATAACATTTAAAGATAGTGTAGCTACCCCTTTTGGTTCCAGAAAAAAATGGCCCTAAATTTGTAAGCACTAGAGAGATGATCACCACACGGTGATAGATTAATATTTGTAAATGTTGATAAGTACCTCTGGGAATGGGTACTATCGTAAATAGACTATTTTTTACCATGGGTAAGGATCTCATGAGGATTGGGCCAAATTTTGAGTTGAAAACACCTTCCTAACACTCTAGGTTGTGTTTTTGAGTGAAGAAATTCCTAACTTGAAATTTAAACCCTAAACCCTAAACACTAAGCCCTAAACCATAAACCATAAACTTAAACCCTAAAACCTGAACCTTGAGACCTAAACCCTAAACCGTAAACCATCGACCCTTAATCCTGAGCCCTAAACCCTAAACCATGAACCCTAAACCATAAACCCTAAACCCTAAACCTTTAACCCTAAGCCCTAAACCCTAAACACTAAACCCTAAACCCTAAGTTGTTAATCATAAACCCTAAACCTTAAACATTCAACCCATAGCCCTAAGCCCTAAATCCTTAACAATAAATCCTAAACCATGAACACTAAACCTTAAACCCTAAACCCTAAATTTTAAACCTTAAACCCTAAATATTGATCCTTGATTCCTGACCCTAAACCCTAAACCTTGAGCCTGGAGTATTGATCCATAAACCCTAAACCCTAAACTAGTAACCCCAAACATTAAACCCTTAGCCATAAACCCTAAACCTTGATCCCTAAACCTTAAACCCTAATCTTAAAACCCTAAACCGTAAACCCTAAGCCCTAAAACCTAAACCCTAAACCCTAAAATCCTAAACCCTAAACCCCAAACACTAAACCCTAAACCCTAAACTCTAAACCCTCAACCCTCAACCCTCAACCATGAGCCCTTAACCCTAAATCTTAAACCCTAAACCCTAAAACCTAAAACCTAAACCATAAACCATAAACATTGAACCCTAAATCCTAATCCCTAAGCCCTGAGCCTTAAGTGTTAAACCCTAAACCCTAAACCTTGAATCATAGGCCCTAAATGTTAAACCCTAAACCCTAAATTGAGAAAAACAAGTCTAGTGGTATTTTTGGGTCTAACGGATTAGAATACCAAACAAATTTGATCAAATTTTAGGCTCTTTTGAATAATTATTTTAGTTGCAAGTTGTTGAGAAAAATGATTTCATTCGAAGAATAGAGCTTGATATGCCTAGTGCTTGTGTAAGCTAGCAATTTGAGAGGATTTATAAGGTTCAATTTTATTTTCCAAGATGAATTGCTCCCATGTTTTAAATTTTTCTTTAGATGCAACAACATTCTAATTCAGACACTCGATGATTCGTGAATGTCCTATCCTTCCACAGACCTCAGTAGTTCTCAATCCTTGGATACAGGGAGACACCATTACTGAGATAAACCAAGAACTTTCAAGGAAGAATATGTTCTTGTGAATATGAACATGTATCAAAGTGAATCATGAATGTGAATATGAGCATGTGGTTATTTTTTCTAGCTTCTAATGGGTCATCCAAGCTTGCATACTACCATACATGGAAATATGAGAAATGTGAAATTTGTTTTAGAGTGTGAAGTAATTGACATTCAAGAGTGAAACTATATGTGTGGAGAAACATGTTTGGAAGAGATGTGTAATATGCATTGCAAGGCACAATGTAGACTCCATATCCATTTAGTTACTTGTCCCACCCCTCATAAACAAGGTAGTTGTATAAGAAGACTCAATGATGGTTCTAGGAATGAGACTAGGAAATATGGTCCTAATATTGATATTCCAAAAGATGAACTCACTCATGAGACCTACTACAAATATATGAGGTTTTCTGATCCTTGTAGTGTAGAAGATCAAGAGCAATTTTCACTTTGTAATCACTACTGTAGACTAGAGGGATTTTAAACAATCTCTAGGTTTCCTTGTGGTTGTCATGCCCTCCTAGTCGAGTCGTTAATAAAAATTAATTTTATTTGATGAGAGAGAGAGAGAGAGAGATACAACATTTAATAAGCCACTGAAATTAATCATCTAAGCACCACAACACTGTCTCTAAGAAAATAGTTTCTAACAATATAAAGAGTTGAATGGTTTCATTTTAGTCTGAGCATAGTGAAAAAATATAAAGATTTGAAAGGAGAAAATGGAAGCAAAAAATTCCAAATTTGTGCTTGATTTGGAATTAGGAAACTTAAAACTAGTGAGAGGAATAGAGTGGAAGTCTGATAAAATGAGGTTTTACAAGAAAACGAGTCATTTTAACAGTTGATTGGGCTTGTGTACAAAATGTGAGAGTAAGATATGGGGTTTGGAAGGGTAAGTTTTAGGTTGATTATGACATTTGTGCATATTTGAGCCTATAGAGCTTGTTGCAAAGACTTCTAAAAACAAGATACTAATGATAATGATTGAAATTAGTTGTTATGAGTTGATGAATGCATGCAAATGTGTTGGAGCTCTACATCACCTCATGATGTTTCAGATCCTTCACAGACCGCATGATGACCATTCCCTTTATTATTTGAATCGAGAAAAACTTTCATATGTGTTTTGATTTATTATGTTTTATAAGGAATTACATAAGTCCATATATTCAAGAAATTGTTGCTACCTTTGGGAGTTGCGAGGCTTAAAATATATAGTTTTAACACATTTAACTCTCCTAAAAATGTCAATAACTAATCCAAAAGGCCCCAAAACCTAAACAATGACTATATTCTTTCCCAAAATAGATATCGACTGTATAATTTAAACCCTAAAATCTTAAAGTCTAAATACTGAAATCCTAAAAAAAAACCTATGTACTGACCAAATTAGAATCTAAAAAACTATATTCTAAACCATGACACATTGAGCTGTGAGACTATTTCCATAAGGTGCAAAGTGACCCTAACATCTTATAAGAAATAATAAAATATAAATAATAATAAAAGAAAAACTTATACTTAAACATTTATTTTTGTAAATAGAAGCATGCCACAAGCACATATACCACATAACACATAGGAACACGAGCGTGTGATAATGTGCTCGTGTTATAGCATGACCCTAAATTTTCTCTTTGGCTCTATAACATGATCGAGCCATAAAACGAGCATGTTATGGCCAAAAAATGGATTTTTGTCTACTTTTTGGCCCCCATATTTGTGCACTTACCCTCTTGTTATATCTCTTTTCTCTCTCACACACACTCTCTATCACTCTCTCTCTCTCTCTCACACACACACACACACTTTCTTAGTATCTCTTTATCTCTCTCGCACACTCTCTCTCTCTCCCTCACTCAATCTTTTCATGTAAAAGGCATAAAAAGAATCACCCTTCCTAAACCCTAGGTGGAAGTTGTGAAATGGGTGATAAAATACTTCACTTATGAAGGATAATATGAAATTTTTCTAAGGCTTGTGTTGAGAATTTTAATACACCTTCGCCATGGTCAAAGTAAACCCCAATATAAAATCAATTTGCCTCAATTTTTATATGATTCTATTTGTTCTGCTATAGAAAATTTTCATTGGGGTACCTCCTATTTAAATTTCTATGGTTTAATTCATTTGATTTGCAAGAATCAATTTGTTGAAAAGAAACGTGGAATTAAGAAATGGCTAAATTATCGAAAGAAATGTGCCTTAGAGTCTAAAGTAGTTATAGAGAAATCACCCTCAACCTATGAGAGACCTAAAAAACACCTCATGACTTCTAGGCCTACACCTTCCTTACATGAAATGCCAATTAAAAATCCTCCTTCCTCGGAAGACCAAGAGGTAGCCATAATAATGCAAACCTTGGTGAAAACCCCACCTATGTCTCCTCACAAATTAGTTTCACCATCTTTTCTTGATACAAAAAAGAAATTGAGCATTCCATAGCCATAGCTAAAGAGTCACTTGTTAAAAACAAAGGGAAAACACCTATGATAGAGGGAGAACCTATTTCTCCCCCGATTCTGATATAATTATTCCCCAAGTTTTCTCTTTTCCAAAATCTAGTTTGAGCTACAATTGGCTCAAGAAAGAATCACCCATCTTCAGTTACTTCTTGAGGCCAAAGAAGCCAAATTATCCCAGTTGGAAACTGCTAAAAATAAAGAAATTCAATAGTTGTAGTAGACTGTAGCACAACATGAAGAGGTAACTCTTTAGCTATATAAATCCCTGGAAGAGAGAGAGAAACAAATACAATCCCTTCAAGACAGAATAGATGAACTTAGCACATCTCTTACAATTTTGCAAGAAAATACGAAAGAATAACAACATGTGACCATGGAAGAACTTGTCGCTCAAAGTAGCTTTTTATTTACCCAAATTGTTGTTTTAAAGGGAATAGTCAAGTGGATGGATGAATGCTACATGATCAAGGAAGATTTAGATGAAAATAAGAATTTGAAAGAGGAAAAAAATTGCTAAAAGAAAATGTGGCCACTCTTAGTCGTCTATATGACCAAGTTATTTCTTGTAGACCTTTAAATTTTTATGCATTGTTTCTAAAAGATTAGTTTTTAAAATGGAAAATATCTAGGGCCTATGCCATGCAGGACATTGAATTTGATGATGATAAATAGTTTGTGGGTGCATATACAATAAGGAATGATATTGAGAAAAATTTACTATGTGAATTTTATGTGCACAAATTTCTTCTCCCTGAGAAAATTGAAATTCCAATAAATTTTTATGTGGGAGAGGTACAGTTAAGAGAATTCATATCTACTCTCAGGCACCAAGTTGAATGGACATTCTAGAGGGCCACATTTGTGCAAGAAGAGTCTACAATAGGCCTCTTGATGAGGCATGATCTTCCTGCCCCATTCGGTTCTTTAACAAATTTTGGTCACAGGTATACTGTCTATGTTTAGTAGACAAATACACATATATCCTTAAGAATTGTGTCAAAAATTTGAGATAAAAGGTGAATCCAACATTCAATGTAAAATTCTTTTCCTGTCAGTAAGATATCAACTTCTTGCATAACCATACAAGGAAAAGGAGGTCATTTCACCAACCAACCTCCGTTGGTCACTTAAGAGGGCCAAGGACATTTGAAAAATTATTCTTGAGTTGCAAGAGAAATGGATTGGTATGAGGTATTGACCTCCATTAGTGATTTCTCTAGTACAATGGTGGGATTCTACAGATAATCAGCCAGAGGGTAGTTATAACACTTGGAGGAAAATTTTCATTGATCACTTTGGGTTATGTAATACTTCATTGGATGAAACTTGGAAAACATTTGTCAATGAGTATAATTTCTCAAGGATTGTAGAACAATTGAACAATAGGTAGTAGGAGGACCTGCTAAACCTTCATTCCAAGGGAGTGATGAACCCCCATTTTTTTATTTTTAAACCATGTGAATCCCCATACTAATTTGATATCATATTGTACAATTTATAATATTAACTACTTATACTTAATGTTTTACTATATTTTTGAAAAAATTATTGTGCATATGTTTGTTATTTTTATCTTGTTATTTCTTCCTCAAGAATGGCTTAAATTGATATTTTTATATGAATTAACAGTACCTTTGGAAAGTATATGTTGAGTTATTACAAGAATAAATTGCAATAGTGCAGATTACTACACTAGCGCAGGACTCAATTAACGCATTGGCGCAGGATTCACCTTCGCATTAATATAGGACTTGTAGTACAACACCGAGCTTGTCCAAGTCATCAACTATGAATTCCTTAAAATTAGGGATTTACACAAGAAGATAGATAGCTTAAACTATTAGTGATACAACTGGTGGCATAACAACATGAATAGGAAATGCGTGCGCCATTACCTCAACCTATATTCATGTGATTTTGAGGTTCAGTCACTTCATTTTCGGGAGACGTGATGCAGCCAACAACTAAGGAATTTTTATTACTATGATTCTCTACAATCAATCTAAGAACTGCAAGATCTTACAATGACTGACTTTCTCAAAGGAATTGATCATGAACCTCCTCTACAATTAGCAAGATTAATTCCAATCCAAACACCTCAAAGACTACTTCTTCCATAATTGTATTCCTTAAAATAGATAGTCATTTTTTTAGTCAACAGTCAGTTCAGTAGATGTTAGTTATTGTGAATAAACTAGTTCTCTCCTAGAGGGACTAGGATTGCTCTAGTATAAAAGAGCTAATGTATTTAGATTTATCAATTCAGTTCAGTTATTTGATTCATTGTAAAAGCATACTCTTTCAATTCAATAAAGATTGTAGATTCGGGGAAAATTTTGTGTGACTTTCAGCCTTAAACCTAATTGAAGGGAAGGGGCAAGGGCCACTCCTCCCCAACAAGAAGGGATATTTATTGTTATTTCCTTTTTGTCATCTTTGATGCATTTACCATTTCAACATTAAACTATGTTAAAAATATTTAGATTATGTCTTTAATATTATTTTCTTTTCATGCATTACATTTTATAATTGTAGTCATTTATTATTTAGTTAATTCTTTTATTAAGTACATGTTGAGAGAAATTCATATTGTTCCCTTTATTGGAAACATCCATGAACACTTCCCTAGATTGACAAATATATTATTGTAGACACCAAAATTAGGTTGTACCACCCTTATAGCCCCATTAATTAAATAAACCATACCTTACATATTCATATCCCATAGCGCACATGATTAATTGAATTAATTACTTTAATTAATTTAATTAATGTCCTCACTTGACCACCTCACCTAGCCACATCACCTAGACACCTCATCATGGACCTATTTTTAGCATGTTCATTCTAACTAGGACTCAATCTCTACTTACCATAACTAACTGAGACTTGGTCTTACCATAACACTACATGCCTATCCTTCTCTATAAACATGCCCACTTAATTACGCGGAAAATACCATTTTAGACCTAAACCAATGAGAAGAGCTGGTAAAAAGATAGCCAAGATCTGTTGTTTTGGTAACCTAGGATTTCCCACTATAACCGATGTTAATTAACCCTAAACCGACGTTGGTTAATCTAAACCATCGTTAGTTACCATATATTCACTTTGGTAACCTTGTTCCAGAGGTTGGAATAATTATTCGAGTCTAAGAAGAGAGATCTGCATGCAAGTACGAACCAGAGCCCTCTTACATATCCAGACATCCTGAATCAGCACCAAGACTGATATGAAGGTTAAGCATTCACGGTAATGTTTCGGAAGCACTGCCATGACACTAGACCACCAATTTCACAGATCAACCATCACCCTCATCCAACCACCAGCTGCAAATATAAGTAAGTGCATTTGGATCTAAATCTTTCCACACTTATTTAGATCAGTTTATTTATCTTCGATTGAGGATCCTAGTCTCCTTTGCATCTCATCACCTCCCACCTTCTTGTCAATCCCTCCACCTAACCACCTATAACCTCCCAGCTCTCTATACCTAACTACCAAACATCTCTGAGAATTCTTAGCATCTTTGGCAATCTAACCCTCATTCTCCCATTCTCTGTGTAATTACAGAGAATCTTCAAAACCAAGTTTTATTGAGTTTCTATCAGTCTACCCCTACGACACCGGTTAACCCAAACCATCGTCGGTTTCCTCTCAACCGACATCGGTCATATCAGACCGACGTCGGTCTTTGTATCTGGTAATTCTACCTAACAACAACCTCATAGCATTCACCCAAATAAACCAACCCACCCAAAACCTGATCCTGACCTATCCTAGTCACCTTGGCTACCTACCCAACCTCCAGATCAGTTCATAACCTTACCCGCTAGATTAAATTTAGTTATTGTATTTGAATGAGATACCTAAATCATATCAAATATAGTAGGATGTTGTTTATTTATGTTATTTCTTGTATTGAATTGTATTAAACAGTGGATTAACAACCATCTAGGAAGTATCACACTTCCCGGATCTAGCACATGCTAGGCAGTCCACTGACATATATTGTTTAATATTCCTCTTGTGCTCTTGTTTTACATTCACGGGTAGTTCCTCCTAGTAAAAAGGAATTTCTCAATCATCACTGGATCAGGAAATCAGATCGGGCACACTCTACCTTCCACCTTCATTCACATGTATTCCTCCTCATCTTTACCCTATCTGTTTAGCTCATACACACGAAACTTATTAGTGAAACAATTATCATTAAAGTACGAGTATCAACGATTCTCATCACTAGGTCATCAAGAGGTTGGAGCCTATCATTTGACACAGTGCTGGAGAACCATCAAAAAGATAAAGAGCTACTAGTCGACATGGAGACCAAAGAATCTCTCAACATCATTTCCAGGATCCATAGAGCTTCTAATTTCAGCGACATTATTGCGAAGAGGCCTGAAAGTTGTGGAGTCATAGAGAGGCCATCATAGATTATTATTTAGCTGATAATATTATTTCGAGGAGACTAGAAAGATGTAGAGCCGTAGTCGAAATATTATTGTGAGGAGGTTGTAAAGCGATAGAGATACAGTTGGAAATATTATTGTGAGGAGGCTGAAAATAGATAAATTCGCATTCGAAAATATTATTGTGAGGATTCCATAAATCCATAGAGTCATAGTTAGAAATATTATTATGAGGAGATTGAAAATCCTTAGAGTTGCAAAGAGGACATCAAAGTGTCTTATTTTGGTAACATTATTGTGAAGGAGGCCAGAGAGCCATATAGTTCGTATTGCATCAATATTATCATCTAAAATTCTGGAGTGCCATTATAAAGACATTGTGTCGCCATTCGAGAGAGACGATGCATCATCATTGTTGTTTAATATGAGAATTCTATTGTGGATCCATAAGACATCGATATAAATAGAGCCCGAGCTAAAGCTGAAAGCCAATGCTAGAGCCAAGTTGATCAATGCTACTTGACTGAGTAGTAAATTGATGTAAGACATGTGTATTTTCTACTTTGGTTATATATCAGTTCTTCTTCTAAACGGACTGGAGGTGATAATAATGGTATAGCTCTGATACCAAATGATAATAATGGTATAGCTTAGATACCAAATGATATAATAGAATAAGATTGCAATGACCAAAGAGGGACGGAAGCCTCACAAATATTATTGATCATGAAATCAGATTACATAACAATGTAAGAGCTATAATATTTATAGATATTAGACAACCTCATATGGATAGACATGACACCCTAGCAGACACCAACTACGAGATGATAAGACCCATCTCACATGCACATGTAATTACTACTAATACCAATATTGAATGTTATCCAACATAACAATATTGAATGCAAGTCACTAGACTAGAGTGCACATGTTGCACATTATTAAATAAAAGACAATGCAATAAAATGCAATAAATATGCCTATGCTAAATTATGCTAACATTCCCCCCCTTAATTTTGCATAGTTTCCAATGAAGTGGAGAGGAACTCTCTGAACAGTGTGAATTTGTCACGTGCAAGTGACTTAGTGAAAACATCTGCCTTCTGTTCAGCTGTAGGACAGAACTGGAGCTGTATGTTGTGCTTCAAGACATGCTCACATATGAAATGAACCTATACTTCAATATGCTTGGTTCTCTCATGAAATACTGGATTGCGAACAAGCTTCAGAACTCCTTCATTATCAACATATACTGGAGTAGATTTTTGTTGTGGTAGACCAATTCCTTCCAGTATTCGGCGTAGCCATATTGCTTCACAAATAGCTTCACCTGCAGCTCGATACTCTACTTCTGTAGAAGAGCGAGAAATAAAGTTCTGTTTCTTACTTCCCCATGATATCGGTCCAGATCCCATAAAGAAGACGAAGCTTGATGTTGACTTCCTATCATCCATGTTTCCTGCATGATTTGAATCTGAATATCCTATCAAGAAGAAGTTGTCATTCTTCTTGTACTCTAGACCAAGGTCAACTGTACCCTTTAGATATCTTAGTATTCTCTTTGCTACTTTCCAATGACATATTTTTGGTTCTTGCATGAAGCATGATAAATAACTGACTGCAAAGCTGATATCTGGTCTAGTATATGTCAGGTAAATGAGACTCCCGATCAACTTCCGATAGAGAGTTGCATTCACCGGTGGTGATGGATTGGACTGAGATAACTGAAGTCTCACTTCTATAGGTGTAGCAATAGAGTACAGTCCATCATCCTGAATTTTTTGAGCGTTGTCTTGGTGTATTTCAACTACGACACAAAGATATGATTCTAATTTTATCATACTTCCAACCCAAGACAATAGTGCATGAGCCCGAGATCTGTCATGTCAAACGATCGATTAAAATCCTTCTTTGTTGCATCGATCATCTTCACAGAACTACCTGTAATGACTAGATCATTGACATAAACAACCACAATGAAAATCTCCCCCCCTTGCTTTTTGAGGTAGATATTAGGGTCATAAGGATTCCTTTCGAATCCATGACTTATGAGATGCTCATCAATTTTGATGTACCATGCCCGGGGTACCTATTTTAGGCCATATAGAGATTTTATGAGTCTGCATACCATCATCTCTTTTCCTGGTATTACATAACCCTCTGGCTAAGTCATATAGAATTCTTCTTGCAAATCTTCATTAAGAAAGGCACTTTTCACATCCATTTGGTGGACTTTCCAACCAAATTGTGCAGCTAGAGCAAAGATCATCCTGATTGTCTTGATCTTGGATGTGGAAGCAAATGTCTCCTCATAATCAATGCCTTCTTGTTGTGCATACCCCTTTACTACAAGCCTTGCTTTATACTTGTCAATAGTCCCATCTGATTTGTACTTAGTCTTGAATATCCATCTGCATCCAATGGGTTTCTTCCTTGGTGGAAGGTCGACAAGTTGCCATGTGTTGTTCTTCATCACTGACTGATACTCTAAATCCATGGCATCTTTCCAAGATTTTGATTGTAGGGCTTCCTGAACTATAGATGGCTCAACTATTTCAACAACTCTGCTCATTAGGGCATAATTGACCTCTTCACAAGCTTGACTGCGAGTTTGAGGTCTAGGATTAGATGATGTGTTAGGTGCTTCATCCAAATTTGCATCTCTTATTAATTGAGTATACCATTTAGGTAACTTCTTAGCTGTTCCATTGGCTTGTGGTGGATCCAAGTTTTCACCATCATCCAATTCATCACTGTCATCTTCAGTGGGAACATCAAATTTTGTCTTCACAAGAGGTGTATTCTGCATGTTTGTTGAGTCGTTGAGTGGAGCATCTGCTTGTTTCTTCTCAAAGAACTCAACATCCCTACTTGTGTATACTTTCTTTGCTTTCGGATCCCATAATCTGTACCCAAGTGCTTCTTCACTGTATCCAATGAATATCAGTTTCTCAGCTTTCATATCCAACTTGTTCCTGTTCTTCTTGGGTATGTGCATGCTAGCTTTACACCCAAATACTCTTAGGTGTGCAATTGATGGTTTCCGATTTGACCATGCTTCTTGAGGTGTCACTCCTTCAAGAGCTACTGTGGGCACTCTGTTCAACAAATAGACTACAGTTCTTGCAGCTTCTACCCAAAATGTCTTTGTTAAACCTGAGTCGTCAATCATACATCACACCATTTCCATGATAGTACGATTCCTTCTCTCAACTATACCATTCTGACTGTGGTGTGTGAGTAGGAGGCATTTGTCGATGAATCCCATGAGCTTCCAGGTAAGTATTGAACTCATTTCTTGTGAATTCCCCCCCTCAATCTGAGTGGAGAGTTTTGATCTTGCGACCAACTTCATTCTCAACAAGTGCTTTGAACTTCGAAATGTCTCAAAGGCTTGACTCTTATTTCGTAGACAATATATCCACATCTTTATTGAGTAGTCATCAACACAAAACATGAAGTATTGACATCCAGAATGACTTGGTTGCATGGGCCGAAAAGATCGGTGTGCACCAAATCAAGATTTCCCTTAGCTCTATATGTGTTATTCGGAAGGGTACTGTGTTGCTTTCCATCTAGGCAATTGTGACACTTGTCGGTGTTGTGCTTAAGTATAGGTAATCCTTTCACCATGTTGCCCTTTTGAAGTGTTTGGAGATAGCCAAAACTGATGTGACCATATCTGCGATGCCATAGTTCTGCAGATTGTGTGTCTTTGACCACTAGAGCTTGATCATCCTTGTGGACAAAATCAAGTTGGAACATGCATCCCACATTAGAGGCTCTTGCTACAATCTTGGAACCTCTTGACTTATCTCTTATCAAGCACACTTTTTCTCCATTATTACTGTCAAAATCCAACTTCAAGTTGTGATCAAAGAGTTGACTAACTGATAGCAAATTCTTGGTCAACCCAGGTACATACAATACATTTGTGATTTTGCAGTCATGCTTTCCAAGAGGTAGTGAAATGTTTCCAATGCCCTTGACACTGTATGATGATTCATCACCTAATGACACATGGTTCTTGTTAGGTGAGTCACGCAATGTGTAGAACCAATCCTTGTGTCCAGTCATGTGTCGAGTTGCACCCGAGTCAACATACCAGATATCTTGTGTGGACTTGGTTTCTTCATCAAATTGAGCAGAATACATGTGGTGTCCTTCATCTGAATCGTCCTCATGTTCGGCAATGTACCCTTGTTGTTTGGGTTTTCTTTGCCAATTACCATTTTTCTGCCCTTGATTATTGTTGTTGTTGGACTTCCCTTTATTTGAATTATTGTTACCCTGATGGTTATTGGGTTTTGAATTGCTTGATGAACCCTTTTTATAGGAATTGTACCAACAATATTTGATGTCATGTCCCCCTCTATTGCAAATGGGACACTTCTTGGTGTTGTCTCGTTGACTTTGGTTTTGTTGGGATTTCTTGTGATTGGACTGAAATTTTTCCCTTTCCTTTATGATTGGAAGATAGTGCTTTCTCATCTTCCCGATCTTTTTGTTCATTGCTCTTCTTGTTGGAGTAGATTGACCAACTTCTCAAAGGTGACTGTGTGTTCACTCATATTGATAGTTGTCACAAAGATTTTGTAGGAAGGAGGAAGTGCTCGCAACACAATTAGTATGGGATCTTCATCACTTATCTCTTTTCCCAATGCCAATAGAGATGCCCTCAAAGTAGCAACTCGTCTCAAAAAAACTTCAACCTTCTCATTGTGCTTGAACTTGAGAGTATGTAGTTGTGATAGTAGGTTGAGGATGACATTCTTGTTCTTTGCCTCATAGACTGTGCTCAACTTATCCCATGCATCCTTGGCCGATGTGGCATCTCTAATGTGGGGTTGTACATCGTCTGTTACGCTAAACAAGATGATCAACTTGGTTTTTTGATTTGCCTGTCAAAATTGAACTTGTTGTCTTCCATCATCAAGTGATCTTGTTGTTTGTCCATCTACAACTGTCCATAGGTCTTCAAACTCAAGTAACACCTTGATCTTCGATTTCCATGCAGCATAGTTGTCTCCTCTAAGTAGTTGTGAATCTGTAAGAAAAACTCTGGTGCTTGTGCACCCATTTCTGTAATTTGAATTTCTGAAACTCTGAATTTCTGACAAAGGGTAAGGCTCTTATCACTCCAGGTTTATGGTCTCCCTCTCAATATACCGTCAGGCCGATATACCAAACCTTTCTATATACGCTCCCTTCCGATATACCCGTCGGTACGTGGAAGAAGATCACCCTTTCAATATACCCGTCAGTACGGAAAGAGGTGTTAACACACATGAAAGAATTTAGTACGTGGTACTTAGACAGTACGGAGAGGGGTTTGTGCAAGCACAAACGGATGGGAGGGCTCAAATGTGTGTGTATTGTGTCCTTATTACTCCCCGTCGATTTTATAGGGTTGATGCCCAGACGACGTTTAGGCAGCTATGTTAGGTGTTAAGTGCAGTAGTAGTCATGCAATGGCATCACCCGTAAGTGCTTCCCAGAGGCACCGTATATACCGAACGCTGCTATGAGATCAAAGATCTCGTGTGATAGAACCAAACATAAAATAAAAAAATTGTACTTTTTTTTTCACTTTATGCACAAAATTCTCCAAAAGTACATCAAAATGAAGTTTTTGTGTCCCCCCTCTTTACAAAAAAGGGTCTAGAATCACAAAATACACAATTTAGGCCAAAAATATTTTTACCCCCAATAGGTGTTTTTCCGCTAAATTTAGTGGTGGCTCTAAATGTGTTTGGTGAGCTTATAAATTTAGAAATCTCCCAAAATTTAGTAATTTCTCCAAATTTTCCAAAAAAATAATTTAATAAAAAATATGGAGAGAGTGGGAATTGAACCGCTGACCTGTTTGTTCCCAAGATCCAAACAAACAATCTGAATATTGTTTTCACCTTTTCTCACAAACCGTGATCTGGGTTTTTCTAAAATTTTGAAAGAAGTATCATACAATATTTTTCTTAAAACCCACAAAATTTCAAAAGAATTGAAAACTTATTTTTTGAGATCTTACCAAATTACCAGCTAGATCTGATTTTTTTTTAGAAAAAAATGATCTGACTTTTCAAATCATATGTAAAGGCCGAATCTGAAGATGATGTAAACTGAAAAGTTGTGCGCATCCTTCTTATCTTTCCAAAAAAAAAACCTTCACATAAATCTGACACTGTATGAAAAAGTTATGTCCTTTTTTCTAAGAGCTATCTGTTGGCATTTTGTTGACGGAACTACTTCAACCTTTGCTCCCGAATTCTTCACACCTCCACTTTCAGATCTGATTTTTTTTTTTAGATCTGATCTTTTTTTTTTTCTTTAGATCTGCAAAAAATTTTCAAGATCTCTCTTTTTTTTTTTTAAGATCTATTTTTTTTTCACAATTTTTTTTTTTTTTTTAGATCTGTAATTTTTTTCAAGATCTTTTTCCTTTTTTTTTAAAGATCTCCAAATTTGAAATATTCTGCCAATATGTTAGATCAATTGGCTATACCAATGACTAATAAAAAAAATGTACCTTCCAAATAAGTGGATAGGTCAAATTTTAGTTGAGGGATGCTTGGAAGGAATGGAGGTCACGGATGCTTGAATGGCTCTCCTTTGATGTAGATCTTTTCTCCAATGGATCCTCTCCAATAGTGCTCCTCTTTAACCTTGCTTGGATAGAACATGCTCTGATGCCAAATGATAATAATGGTATAGCTTAGATACCAAATGATAGAATAGAATAATATTGCAATGACCAAAGAGGGACGAAAGCCTCACAAATATTATTGATCATGAAATCAGATTACATAACAATGCAAGAGTCAGTAATATTTATAGATATTAGACAGCCTCATATGGATAGACATGACACCCTAGCAGACACCAACTACGAGATGATAAGACCCATCTCACATGCACATGTAATTACTACTAATACCAATATTGAATGTTATCCAACATAACAATATTGAATGCAAGTCACTAGACTAGAGTGCACATGTTGCACATTATTAAATAAAAGACGATGCAATAAAATGCAATAAATATGCCTATGCTAAATTATGCTAACAGAGACGTGAGTCCGTAATGCCTCGTTCAATGCAGACTCCTTCCCTTCCATTATACCACCTTGTTTTTGTCGCTAGTGCATTTACCTTTGTCTAATGGAATTTTGTAATGCCTTGTGGGGACCGTCTTATTTTCTTCTGATCATTATGGGTCGATTTGTTTTTTTTTTAGTCTTCGTAGTAGCGTTTGCTAAAAGTTCAAATAGAATTCTTTTAAAATAAAACAAAATAATATGCAAAGGCTTAAATATATATATATATATATATATATATATATATATATATATTGTTTTGCGTAGAAGCAAAGGAAGGTTTGTGGTGGCGCATGCTTTTATGGAAGCCATGAATTAAAAAAAAACTTAATGCTCCTTCCACCTACCGCCCCTCACCAACTTGGTAGTGTCCTGATCATTGTGTTGCGTGGCCTTCTCCTATTGCCTCTTACCTCTGCTTGGACGCCACTTCCTTTCTTGCCCCACTTTACAAAATTTATGTATTAGCTGGCAGTGGTTGAAATGTCTGACCTCCTTTAATTTTTTTTTTTTCAATGCGTATTGGTTGGGTCTTCCTGGACACGTTTTCCTTTTGGGATGCATTTGGGGAAAGAAATCTCCATTCCTTTGCTGGCCGCATACCTTTTTTCTATGCAGTTTTGTGACCCACTCTTTCCCTGGTCGTTGTTTGTGTGCTTTGTTGGGCTAAAAACCCCTTGCAGAGATGGAGCGCCTAGTGGGAAGCAACTTGTGATGATGAATGAGAAATTACAGTCTTGTGCCTTGTTTTGAAGAGAGTTGAATCTTGCTTGGCGTGGGTCATGGGCCCGTTTTCTTTGTTTTATTAGTGTTTTATTTGGTGCACTGAAACGCCATTTTTTTTTCCTATGCGTCCACTCTATTTTTGGATTATCTGAGTCATTTTTTTCTTTAATGCTTTCGTATGCTTAGTGGTGGTACTCCTTTTGTTTGTGCACTGGCAACTCTAATTTTGGATCACTGTTTTATTATTTTTTTCCTCCCTGGCTCATGGTTACAGCTTACACGTCCCTCTCCTAGTTTGGCTATGTGTTTGCTGGGAATGGAGACCTGGACAGTCCTTGTTATAGATTTCTGTTATGCGTTGTGTTTTTCTCCCTCCACGTTTTCATCCACAACTCCTATGATGCCTGCGTTTCCTGCTGCTAAAATGGTGTGTATCTTTTCTCAGATGGATGTTGTTATTTCTTTTGTTCCTTCTCCTGCTTGGACGCTTCTCCCTTGTCTCGTTTCAAAGTTGTTTGCTTTTGCTCTGAATCTTGTTGTTGCAATAGTAACTGAGCCGTTTGGGTGCCTATTATTTTCTTGTGGTAAAGTGAACTATATTTCAGGTTGGGAGGATGTTTGCTAGGAATAAAAAATTTATTATAGACTATTGTGGCCGTAGTATGGACCCTGCTTTTTGTTGTACAGTCAGTTTAAACAGAGAAAAATCATGATTTCAAATGGATGGCCAAGGAAAGGAATCTACTCTTTAACTTTGTGGAGGTTGTTTTTGCATTCATCACTCCTGAAATCTTGGCCTTGCTTTTTTATCATCCCATGGGTCAGAAAATTTATGGAGAAAAGAAACTGGAGGATTTTTCATGCTTCGACATGGTGGTTTCAGTCGATAACATTTGTTGGACGTGGCCCCTTCATCCACCTGCGATTCCTTCTGGAGTTCCTGGGATGTCCATTAAACCCATTTTGTGTAGTTATTGCAGTCTCAACATTCTTTGAGACCATTTTCTTTTCTTCCTGATGAAGCTCGTGATTTTTTTTGGTAGCTCCCTACCTGTGTGAACACGGGTTGCGTGGAGTGTTGGTGCCTTCCTTGCTAAGGACGAAGATTCATCTAGAAGTTTGTTGCTGCTAGCTTTGAGGTGTTTGGGTGCCTCGTCGAAGCTGGAGGAGAAGGCAAGATATTTCTACACTTTGCTCTTGTTGCTAAATTTAAAATTATCATGAAATTGAACCACCTTTTCCTTGAATTAGTTGTCTTTTAGACGCCTTGTTGGGAGATCTCTCCTGTCTGCTTGTTTTGTTCTTGTTTTAGCTTTTATCATTCTCAGTATGTTAGTGGAAAGCAAGTGTGTGTTCTCTCCTCTAGGTGTTAAGTTTCTCATGCTCGAGTGATAGACCTTCATCTTTTTGTATATATATATATATATATCTTCTTCTCTACGATTGAGTTTCAAGATTATTATGTTGATCCAACTAGTATTTTCGTTGTCATTAAAGTAAGTTTACGATAAATATGAAGCTCTTTCCTATCACTTGAGTTTGTTTTCTTTGTCTTTTGTCGAATGTTGTTAAATATCTCTCTCAAACCCCTTTGGTAAACTTCTTGACATTGGGAAAGAAAGGTTGTAGAATTGGAGTGATCAACGCTTGGGCTATCCGGGTTGGAGATTTGGTATTAAAACTTTTAGAATGAGAAAGTTTGTGTGCAACGTGTTTCAGACCTCGCATGTTTAGACTCTTGTGTTATCTTCCCTCTTGTTCCTAGGATTTTTAAAGCCATCCTCAGAAAGTACATTGACCGTCCCCAGCAACTTGAATCGTAAATAGCTGATTCTTTGAACAAGCTATGTTCTTTGTTAAGTTGTTGTTTTTAATCGTTTTGAACTTGTTTTGTTTTTCTTTGTTCTTGACAGTTTTACATAGGCTTTCTCGGGGTTAAATTTTGCTTTTGAGCACTTCGTAAAAGGTTAGTCTCTTTCAAAAACTATTTGCCAATAATAAAAAAAAATTGAATCGTAACTAGTTTTTCCGAGGTTTTAATTACTCTAGACCCTGCTATTACTAGTTTTTTTGTCTAATTCCCTCTCGGAAGATTGTTGGTGAAATAATCTAGTTTTCTAACTTGTGTTTTCCTCCCTTTCATAATGATTGTGTTGTTAATTAAGATTGGACAGTTTCTATGCACATATGTACCTTAATGTTTTGTGATGAAAATTGTCTTGAACATTGTTAACCTTGGGGAAAACTTTCTTGCAATTGATAGTATTATGGACTTATAGTGGAAGGAGTTGTTTTGATAATGAAACTTAGTAGTTTATGTTGTACCTATGTTTGAACGGTTGATTATGTTACCAAGGGTTGCCTTAAAGTATTGTTGTTTTGGAAAAGAGGTAATTTCTTTTAAATTAACCGAACTTTAGAGTTACTGTGGAGGTTTGTAAATCCTTAGATAAAATTTAGATGACATTTTGTATACTTTTGTCTGACGAGAAGTCCCTTCTTATCCCATGTGTTGTTACTAGCCTATAAGGGCATTGAACCTTCTTGAATGATTGGGAATCTCTGGAAGCTAATGGTCAAGTCTTGTATTCTTTGCCTTCGCTTCAAAACTTA
The DNA here is from genome assembly GCA_018340775.1 of Taxus wallichiana var. yunnanensis. Classification (NCBI taxonomy): domain Eukaryota; kingdom Viridiplantae; phylum Streptophyta; class Pinopsida; order Cupressales; family Taxaceae; genus Taxus; species Taxus wallichiana. The sequence continues at coordinate 552,670,273 of CM031239.1, forward strand.
TGGTGTGTGATGTCCATGTAATTAATTTCAGTTGTATACTCTATGTGATTACAGGATTAAAAAAAAAAAAAATCTAATATACTTGGCTTTTCATGTTAATCTTTAAACCCCTTGTTTCCTCTTTGTTGGGCGGACCAACTCTTGCCTTTTTAGAAATCTAATATTTTAGCCTATGCGTTTGGTACCTTCTGATAAATTTAGATGGTTGGTCTGTATATCAATTTTCAATCTTGTAATTAATAATCTATTTATTTGATGGGAATCATGTTTCTGCTAGATTGTTTATTTCTTCTTATAGGGCCAAGGGCCATTCTCGTACGATTGTTATACTTTCGTTGCTTTTGTTCATAACTGAAGTACAAGGTCTTTCATCTTTGATTGGCATGGTAGAGACTTTATTATAACTTGAGGTGTTGTAAGTGTTTAGAGCAGTTACCCAATTCATGTAATAGAGTGTTTCCTTTCATGGTATTGTTAGATATTAGTTATTGTGGCTTTGTGTAGCCTTATCTTGCTCAGTTCTCACGAACTGACTCTTGTGGAAAATTTGTTGCAGATGGCTTATGCGAGTAGATGAGGGATAGAATGTAGATTTTTGCATCAACCTCAGTTGAGAAGTTCTTTTACACGAATCCTTTTTATGTTGTTCAACTATTGATAAGGTCCAGTGGAAACTTTAGAAGAGGGTCAGTGTCTTAGTATAATGGACTTTGTCATCTTAACTTTGGAAACCTTGGATTGTTTGACTATCATTGAAAATATAAGAAAATTGGATTACGCTTTGTTAAGTGATCTTAATGGATTATCAGAATTCTAAGAATAGTTTAGCATTTCTTGGTCAATGTTTTTACTCTCTTGTTCCCTATTCATGGTTCCTTAGAGTGGGTATGTCTCTTTGGCTTGTGTATCATGCTGGAAAGAACTGATGCAACCTTGTTTTGTTTTTGTAAATGAGTATTGTTAAACTTTACCCTTGTGAATAAATGTTGAGTTAAATCTTTCTAAGACTTAGTAATAATGTGTCATAAGTAAAATAAAATGGGTTGTTTAATACTTATAGAAGTTAAACTAAAATTTATATGCAAATAAATTAATGTAGAGGTGACCAACTTGAGAGCAAGTAATTCCATAAGTGATCAAAGATGAAACCATCCTTTGTTAACTAAAATTTATATAACTTGATATCCCTAGCTACACTAGCGAACATTATCCTTTTATGGTGAATTCTTAAAACAATCCTAAGGTGAAATAAATTGTTAGTTGTTAGAAGACAATAAGATTTAATAAGTAGGAGGAAACAGTTTAGAAACCACACAATCTATCTCTCAACCATTTGAAAGGTAAATTGTTTTCTTTTGTAAAAATCATCCAGTAAAGCCTAAGTAAAATCTTTAATAATTTTGGATAAATTCTCAAGCTTCAATAAAAACCTAGTTAATAACTAATGAGGTCTTAAAGATGAATTCAACTCGACCTTCTTCCTCTAACCTTTTTTTTCAAGGTGCTTGGTAATTTTTCTCTTAAGTATGTTGAAAGCGAATCCATATTGTAATAAGGGTATGAGCGAGTTTTAGTAGCGTAAGTGTGGATAAATGGCCTTGTGGAATTAAATTACCTCCTTTATTAAATAATTGAATTAAACAAATAAATTTCATAATAGGGAAGATTTAAAGCTAATTACCCAGTGTAAAAGGAATAAACTTAGCTTGGTAAGATGAATTGTACGAATCATATCCTGAGTCTCCTTGAAAACGTAAGTTAAGAATTTCAAGATGTCTTATTAAGATAAATAACCCTCAAGAATATTTCACTGTGGGTTTCCCTAACTGTAAGTGTGTTCTTTGGTTGGACTTCTATGTTGTCCTGTGTTTAAGAAAAGTGAATCATCCTTGGTGGGTGTGAACATTTCCGTGTTACCTTTGTGGTCATCCTTGTATCGAGTTTTTCTCAAAGTTAGTTGTAACCTTGGTGGCGACATGTTGTGTCATGTTATGTGTCAAGCAAGTCAAAAAAAAAAGTTATCCTGTATTTTTTGTGTTAGCGTGCGTGAATTTTTTGGGTCGTTACATAGTCCATTTCGAGACAAAATTTGTTGTGTTCCTATTTTTTATTTTTGTCATGATTTTGATTTCTAGTGTGTGTGTTTATATTTAATTTTAACCCATAATCACATAATTAGGAAATTTTAAGGTATCCATGGAAACATGAAAAATTGAGTTAGTTTTTTAAGACCCTATTTTTGGATCAAGTTTGGTATCATATCGATTTTTTCCAGTAAGTTCTCACTAACACTTATCTAAAAATGGACTGAAAATACCCAATTCTATGTATTCTCATTATTGATACTTGTAGTGCATATTCTTGGCATGTTCTTCATATAGGAAAATGGTCAAGTCAGGTTGGTGGCCATCCAAACACCTTTGAATAACATAAGAAGGACATTGTTTTTCTCTATACACCTCTTCCAAACACCTAATGTCTCTTCTAGACACCTGAAACCTCATCTTGATGTTTGATGCCTCTTCTCGATGCCCGACACCTCTTCTAGATACCTGATGCCTCCTCCATATTCTCATCTGCGTCCTTTAAATGTAAAAATGGGAATACGAGTAGTTGCAAATGTTTTGACTTACCAAGATCAAGATCATTTCACCTTCTCCTCCATCTGTGGGTGTGCTGTGGGTAGATAAACTATAAATACAAGCTCAATTATTCATTCTAGAAAGTGATTTTGAGTAAATTCAAGTGTGAGTAAAAAGGAAAACTTTGACTTCTTCCTTGTTTTGTTCATTTAGAGATGACTTCTTCATTGTCGAGGATTGTAAGAAAGAAAATAAAATTAGAAGGAGATTTAATCCTTCTTAAATGCTAATTTTTGGCAGTAGATTTACGCTTTAGATAATTACATAGTGAAAGGGATGCAATTTACTTACCCATCTGGATTTTTTCCCATATTGGATTTCTCTGGGATAAATCTTGTGTCTCCTTTGTCTTTTATCTCTCAATTTGTAGTATTTTGTGAATGTCTAGTGCACACTATATTGGTTAAAATGAACTTATTAAATTTATCATTCATTATCATAATATAAGATTTGTTTATTGTTCAAAAGAGGTAGTTTACAGATCAGATTGGTATCAGAGCAGTTAAGATCAAAAAATTTTTTGTGTGGTTTAACTTGTGTTGACATTTTCAATTAGATGCCCCTTACCCGAAAGGGAAGTGAAAGTGGTGAAGGTATCCTCATTCCTTTTAAATCAGATATTTCCACCAAAAAATTTGAAGCAAGGAATCTAAGACATGGCTTGTAGAGAAGATGCAGGTGAGAGTGAAGAAGGTTTCCACAAGTTGGAGGAGAATGTGGAAAGTTTGTCCAAAGATGTGGGCAATATTTTCTTGTCTATGGGGAAATTCGAGTCCAACCTGGGATTTCTCATGGAAAATATTAGTGCTCCAAAAGAGGCACTAGGAGACCATGAAGAATAACCTCATGAGTATAAGGAAGAGAAATCACATGTGAACCTTACTCCCCCTCCATTAAAAGAAGAGGTGATGATAAATATTCATCCTTATGATGGGGACGTGAATCTGAAAAGCTAGACAATTGGCTAGCTCAACTTGAGGTATATTTCAGTTTGCATCAAATAAATGAGAGTCAACATATTTCATTTGCAAGGTTAAAATTAACCGATCATGTTGTAACTTGGTTTAAAATCTATGTTCATTTTTGGTTGTTAAGATGTTTCCTCCTATTACTAAGTGGGATGAATTTAAAAAGATAATAAAAAATAAGTTATATCCTATTTGTTATGAGGTAGAGAGGTCCATGTATTGGAAATATCTTAGATAGAAGCAAGGCTAGAATGTGCAAGAGTACACCAGTGAATTCCAGAAGAAATTTTTCCAAATGGGTAAAGATGTAGTGGACCAGGACATTCTAATGAAGTATGTTGGTGGACTCCATATCCACTTGTGGATACCAATCCTCTTGGCCAAGCCAACTGATGTATATGAAGCTTGTTCTCAAGGTCACTATTTAGATATGGAAAAGAAAATGAGTTCATCTACCTCTCAACTTACTTCAAACAAAAATTGACATCAAGCCGAAGGAAAAAGAAAAGGGGAAAGGTAAGAAGAATGCTACTTCTATTAAGGATACTAAAGTTCATTATGGTCATTGTGAAGTTGACACTCATTCAGAGGGAAAATGTTGGATGATCCACTAGGAATTACATCCATTCAAGAATAAGAAGAATAAAAAGAAGGGCATGGCTTCCCTCCAGGGAGAGGAATTATTATGCAGAAAAGAGGTGGAAGAGGCAATGTGTTGTACCTCCGTTTGTAGAGAGGTATGTTTTGGTAATAATAAAAATGTTCAAGAGAATGAACTTACTTATCTCTTTTATATAAAAATTCAGTTGAAGAAAACCAAAGTGGATTCTCTTTTTGATACTTGTTCGTAAGCTAATTTGGTTAGTAAAGAGTTATTAGATAGTTCGGTGTTATAAAATTACAATCATCCAAGTCTGTACTCATTAGGTTGGGTGAATGATGTAGGGGCATCTTCCAATGAGACTAAAAAAATGAAATTCTAGGGTTAATATGGTCAAATTGGGCATGTGTGGTCATGAAAGAGAAGGACTTGAGAGTAAGAAATTTTGAAATCTCAAATTGGAACATTCCCTCCAAATATGTATTCCAATTATATAGGCATATTAGAGAGTGCTGAGGTGTTTTAAGTTTGTTAGGGGGTCCTTTAAGGTCTTGTAATTTTTTTGATAGGTTGTAGGGTGTGTGTAGAGTCCTAAGTGTGGAAGTGAATCATTACCAATGCTTAAAATTAGTGAAAAGGGTGACAATTATGCATCTAGAAGGCTTATGGAAGCCAAAAGTTCACAAAAGAACAGTTACATTATTAGTAGTAGGTGGCATGCAAGATATATTTCAAATATAGGAGTGTGTAAAGTAACTTTTTGGGAGCTCATTCCTCATAGGAGGAGGATGAAGTGAAGGTAGGAGTGAAGATGAACTCATAAGTTTGTAAGAGGAAGCATAGAAAAATATATGAAGATAAAATCATTTTGGTGTGTAAATCTTGTTCTCAAGAGTGTTCTGATTTTTGTAACCAAGATTGATAATTCCTTTCATCGATACTTAAGTGAATCTTTAGATGGATACTAGGGTAATGCATGCATTTCTCTTAAGTTGTTAAGATGCACTAATGCTTTGTTTTGGTGCACAAAGGAATCCTTAATTGGTATGAGTAATGAATATGACTGCGAACAATAAAGTATGGAACATAAATAAATTTTAAATTGATTTCCCATGGTAAAGGATGCACGTATAATGTATCTTGACTTGAATGAGATTGTATTGTCTTCTAGGTGAATGAGTAGCATGTGTCTTAAGAATCTGCACTCTGTTGTAGCTATGGAGCATTTTAATATTGTGCATGTAACTCATGAGACTATGAGAATCTAGTAAGAGCATAAAGTATAAGATTGATAAGGAGAAATTACATGGAATATTGGTAAATATGGTATCAACTTAAGTAAATGGTTATATTGCTCTGGTTCAGGGATATAAGATATTACCTAATTGTATTTGTGAATGCCAATAACCTAGGACAATAAACAACTCGAGAAAAGGAGTCTTAATGTGGGTTTGATGCCTCACTACCACAAGATTAACGTACACAAAGTTAGAATAGAGGTTTAGATGAAATTTAGAGTCTTGGATCTTTCATTACAAAAAGTTATGGAAAAAATTAGATTCTTAGGTTTCATAGAGATGCACATTGAGCATGGCTAGGGCTTACAAATTAACAAATAAAATCAAGGAATTAAGGCTCAAAATTTTGTAGAAGTGATCTTAAACTACTCCTCTAGGATATTTAAAGGTAATTTTAATCTTCCACTGGGTAATTTTTGATATTTTCATGACATTCTTGTGGAAATAAGTTACACATAGTCATAGGGCTATTCAAGAGGGCCTAGCTTACAAAGGAAGTCCCATTTATCTTTTGAATATAAATTTGAAAATTCAAGGGAAGGAAAAATAGATAAATGTGTGCCTAGAACCACTAAGTTTGTGTCTTGAACCATTTTGGAATTGAATTTATGGTTGAAGAATGATTTCCCCATACCTAGTTAAGGGTTACAAGCTTAGGAGAAGAAACTGAGCTAGAGAAAGCAAATTAAGGATTAGGGTTTTGGAACTTTACATACACCATAAAAATGATGGGAGGTCCAAGAAGGAGTTGAAAGAAATGTTTGGGTTTCCTATATGTCTCTGAGCATGATTGACCAAAGCAAGCTTGTCTTAAGGATACAAATGCAAGAAAGAGCAAGTTTTTGTAAAATAAGAAGTCTGAGTCACCGATCATGTTGAAAGTTTTCTTACCTGTGTATTGAGTGTTTAATAGGGAGAATGATGAGATATATTTTTGAGGACTCAATTAAGCTATAACTCCTTATTATTTCCAAAACTAATGAATCAAGAGGAAAATAAAATCAAGGTAGGTGAAGGAAAAGTTAGTTTACTTAACAAGGGGTGAATTTTAGGAATGCATTGGAGTGGATGAAGGTAAGGGAGAGAGAGAGTAAGGTGATGATAAGACCTTCATGAGTGTTAATTTGTCAATATTTGCAAGTTTCTATCCAGTCTATAGTTGTTGTTGGATCCTCCTTTGTAGAGTAAGGGTGAAGTTTGTTGCTTGAACCTTCTTGGTTGCTAAATATATGAATGATATTAATTTGTTTGCAACAGTGAAGAAAGGAATATACATCAAGTTTACCAATCAATATAATATTACATTTGGTATTGATAAAAATTTCATTGATGAAGTTACTTTGGATATTATTCTTCTTGATGTGTCTACAAAGTGTAGTGTTTTGAAGTCCGTACTTGTATACTAATGATGTCATTTTCATGTGAAGACCCAACCAATATTTCTTGGTGAAGGATTGTAATAGATACATAATTTTATCCTTTGCAAGAGACTCAAATATCTCCTTCTTAATTTTTACTGAAGCCCAAAAACTCATTAATGCTAATGGGATATTTGCATTGATTATTTTGAAGAATATGAAAACATAGGAAGTTGTTTCATCTCAGACCACTTGTAGCATGGTTACTAATAAAGAGAAGAAGCATATGTAAGAATTGGTTTTGCAATTTAGGGAAGATTCTATGGGGATGCCCCTAGATATTCCAATTGATCATGTGATATAGTTGTTACCCTATAGTTCGCTTCTAGACTCGATATTCTACAGGTAGTTTATGAAGGATGCCTATGAAGAGAAACAACATGTGTAATATTTGTTTGAGAAAGCACACAGTTCAAGGGTGGTTGGTCACTCTAGTGTGAAAAATACTATTGGGCACTTACATAGGTATGTTTATTGGCTAAACATGCAAATAGTAGTTTGTAACATTATTAGGAGTTTTGTTTTATATAGTACAAGAAATCCTAGTAAAGGAGAGTTAGGGTTATGTATGCCATTATCACTTCCTTCCCAACTATGGGTAAGTTTCTCTATGGATTTTATGTACAATTTTCCTACTTCTAGAAAAGGGTATGATTACGTATTTTTGGTAGTGGACCTAAATAGTAAAAGTGTATTCACATTCCTTGCGAGAAGACCAATGATACACCGAGTTGGTTTTTGCTAAAGTGTGGTTTCATTTTTTTTTTTCTTAATTCTATTATGTGAGACAAGGAATCACAATTCATTGGTAATTTTTTGTCTACCTTGTGGGAGAAGATGGATAATATGTTGAAAAGGTCTATTTATTTTCATCTACAGATATATGGGAAAAAAAAGTGGTAAATTGTACCTTGGTCCAACTCTTGAAAGGGTACAATAGGAACCATCCTAGGACTTGGGATGAGAATTTAGTTTATATCCAAAATTTTTATAACATGGTAGTTCATGCTTCTACTAGTAATACTCATTTTGAGGCATGTGTTGGTTATTTTCCTAAGATTTCATTTGATGTTGTTTTGAGATTACCATGCAGAGACGACGAAAAATTTGATCTAGAGACCCACTAAGTTGACAGGATCATTGAGAAAATTTAGCAGATACACCTCCAAGTACATGAGAGGTTGAAAGAGTCACAAACCAAGTATAAAACACAACATGATCAACATAGAACTGAGCATTATTTCCTTGTTGTTGAAAAGTTATGGTTGTACTTGAGTCAATAAAGGCTATATGGAAAATATAAGAAACTCAAACCTCTTTGTTGCAGCCCATATGAAATTATGGAACAAGTGGGTAAGAATGCATTTATCTTGGATTTACCTCCTTATATTAGAATATATTTAGTTGTGAATGTTGATAATATCTATCTCTTTAAGCCCTCCATGTTAGATTAGGAAGAAGAGGGATTTTTGCTACCATCTATTGAGGATATTGGTTTGGATAGTTAGCTAGAAATTAGAGGAAGATGTGGTATTGTAGTGGACAATAAGGACAAAACAACGGGAGTGTAAGACAAGTGGTTGATCAAGTTGAAAGGTAAATTTCCTACCAAGGCCAAGTGGTATTCCAAAGAAGACGTGGGGAAGAAATTTCGTCACCTCATTAGTTCTTAAAGTTTTTAGGAACTTAAAAGACTCAAATTAGAGAGGTATGATCCAAAAATGGATATGAAAATACCCAATTATATGTATTATCCTTATTGATACTTGTAGGGCATATTATTGGATGTTTTTAATATAGAAAAATGGTCATGTCAGCCTGATGGTGATCTAGATACCTTCAAATTACATAAGAAGGTCATTGTTGTTCTCCAGATGCCTCTTCCAAACACCTTACAACTCTTCCAGACACCTAATGCCTCTTCTAGATGGCTGACGCCTCTTCCGGATGCCTGTCGCCTCCTCTAGACTCCTCCTCCAGACGCCCATCCAGACACTCGTCTGCATCCTATAGATTCCAAAATGGGAATAAAAGTAGTTAGAAATTATTGGACTTCCCAGATAGGTTCGGTTTTCCTCCCCCTCCACCAGTAGGCGAGAAAATATTAATACAAGTTCAATTATTCATTCTAGCAAGTGATTTTAAGTGAATTCAAGTGTGAGAAAAAGGATAATTTGGAGTTCTTGGTTTATTCATTTAGAGCTAAGTTCTTCATTGTTGAGGATTGTAAGCAAGAAATTAAAATTAGAAGGAGATTGAATCCTTCTTGAAGGCCAATTTTTGGCAGTAACTTTGTATTTTGGAGAATTACATAGTGAAAGGGAAGCAATTTGCTTACCTAGATGGATTTTTTCCCACATTAGGTTTCTCCAAGATAAATCTTGTGTCTCCTTTTTCTTCTATCTCTCAATTTGTATTATTTTCTCAATGTTTAATGCACATTATATTGGTTAAAAGGGAACTTATTCAATCTATCATTCATCATCACAACATAGGATCTGTTTATTGTTCAAAAGAGGTAGTTTACAAATCAAACACCTATGTTGTAAAGGTAGAGAACTTAGAAGATCTTGATTGGTGGTCATTTATCTATAGGAAGAAATGATGTAGAGCAGTGATAGTCGTGTTTCTAGGTCGGGTAATGTTTTGGTTCCATGAAGAGTTCATGGAAACACCAATCAATACCCCTGTATGTTTGAGAAAGTGGGGAGGTAGAGCACTCATTGAGAGTGAAATGTGGAGTAACCATCTAGGTTTTTCTTACCACTTATATGGAAGGAAGGGTAAAGAGATATTCCATCAAAAGGGAACTTCAATGAGGTTCTCAAATTTCAGCATCAATGGTGTTCCAGGTGAGCCAATGTGTTCTTCTAAGGGAGATGACGTGGCTAAAATCAACATGGAAATACATTGATAATCACCAATGGTATCTGGTTAGACAAAGTTTTCTTCCAAGGAAGATGATGTGGTTAGGATAAAAAGATGTAGTGCCCACTTCCCTTTGACACCTTTTGATCACCGATCATGACACTTTGATTTATATCATGGACATTATTATAGTTTTGATTTAGTATGATGTTAGATGTTTAATCATGGATTATTGTTGATCGTGATTCGAGTTATGATGCATGACGATTATTAGAGACATTTTTGTTATAAATTGATGTTGATATCTTGTTTGACATGGTTATATTATAGATGTTGTTCAGACTTGTGATAATTGTATATTTTGATTAGACCTGGAAAATGAAAATTAGATTAAAATTGATGACGATGTAGTTGTTGATGAATTGTAGAGTAATACTATTGATTGTCTTGAGGATTGTTGTGATTCACATATATGTTGATGATCTTGAAATTATATTCATATTCATTTGGATGTTCTAATATGGCCATGAGTCCGAAGGAGGTATTTGTATTTTGCAGGTTAAAATATCATAACAAACATCGAGGGATTGAAGACCAACCACATCGGAATTCGAGAATAATTCAACTAGGGTCACCATGGCAACATGTAATTTTGTGTGTGTTAGAATTATTTGGTTAGGGGAAAATTGTGACCTAGGGGTCATGTGTTGTTTTGTTTTAATTTCCCTTTTTAATAATGTTATATGTGTTTTCTTATTATAATGAAATTTACTTGTTTTATTATTTAGATTTTTGATATATGTTTACCGCCTTTATTATTCATGGGTTGCGAGTGTCTTAATTAAGCTAATTTCAATTGTCCTAAACTAATCAAAGATGTGACAAAAAGGATTTCATTTATTAGACTTGATTTACTCTTGGTTTTTGTGTTGAGTGATGTGTGTTTGAGTTTTGAGTGTAGCACACTCTACCCTTCATGGGAAACTCGAATTTGGCCTTAGAGGCCAAATTTGGAAGCTTGTGGGACAAGTCAAAATTGTCCCATACCTCTTAAATTCCCATGCCAACCCTACCTATGGGTTGGGGGGTCAAATTTAGGCTCTTTTAGGTGTTTTGGGGGATAAAAGGTGAAATGTTAATTGCACTTTATTGCAAATATTTAATGTTTTCCTTTGGAGGAGTGGGCTTAGATGGAGTGTTTAAGGTTCTTGTCATTCCTCCAACCACTTATTAATTGTGCATTGGAATATGAGGTTGACCAAGTGATGTGGAGTGGAGAGGAAATGAGGTGGCATCCTACTTGGAGCCACATCATCCCTCCCCCTCCTTTCTCTATTTATTGAATCATTTTTGCTTGTTTGGGGGTTAGATGATCATTTTAGTCTCTTGAATTTTTGGAGAGTGAGAGGATTTTGAGAGATTTTGTGGATTTTGGAGCTTTGTGGATGCTTGTTTGATATTTGGAAAATATTGGAACTTCATACTTGGAACAAGCTCTACCATGGAGAGGTAGGAGCTTCACCTTAGTTTAAATTATGTTCTTTTTAATTTATGTGTTTATATGTTGTGTTGAGTGTTGTTGTCTCTTTGGAATGCTTGTTGGGTGTGGGTAGATTGCCTAAGTTGGGAGTGGGAGGAGACTATGGGGATTTTTCTTGTAGGGAGGCATAAGAGATCACTTTCTTGTGGAGGGAGTTTGGGTTGGGTGCCCCACCTAGTATGAGGAATGCTTGCATTTCTTCTTGTTATTATTATGAGGGAGACATAAGAGATTGAGGGAGGCATAAGAGTGTATGGAGGTATAAGGGGTACTTGAGGGAGGCATAAGAGTTTGTAGGGGAAGTTGTGATTTGCATTGGAGGCATTTTAGGTGGGCACCCATTCCCATTGGGAGGCATAAGTGGCCTCCCCATAGGTCTTACTCTTTTGGATTTCTTGATAAGCCTTGTGATTTGTTGCTTTGTTGATCTTCTTCTTGTTGATTTGTTCTTGTGTTTGTGTGTAAATGGAATGAATGTGAAATTATATGTTAAGTATTGTGGAAGCTAGTAGTTTCCATGAGTTGAAATCTTCTCCCATTGTAATGTGGTTAGGGCTTGGGGGCCAATGGAGAGGATGGCTTCTCCTCTCCATTAGATGTCTTGGTTGGGTGGGGAGCGTTGTCTTTCCCTTGCTCTTGTTGTGATCAGATTGAAGGAATGAGAAATCTACATGTTGTTGTTCTAGAGCTAAGAAAATGACAGTTTGATAGTCCTTGTGAAATGAAATCTTATTTTAGCCCTTTTCCACTTTAAAGTGGATGAACTTGTATATTTTGTAATGGAAAAATGGTTGTATTGATTATGAAAGTTGTAAATTGAAATATGAAAGAGATATACTCTGTTTTCTATTTTTTTAAAGAAAGACATGTATTCTGTATGTTGTATTTTGAAAGTATATGGAAAAGGAGTTATAAAAGATTTGGTAAATTAAAGGAAGTTGTCTTATCTTGTTCATCATGGCTTGGTTACATTTAAACTCTATATTTGATATCCCTATTTGGAAAATTGGAAGAAATAAATACATATGGAAAAAAAAGGTATTAATCTATTTTGTGAAATGGGTGATTGGAAAATTAGGATCTGAATTTTGGCTTTGTGCACAACTTGAGGTGAAACAAGCTTAGCATTATAGATTAGAGTTGGAAATGAATTCATAGTTTAAAGTTTGGTAAATGGAAATAGATATGTGTGTGTGTGTGTGTGCAAGTATAGATCTTATTTTGTTTCACTATAAACTCTGCACATTTTTATTAAAATGAATCGTAATGACCCTACAACATTGGAAAATGAAATAAAATGATCGAATTGAGGTTACATGATCAAAACGACCTAAACAAACTAAAACACTTAAGAAACCTTTCAAATCAAACAAAGGCCAAATTGTAGTCAAGTGCACATATGCTACCACCCAAAAACAAATGGGATTTCCACAATAAGTAGCCTACAAAAGAATATATATACCATGAAAATAGATAAATTTATACCTGTTGAAACTGCTTGAGAGGCGACATGGTCTGCAGTATCTTGGCACCCTTATCAATGAGATTGGACCCCATGGTGAAAGGCTTCCCTGGAACATCTTCTGTTGTTGATGGCATGAGACCATGAGGAGGTCTATCACTTGATGTCATTCTTTCTTTTTGCTTAATTTGCTTTACATATTTTACTATCCAAATCACTTTATAAATCACTCATCTAACTGAAAATGTAATAGATGGAGAACTCAATCTATATGAATTCAAATATACATATCCATATTCATTATGTGTGGTTTGAGTGTTCCTGTAGATGTGTTTATCAAGGGTCTTTGGGGAATGGCCAAATTGAAAACTAATAGCATGCATTGTACACCAAGTGGCAACTTTTTCTCTCAAAGCCGGAAGCTGACACAAGTGTATCTCAATATATTCAAATGAAATGTCTCCAGATGTAATGAATTTTAATTATTCAAAGCATGAATTTATGGCCAAACACAAATTGTAGGTAGATGAGAGGGCTTCTAAGCTGCTGATTTTGTTTACAATTTCAATATAATCACAATTGAATCCCCACTAGACCAATACAAGATTTATAACCTAAGATTAGTGGGTTAAATGTGGGACATGCAATTATTTAATCCCTGTAATTATTTTCTCCAACTTTTCATTTACGATTTCATCTTACGTAACAAATTAAATGCCATTAAATCTAAAATTTTACATAATAACAAACAAAACAAAATATTAGAAGAGTACATTTTATCAAAATATATATATATTTTTGTAGTGTTTAAACAAACTATTAGTGTCCTACAACTAATGGATAATTTCATTGCATTGAATAAGTGAACCCTCCATATGACTTAACATAGATGCAAAACAATGTTATTCTTCTTAAGCTCGCTATTATTTTTGATATAGTCTTCTTTTATTACTCAATTCTTATTTCATCATGTCCCACTTTTTCATAGATCAATAGGAATGTTGATGATGGGAAACCCTAATTACTATCTTATTAGCTAAAAAGAAACCTTACATCAAAGCATAAATGATAGATGGATTTTGTTGGATGTTTTTGTTGCAATGCTTTGGTAGACATGTTTGTACAATTTTGAACCTTACACACGACGCGTGAATATTTTTTTCGATCATTGACATCTTGAACTGTTTCACTGATCACTGATATCTTGAACTATTTCACTGATCACAGACATCTTGGGCTTAAATTTCTTTTCTAAGGATTGACACTAGAGAAATAATAAATAGGGGATTCCATATTAGTTTGTTCTAGACATGATCCTAAATCTCTACAGATTTACTTTTTTCCTTTTTCTTCTTTATTATGATAACATTCTTAGCCACAAACTAAGAAAATCCAAAGTAGGAACATAATTCTTAAAACTTGCTTCACAAAAGGGATAGGAAGTCATTTAATAGTTGTTTCTATTAGGATTTTACTATATGAACATTACTTTATAATTAAGTGTTGGTTTTTTCCGTGTGACATCTGACCACATTTCATGACTTTAAAGTGGCATTTTAAAAATGCTTTAGACAACACCATTGTAATTGTCAGTCAAACTTCCCATTTGGAAGCACATATGGTTTTTGGAATATCTTAATTTTCACACTATAGTTTTATATATTAAAACTTTGTGGGCATTAGTTGTGTTTGTTTTTCCACATTTTCATAACATATCTAAAGTATCCCCGATGGGATACCACTTAAAAATGCACAAAAATATTAAAAATGTGCAAAATAATTGTCATAAAGCACGATTATACCAGATTTTTACAATTAGAACAACAAACTAAATAAACTTAATATTCCCCAAAATGACCACCCAAATTTACTTGGAAATATAAAGAGAGCTTGATATTATTATAGGGGGCATAATACATTTATTTTTGGAGTTTTAAATAACTTAAAATGTTGCGAGAAAAAGCACAGTGTACCTGACAAGCTGGAAAATTTAGAGGCTCATAACTCTCCAAATACCGGAGTCGAAATATAGGGTCTTTGGTAATCACATTAACAGAAAAAGGAAACAATATTTCCACCTTCGAGATCTGAATCGTCTGACTTTGGAAAAACCCCAAATAAAGGTGCATTTGAGTTGTCATGCTTGGAAAAGTGGGTCGAAAATGATGGAGACATCTTCAACAAGCTGCAATGCTCACCCTAAGCAGTTGTCGTGAATCTGGTTTGGAGCCCTCGATTATCTTCCCCAAACACCCCAAAACTAGTGAAAAACTTCACGAGATGCCTCTAATGAGCAGCCACGCTCTTCCCAAATATCTCTTGTGGATCTGATCTGTTTCCATGATTCTGATCTGGAAGCCCACTGATTATCCTCTCCAAATGCTGCCATGAATCTTCAAAACCCTTCCTCTGTACCTTCTGAAATATCTCTATAACACAGCCCATAAAGCGGCTCCAAAATGACAGACTAGGGTAGATCTCTAACCACCAAAGAATGCCTTGCTATCTAGGGATGAGTCTCTCACCACCGAAGCTAGGGTCCCTGTGGGATTTGACTCCACAAGCTGTAGATGTGAACAACAGCAGTTGCATGTGAAGGGGTCAATAAAATGTATGCAAAAAGTGCATTTCCTTACTCTCCCCACTCCTTATATACTTCCCACGGAAAAAGAACCCCAATAGACCAAGACACATTTCATTC
Organism: Taxus wallichiana var. yunnanensis; assembly: GCA_018340775.1. Classification (NCBI taxonomy): domain Eukaryota; kingdom Viridiplantae; phylum Streptophyta; class Pinopsida; order Cupressales; family Taxaceae; genus Taxus; species Taxus wallichiana. The sequence continues at coordinate 552,685,771 of CM031239.1, forward strand.
CACGGAGGGGTCAATAAAATAAAAGTAACTAAAGTTACTTTTTCCCGTTTTAGTCGCTAAGGTCCAAAGTGTCCCCCAAACACCAAACACAACTATTAGTACCATGTGGCCCCTTCTCAGTAGCCCCGGTGTCCCCCAAACACCAAACACAACTATTAGTACCATGTGGCCCCTTCTCAGTAGCCCCCAGTGTCCCCCGCCCCTTGGATATGACCATGGCTTGGACTTGCTTGACCCTTAGGCCTTTGGCGTAGGAAAAGGGGACATTACAGCCCCCGACATGAGAAATGCTTGACCCCAAGCATTAACTTGTCTCGTGTAGTAGCTGAATTCTGTGTCGTAAGGTTTTCCACCTCACCCTTTCATCCACCAAGGATATGTGTAATCCAAGGTAACCACGAAACCGTGAAATAGAATGATACCCAAACCGTCTCTCCACTAGTGCCCGCACCAAAATTTCCAATCAGTCCAATCCCTACCAATGCAAGGCTATCATCACGGATCACTCACGGCCTCTCCAACCAACTCCTGGGTATGAAAGTCCACTTTGAATCTTGTAGAATCCCCGTATCAGCTTGTGAAACAACCTTGTTTATGCACAAATGGTGCTAACTCTCCTACCTGACCTGCACTCGTGTGAGAGCCAGGCTCCTCATACTATATCTCGATGTGTCCCATGGAGGAAAATTCCCAAGACTCCAGCAGACAATCAACCGGTAATATCAGCTCCATATAGTCCACCTCCTACACTAAATGTGAACCTACTAAATAACCATGGGTCACTTTCATCTCTCCACTGATTAACACATGGGTGAGGTGCTCACCGGGCATAGAAGTAGCAAAAAGCATAGGAGTGTTGTCCCATGTCGATTCAAAAAAACATGGTCCCGTAAGTTCAGACTTGTCATAGTGATCAACCATATATGCCTGTATAAAGTTGAGGGGATCCTCCCTCAACCTCTATCATATGAACCTCTCAGACATGATCATGTAGGTCTCATCGAAGCTCAAGAACCCAGTCACGGAAGAGCAATGCACATGTCGCAATATCTCCATCCTCCACCATGAATCGACACAAGGCTCCATCTTCCCCGAGAGAAGATCATCTCATCCTCCAATCTGCAGCTTGTCATCCTGTATGTGGCCATCTAGAATCTCCCAAGAGTGTCGGTTCTTGGAGTACTCAACAAGCAAATGATATCTCCAGTCTACCAAAACTTCAAATGACCAACATAATGATAAACTCGGATGATCTGAACATGTAGTCCCAATCTCTGTAACTGTCTCATGTGCAACATTGTTGGTCACACCTACATCCATCATACTCCACATTGATCCACAATAATAAAACTCCTCACCATGTCGGATTGTCCTCTCCATCCCCTCAGCTGTAACCATCCTTGGTGCTCTTGCAGATACTCCCCTCAAAATCACATTCCTGCCCTCGGACTTAAAATTCAGCCCTATCATCTAAAAATTAGTTTGAAACTCACCAAGAGAGTGAAGCCCCTACACTCCCAATGCTATGTTGGTCACTCCCATTCCAACAATGTGGAAATCATTGGTAACTGTATAGTTACCCATTGTGATGCTCACTTGGGGAACCCGTTGTGTGTACCTCAAAGACTCTCCATTGGCTACAACCCCATTGAGGCCCTCAAAATCCTCTATCTGTAGTCCTCACCTCTCAACCAATGAGGCATCAATACAATTGTGGGTTTCCCCAATATCAATGAGTACCCCAACACGCTGACCCTACATAACTCCTCTAATCCTAAATGCCTTGTACATCAGTGGTAGGAAATGTGGCTATAATCTCCCGAGGAAAAGTCTTCTCCTCCTGCCTCGCATCAACACTATCCAATGCAACCCCATCTCCATCATCCATCTCGTGAGTCTCTAACTCCTCACCTCTATCACCCTTTCTCTCCTCGAAGACTTCAATGAATTGAGCCTTCCCTCTACCTCTGCAATCATATCCTGGAATCCAAGGTGTGTGGTAATCGAAACATAGTTTCTTTCACCTCAACTCATCTCTATGTTCTCGGAAATGATTGGATTTTTAACCACCTCTCACCTCGGTGGAGGCTCCCTTTGCTGACATTCGTCTAATCCATATGGAGGTTCCCTTTGCTAAATGCGAGGTGGAGCCATTGGCTTTGGATTGGATAACTCCAAGTCTCGAGCTTTCTTATGCCCCATGCAAGGAATAAGGTTCAAATGCCTTCAAAAATCTAGTGAAATCATCAGTCAAATCTTCTTTGAATAGCGAAATCAACTTCCTCTCCGTGAAATCATGTACCATGACTAGTAATCTCTTAAAATTTGTGATGTACTGATCCAGGGGACCGGTTTGTCTCAAATGAGTCCACTCCTTGAAATACCTGTCAGGGTCCCTCCTATCAAATCTACTCACCAGCCTCTGCGCGAACTCTGCATGAGTCATAATGTGTATGTGTCCCTATGTAATCAACCCATGATGCCACCAATCATGAGCGTCTCCCTCAAGATGTGAGCTTGCAAACTTAATTGCATCTTCCTCGCGCATAGGATTCAAGTCGGAGTATGTCTTCAACTTCTGGACCCAAGACGGTGCAGTACACTTCTTAGAACCATCGAAGTGTGGAATGGAGATCTGTCCCAATCTCCTCTATAACTCTGGTACCTGTTTCTAATGATCTCTCTTGGGTCGACTGCCAATCTTCATTCTATAATATTCTTGGAATGACATGTTGTTACGAAAGCCCTCACTCCAGATCTGGTTCCTCTCCCAAAAAGACTCCTCACCCAAAATATCTACAGGCTGTTGTACCTGTGAAACTTCCGGATCCTTCAAGAAAGAAGGTTCGTGAAGCCCCAAAGGCCTGGTAGAAGAATGGGGAGGCCACTTCCTGAATGTCCACTCTCGCCTCTTTGACCCTATTGTCCCATCTTGCTACTCTCCCAAAAATACTCCTCACCCAAAATATCTATAGGCTGCTGTACCTGTGAAACTTTTGGATCCTTCAAGAAATAAGGTTTGTGAAGCCCCAAAGGCCTAGCAGAAGAATGGGAGGCCCGCTTCCTGAATGTCCACTCTCACCTCTTTGACCCTGTTGTCCCATATTGCTATTTTCTCCTCTCATTATGACTGTTGTTATACACAGTCCAACAGGCTGAAGATGATTAAAGAATATTCTCTTACCCTTCTTAGCAATCATAGAACCAACTCTAGTACCTTGAGAGGTACTCTCCCTTCTTGCACCAAAGTCTCCAATGAAGCAATCATGCTTGCCAACACTTGTAATCCCAAAAGACACATTGGAATTCCTTCTTTTGCTTATGAAATCAGTCACAAAATTTTCAAAAATAGAATTGATAGTTTTGGATAATGGCCACATATTACCAGGATCCCATAGCTTATAATGCCCATGAGCCCTTGTATCTATTAAGTGAGCTAAAACTTGCCACCATATATCATCCACAAGATTCTCATATACACATAGTTGGAGCATCGATCCAACAAACTCCATGATGAATACTTCATCATCTACCATACCATGCATCTCATGATGGAAATAAATTAGAATAGGAAACAATAAATAAGACACCTTAGTGTGCTCTTCATACCTTTCAAGGCCAACAATGTCCTCTGTGTGTTCAAGATAGACATATGTTGAGATACCCCCAACATTGTTTCCTAAGTGCCTGTTGAAAGTATTTGAAATTTGTTCAACAGTTGTTGGTTTGGAAATTACAACAGGCTACAATTTTACACAAGTGTCCATGTGAGGCTCCTCCTCATGTGCCAGTTGCTCCATAGAGTCTTCTTTCGTGGGTGTAGACTTCCTTGCATCAATTTCCCCATCGTTTCCTTGAACTCTTGTATGTGTTGTCTTGCTTGAGTCGCTATCAACCTAGCAGCTCTAGCTCTGCTATTCCCTTCCTCACACTTTTTAAGAGTTTCCATTACATCCTCCTCACTTGCGTAAACAAGTTTCTTCTCCTGAGCTGAAATAATTTCTCTAACAAGCAAAGTTTCACTAATGCAATTATTTTTCTCAATGCAAATCATACCTTTTGGTTTAGAATCTTCTTCTACAAACGAGTTCTTTTGTGATTTAGGTACGGCATATGATGACCTCGTTTGGGCTTGCTACCAATCTTCATCATGCAATAATCTGGAAATGCCATATTATCTCTGAAACCCCTACTCAAAGATTGGTACTTCCTCCAACAAGAATCCTCATCAATCACCTCTATTGGCCGCCCTCTATCACTATTCTCACCATGTTCCTTATTATCCCTAGGTCTGCTTTGATTCACATTCTAAGTGAGCTGACTCAAATAAAGGTTAGTGGCTTCTTGTTGTTTCACCATGTTGGTGAACATTTCCTTCATAAAACCCCCTTTGAGATCTTTCCAAACTACCATATTTAACCAACACAGGCTGGAGGAACAACAAATCTGATACCACTGAAATATCCCTAATGGGATACCACTTAAAAATGCACAAAAATATTGAAAATGTGCAACCACATAAAGTACTGATTATACCATATTTTTACAGTTAGAACAACAAACTAAATAAACTTAATATTCCCCAAAATGACCACCCAAATTTACTTGGAAATATAAAGAGAGCTTGATATTATTATAGGGGGCATAATAAGACTATTTTTGGAGTTTTACATAAATTAAAATGCTGCCAGAAAAAGCACAGTGTGCCCTAGACAGCTGGAAACTTTAGAGGCTCATAACTCTCCAAATACCGGAGTAGAAATTAAGGGTCTTTGGTAATCACATTAACGAAAAGGAAACAATATTTCCACCTTCAGATCTGAAACGATCTACTAGAAAACCCCCAAATAGAGGCTGCAGTTCACCACACTTGGAGAAGGGGTTGGAAAATGATGGAAGCATCTTCAAAAAGACTCCATGCTTAGCCCAAAAGGATGTCGTGAATCTGGTCAGAGCCCCTCTAATTGTCTTCCCCAAACGCCCCAAAACCCACGAAAACCTTCACGAGATGCCTCCAACGAGCGACCATGCTCTACCCAAATGGCTGTCATGGATCTGATCTGCTGCCGTGATTCTGATTTAGAAGCCCACTGATTATCCTCTCCAAATGCTGCCAAGAATCTTCAAAACCCTTCCTCTGTACCTTCTGAAATATCTCTGTAACACAGCCCAGAAAGCGGCTCCAAAATGATAGACTAGGGTAGATCTCTCACTACCGAAGAATGCCCTGCTAGCTAGGGATGGGTCTCTCACCACTCGAAGCTAGGGTCCTTGTGGGATTTGACTCCACAAGCTGTAGATGCGAACAACAGCAGCTGCACATAAATGGGTCAATAAAAAGTATGCAAAAAGTGCCTTTCCTTACTCTCCTCGCTCCTTATATAATTACCACAAAAATAGCCCCAATATACCAAGACACGTTTCATTCCATGGAGGGGTCAATAAAATAAAAGTAACTAAAGTTATTGTTTCCCGTTTTAGTCGCCAAGGTCCAAAGTGTCCCCCGAATGCCAAACACGACTATTACTACCACGCGGCCCCCAACGTCCCTCGCCCCTTGGATATGACCACAACTTGGACTCACTTGACCCTTAGGCATTTGGCGCAGGAAAAGGGGACATTACAATATCAAAGTCTCATATAACTCTATTATTATATTCATGCACATAAAATAAAAGCTTGTAACTTTCACTTGTATCAAACATGCTAACGAAAATTGGGCATCAGAGAATCAATCCATGAGCCATTCATATGTTGCATCATTCCCACAAACACTCATATGACCAACTAATGGTGGGGCTCATTTGTCACTTGCTTACTTCCAATTAATTGAGTTTAAAACTAAAAAGTGTGGGTGGAAAGTGTGACAAGAAGTTGACATTACATAGATTCTCCATATGTTTTTGGTCTTTTAAGGTGATTTATATTCACGTAAATAATGTAAGTGATCTTTGAGATGATAAATTACAAACACAATATGCATACATTTCTTGGGTGGGAACAATATGAACCATGGAATAAATGTGGGACATGTAAGTATTATTTCCCGCATTTTTATCTCCAACTTTTCATTCATGTATTTGTCTTATGTAACAATTTAAATGCCATAAATTCTAAAAATTTGACAGATAAGAAACAAAACAAAAAAATATCAAGGCCCATTTTCCCCATATATTTTCAAAATATGGCTTAACATAGACGCAATAAAAAAATTTGTTCTTAATCTCCTACTATTTTTGATATATTATGCCCATGTGACTCAATACATATTTCATCATGCCCCACACTTGTTCCATACATTAATGCGAATGTTGATGAGGGGAAACCTTAATCACTAACTTATTATAAAAATAAAACTTTAACGAAAATGTGCATGAAATTTATGACATAAGAAACCCAAAATGCATTTCTTTTAACCTTGACACCTATTAGATTTTCCTCTTCTATATTTTGGCCCCTTTATGCAAAAATTGCATTCACCTAAATAATATAACCGCAATTGACATGATACAGATGGAACACATATAAAAATCTTATTTGGATGGAAATAATCAAAGTTGTGGAATAAGTGTGGGACATGCAACAATTTAATTCATAATTTAATGACACTAACTAAGTGACCCCTCCATATGGCTTAAAATTAACGCAATACACCACTATTCATAAGTTTGATAATGTTTTCTATTTTGTTGACTCCAGGATACTCAAGAATTATTTCATCATGTCACGCACCTACTTTGCAGCTCTATAGGAATTTTTATGAGGGGATTCTTAATTGCATTCTTAATAGATAAAGATAAACCATAATCATAAATGAGCATGAAATCGGAAACATAATGAACCCCCATTGTAAAATTGTAGTTTTAAACATATGTTGACTTTGGAATTGAACCAAAAAATGAAAGTTTGCCTTTGAAATATTCATTAACAACACCTTTCTTTCTAAAATGTCTCCATACTATATTACCTCGATCCCCTGCACACTGTATCCTCTTTCTCTTTCAAACAATTGACAAAATATACACATGTTATATATATGCCTCGTTGTAAGAAATATGGCTTCCACATAATGGTTCCACCCAATATTATCCTCACCCAATTGATACTCCTCCCTCTAACCACCTATTCTACACCCATCTTCCTCCTTTTATGTTTTTCTCCCTCAAAATTAACCTCTTCTTGGATTCCATTTTCAGCATTCATATCGCACATTTCCTGTGCAATTACTAGCTATCCCCAAACAATGTGGGATATTCCCCAATTATTCCCAAACAATTTGGGATATTCCCCGACTAAGGCCCCCACAGTCAAAATGGTGGAGGAGCCCACGTGGAGTGGGATGAAAACTAAGCCAAGTGCTTTAAAAAAATGCACCTATTTTAGATGGGTTCACTTATGATGGGAGATAAATAATAATCCCTAGGTACTTTCGCTAAGGCCTTTGAAAGGCTAATTTGGATAGCCTACGTGAAATGTGCATATGGTTGAGGCTACATGGAGTAGAAAAATGTTAAGGCTCTCGTGGTTGGTGTGAGCCATAAGGGATTTTAATCCCTTTAGATTTGAAAATCCATAATAATGAGGTAATAATCTTTGAGATTTTTTTGTGGAATTGTTTTGGGATAATATATCCCTAAGAAAATATTTGTTATATGGGAATTGTTAAAATGCCACAGGGATAAATTATTTATCCCTGTATTTCAGGGCCGTGATGAGTATATAAGGCCCTCACCATTTCATTTGAAAATCACTACATTCGACACCAACCAACTCGAAGCCTCTTATGGAGGAACGTAGAGGAGCTCGTGGAGAGGAGATGGAATTGGTCATCATGGAGCTCACGGAGACTAGGTGCATGGAGTACTGCAAGGAGATAGAAAAATATCTTGGAGCAAATTTCATGGAGGATCTCATAGAAGAGCTCATGGACAATGCAAAGAGCTCATAAATGGTCGCATAACAGAATAGCACGGAGAGGAGATCGAGATGGAGCTTGTAGAGCTTGTGGCAGAGCTCGCGGAGAAGCGCAATAAGCTCGTGCAGAATATTTCGTGGTGGAACTCATGGAGCAGAGCTCGTGAAGACAACACAGAGTACACAGGAATTAAGAAGGGAATATTCTCAGAGACAATTAATGAAGATCCCTATAACGAAAAAATGATTGCTAACAAAGAACTTTGAGACATTTCTGTCATTTCAACCAGAGATTCGAATTAGTAAGCAACAGTATTAAGGCTGAGAGCCTGAATGATCTTGTAATGATGCGAGCCCATGTGTCGATCAAATTTTGGATCCAACAAGGTCATCAAGAGGTTAGAGCCTATCATTCAAAACAATTTTGGAGAGCTACCAGTCAACACGGAGACCAGAGAGTCTGTCGAAATCATTTCCAGGAGCCGGAAAGCTTATTATTTCATCAGCATTATTGTAAGGAGGCCGAAAATTCGTGATACGCAGTCCATGGATACAACGTCTTATGGATCTGTCCATGGTTATATTTGTCTCAACGTCTTATGCATTGGTTATGTATCGACTCATCTTTTTGATAGACCTGGATACGTAGTCCCTTTTGGGATGAACTCCGTTCTCATCCCGGTGTTAACTGTTGCTATGATTTTGTGTTTTTATTTCTGTTATGTGTATTTGTAATTAATTTTAACCCCATAATCACGTAATCAGGAAATTTTAATGTATTCCGGGAAACATGAAAATTTAAGTTAGTTTTTAAGGGCCCTATTTTCGGATCAATGAAACATGAGATGGTCCACAAAAAGATGTACGCAACATGAAATTGAAAGGAAAAACTGAAAGTAAAGTGTTATATGGGAATTTTCATAAAGAAGTAATGAATGTTAAATGAAATATACCCACCTCAAACTTACCTACATGTGTTATTTGGATTTCCTATGGTAGGTGCAACAACTATTTGGACCATGTATAAGCAAGAATCGAAATAAACACTAGAATGTAATTAGCAAAATAAGACATAAATCACCTATCTAGGATAGTTATCGGAGGGATGAGAGTTGAGCATTAAAATAAGGAAAAATTGGGATTTTTGGTTAAAAGGTGGTAGAGGGAAGTGTAATATGTCAAAATGAGTAGCGTGCACTACAAATGTGGCATAACTTATGGAATGTTTTTATGGTTGGTAATATGAAAGATATGAAGGTTTGAAGATTAGAGGAAATCACGATGAAAACCAATTATAAGAATTGTTATAAATAGTAAGGGGAATTCATTTATCACTTTGCTAATTTGAGATTAAGAAAATCGATGTCTAATACATCTCAACTAGGATGTTTTGAGTGATGATGGTGAGAGGACGAGGTAGGCGATATGTAGCATATGGTGGTGTGAATCCCATTGTAGGTGTTGTTTTTGAATTGACAATGGGTAGTTAGGAGAAATGAGAAAAATGCATGCTAAGAAAAATTTAGCTAGTGAAAATTTCCCCAAAGATAATAGAAATACAGATCCAAGCAAGATATAGGTGGGTTTGGTATCATTTTGAATTTATAAGTCATTAGGTTAGGTTTTTGTAGTTAATGCAAATTATATAACAATACCCTAAAATGTATGGGATCGGCCATGCTAGGATGACCCATTGTAAGCGGGGATGATGGCATCTAACTAAGGGAAACTTATATCATGGTTGATGGTGTTCTACTAATAGGTTCAATGACATAGGGAGGTAGGATAACTTGTTCGGGAGATGATAACATCTTGTTAGCAAGTCCGAGTTAGTAGGAAAGTTATAATTTTGATGTTTGTTGATGCATTTTGTTAATTTTGATGATGAATTCATATTGAGATATTATAGGTATTTTTATTGGATGTTTTGTAAGTGCGAAAAGTATTTGACTATGAATATTTGTATATGTGGCATGGTTATCGAATTTATTGAGGAGGTTATCTACACATTACATTACACGATTCTGACGGGCCTAATATTTGGAGACATTATGTAGATGGTGTGGGTACCATTAGATAAGGAATTGATTCGATGTTCTTGATACATTAAAATTTTAGGTATAAAACCTTCGGAGTAAAGGGTTGTTGGATATATTGTAGAGGTTGTAGTAACAATGTATGATGTACATGTCATTTTAAGACTACCATTTAAGGATTCCATATGTATTTTGATGTACTGATGGATACATGAGATAGGAGGGAACTTAGACGATGGACCACGAAAGGGATGAGTATCACTCGGGTAGGTTGATGATTAGATTGAGTGTTTCATAAGTTGCATAGATCCTAAATATTCGAAGGTGATCACATATATGGTTGTGACACGTCTTGTGCTATAAGGCATATGGCGTAGTACCATTGTTCATGCTAGTGTCCTCTGAATATGCATTGGAGATAGGGATCTGATTGATTTGGGTCATATCCACATGGGTGCAACTAGTGCATGGTTTATATAGGATTCCTGGTCAAACACCGGGAGTAAGTAGGGAATTACATATTTTTCAGCCTAGATATATGAGCAATTCCTAATGTATATGCCTATGGTGACCAATATATGTAGCAAGAGATGTACCAAGGATTATAAAGTGGGAGAGAGGCCCAAAAATGAGACTAGGGGTAGATTTAAAGATTTGTTGTAGGTTAGATAGGAGCAAGAATTGTGGGGTCCCTATTGAGGGACAATGGCCCAGTTAGAAAAATACAATGGTTGCATAGGGAATCTTGAAATTTATAGGTCACTACGTATGGTGGGTGGAGACACACTGAGTGAATAGAGAGCCTTTGTAGTTTGGGAATCTGGATCATCTCTGGTGACCCCCTCATATTCTATAGTTTCATAGAGGCATGCAAGGGAGAGAAGAGGGAGAGAAGGACCAGTGGTAAGTATAACACCATTGAAACCGCGACTAGTGTGGTGTTCCCAACAACGAAGTGATATGCGACAACAATAGAAGGGAGTAGAAGGTGCAAAGGGACCTCAAGTAGTGGATATATATGAAAAAATAAAGATACATGCCACCAAAGAGGAGGAGATATTAGTGAGGCCTCATGGATGACATTGTGAGTGGAAGTTATGCGAGGCCCATAGGAGGTTATTATCGGATACTGAGTTCCCAGGATAGTGGTGTACATGATGGGATATCTAGAGAAAATGGAAGAGGTTTCAGGAGATCACCCATGATATTGGTGAGTTGAGATGGATGAAAATTTAGTGGGATCCTATGAGATGAGATATAAGAAGGTAGGGGTAGTTTTGGGAGGCTGAGAAGATGCAATTATTGTAGTAGAGAACCCAATGACCTAGGTGAGCCTCAAAGTGCTAAATTGGGTAATAACGTAGATTAATGATTGAGATAGATGTTTAATAGATGCCTAATAGGATGTGTATGCTTTTTTTTTACATAGTGGACCAAATATGAGTGGCACTCGATGATCGAGGAGTGCACCACAAGATTTTAGATGGTGTCTTGGACTGAAAAATATGAAAATGATTGCAAATCCAGTGTTAGTGATAGTTATATATTTAGTGGGAAGCTTTAAGATTATAGGAGAAGAAATTTGCGAGATTTAGATTCATAGAGATACTCTAACGGTGGTGAGTGTAAGAGGCGTGAAAATATTTTTGCAAGGATTTACGTGGGCATAAAAATGCTAAAATAAGAGTAAGTAGTGATACTAGGCGATGCATAGGGAGATAACATGTCGGGTGGTAGATGTAGCCCACATTATAGTGCCGGAGGTTCATGTCATTAGAGTGGAGGAGAGGATGTGGTAGATCGGTCTAGAGCCACATCCTTGGCATATTCCCTAGATGTGACTATTCAAGCACCATCATCTCAAAGCAATAGATGACCTCCATCTGAGGGAGTGTATACTTGAGGTATGGTTGATTGTATGGTTTTATAGGATATATGATGATGTATAAAATGAATCATTTTGATATATATAAGATATCATTTTTTTTTGATATATTGTGTATTTATTTTCATGACAATTTTAATTTTATGATTTTAATTTCTTATGTGTGCAAAAATTTATGATTAAGAGATTAAATAATTTAAAAAATAGATCAATGTAGTAGGTATGAAAAATAAGATAAGGTGGGATGAGTACCAATGATAGGGCTATCCCAAGAAATGAGAGATAAGCCTCAACAAGAGATGAGAGGAATGTTCTGACCATTGTATCTAAAATGGGAATCTATATCTATAGAAACCCCAAGTGTGAGGGAAAAAACCAAGAAAGAGATAAATAGGAATTTCCAGAGTATCCAAAATAGGAATAAATGGTCATATTAAATTAGGTGGGATATAAATAAGAATAGAGAAAGTAATATAAAATGTCTCAATGATGATGTATAAATGATTGGAAGATTTCATTGATGATGTCAACTATGTCATGTAGGATTTTATGGTAAGTATGAATCATGAGGTCCTCAAAGTTTTATTGTGTGATGTTGATATCTCGATGGACTTCTGATCATGTAGAAAAGAGGAATCATAGATCCTTTCAAAGATCTATGTGGATATGTCATGGTGGATATCATCTAGGGAGGGATGAGGGGGGATTGATGAGAGATATATTATGGCATATTAGGAGATTAAATTTGATGCTTAGGCACACAAGGAGAAGGAAATCAGGTTCGGAACTTGCTGGAGACAACCCAAAATGTATCATCTACATGTGAGGAAAATCCATAAAGAGAACAAAGAGTGGTGCTATAGAAGAGGATTGTGAGGCCTTCTTATATTAGTCTCTAATAACTTCCACCTCAAGTTTATTTATGTTCCATTTATAAGATCTGCAATTAGAAACATCATCTCTAGGAGCCTCATGCCATGTGTAGTATGTCTCATCCATGGGTAGGCTAGGATCCATAATGGAAACGATCTAGTAGTGATGTCATAATTGTATATGTATAACGGCTAGTGAAGTAAATGGACATGTCACAAAATGTGTTGTATAAGAGATAATTGGGGGATCGGACTATGGCTCAGGACATTAGATGTCTAAGGAGGGAAATGTAGTTCATAAGCTCATCCTTGGAATCAAATTCAGAATAGTGATACTCATCATCCATAATATCATCAACCTTTGGAGTGAAGGTATGATGCACATATTATGAAGAGATGTTGATAGTATTGATGTTATGACTAAAGGTCATACATAGGGTGTCATTATAGTGAAAGATTTCCATGTCGCTATCTTAAGTTTGTAAACTTAACACATGGGCAAGCGGATGAAATGACTACACACATGTGATGAATCAATTATCATCTGAGGATGATATTATAATGCAAATGAAAAATTTAAGACCATGAATTTAACACAAAAGGTACATGGAGGAATAGTGATAGGATCCAACTAAAATCCATAGGGGTATCTAGTTATGATTGTATCCTAACATATGCTCTAGGTTGACTTTATATTATATATAAAAGTAACATAATGTCTTGATGAATTCAAGAGAAGTGATAAAGGTGTCGATCCTTCATCTATGATGGATATCTTAAGCTAATGCCAAGTGGCTAATTTTAGCAGAGATAAAGAGGGGAGGGTCATCAACATGAAATAGAAGCTCATAATGGATCATGGAATCAAGAAGAAAGTTGATATTTGAGGAACAATCAACAAAATTTCAGTGGAGATGAATAAATATTCATATTAACCCATGATGATATCTTCCTAACCAGGTAGGTAAAGCTTCTTACTTAAGGTTGTTGTATAAGGAATGTTCATAGTGAATATTTCATACAAAAGATTCTCATGATTTTTGGTGATGTTTGAAGGAGTTATAAAAAGTGGATTTTTCTAGGGGAGAGAAATTTATGCAGAGAGGATCCTAATCATTAAGGCTAGGTTGTGCAGTAATCTGAAACTAAGAAGGATCATTTTGTAGTGATTGAAGGAGATGGGATAGAATAAATTTCTAGAAATGAATTATTATAATTAATTTCTATAGGATATCCCATATTAGAAGTGTTACCAAAAGTGTTGATGGTGTATGGATTGAAAAATATGGGATAAACATGATCATCCTTAAAGGGATTTCTACACAGGGGCTAATGAAATTAACCTAGACTAAGGATATTGGTATGGGGGATTCTTTGTGAGGTTTTTATCATTATGAGTAAGGATAGATGATATTTTAGGATCTATCATGAGTTAAAGAAGGATAAAAGGTTTCAATAGAAGTGATAATGCATTTATTATTATCCATATGAACTCTACTTTCAATATATGTGCTAGTAGGGGAATGAAGTATAAATAGTATTGTTTGTTGCCTTATCAACATGATTAGTGTTGGAGTTTTTAGATTTATAATGATTAGGAAGGGGGTCATTACAGATTTTGAGATATTAATTAGCTTGATGAACCACTTCATGTCGATCATGTTGTTGGGATTTGTCACATGCCTTGATAACCTCATCTAACCTTTCCCGGGTGATATCTTCATGAGTAAACCAATGAGAAAGGTGTAGGAAAAGGATCAAAGGGCATGAAAATTTTCATATGAATGGACCTCGGTTGTGTGTCACATATATAATTCACTTTCATCATGTCATTAAGTGAGAGAGTGAGAGGGGTCCACCGCCACGATGCTTGGGCGGGGTAGATGCTATCATATCCCTTCCTTGGATATAATTTGGTGACCTGATTAGTATGTGTTGGTGAAATAATTTGTTGCAAGAAAATTATTAGTTTTCCAACTCAGATAGCAGGTTGAGCCCCATCTACTTGGGTATGGGAGGCTCCCATTATTGAATTCAAGGATTAAATAAATTGTAGGGTGGCCT
>CM031239.1:552700641-552888141 GCA_018340775.1 Taxus wallichiana var. yunnanensis
CCTTTCATCAATCCTCATCCAAATCTTATCATTTTTGTCTCATGGCTTGCTATCTCAAACCAATCAACAAAAAGGGGAAAAATATAAACACCTAAATTTGATATCTTTAACCTTATCACCTGCATGCATATTCATTTATTTCATCCCCCTTAAGTTATTAAAATTCCCCCCATTTATCCCATCCCTATTGAATTTAATTAATTAATTCTTATTAATCAATTAGTATCCTATTTGTTTCCTTAACAAACTTTCTATTTCCCATCCCTACATTTTTCTAACCTATCTCTACTACCAACTCACCTACACCTCATCCCTAAACATCCTCCTCCTACCTAATTCTTTAAAGCACTTTCCCAATCTTTAAAAACCTGAAATCATGCCAAAATCAAAAAAATCTAGTCCCATTGGGGAAACTTTCCATGTAGTTGGAAGTGACCAAGCCCAAGCCACCGTCAACCCTATAAATTTAAGTGATTTCCTTCCATTCTAAAATTAGAAACATGAAAATCCTCAAAATTTCTCAGAGATGTGAAATCCCTCTCACGCATGTGAATTTCAAAAGCAATTGTAGACCTCTCAGGCCTCTTTGGAACTTGCTTGCATCCCTCACGATCATCCCTCGTGAGTGTGTCATTATCTTTGAATCACTTTATTTCAATATTATTGTTTTATCATTGATTTGTTGGTATCTAACCTTTTGTAGGAGCAGATCATCCATAACAATGTTCACAACTTCATCATCAACCTCCTTTTTCAGATCCATACTTACAAGTTGCTCTTCTAGTTTGCTTTTCCTCGACTTTATCTAACTTTGTTATAGTTTCCATCTCCCCTGATAGGTCACCATCACCTTGACCTTCTGTAGTTTTTTGATTTCTATTCCAGAACCTTCTCCTATATCTGCATGAGTTTTGTGTCTGCCCTAACTTGCCAAAACTTACTTCTAATCCCTCCATGACATTAAAAATCAATTTGTTTACACCCGAGTCATCGTCGACCACGGTCCTAATTCCCAACTTACCCTTATTAACCATCACTTTCTATCATTTTCTTGGTTTCTTCTTCCTTATATTCCCTCTGCAAGTTGATCCCAACATTCATCAATTTCTTCTCTATTTAGATTACATCCAGATCTCGTAGGGTTTGCATATTTCACTTATCTTCCAGATCTTCCTTCCGGTCACTTTGTCAACTCTACCCTCTGCATAGTCTGGGTTGCCACCAAACCAGACCTAGTACATTTAATTTTCATTTATTTTGATCACATCAACACTTAAATCAATCAATAATGCTTTTAGACTCTATAATTCATTCAGTTTCTACATATTATCAACTTATCTTTTACTTTATATCCATTTTGTTTAAAAATGGGGTTAACATCCACCGAGGAAGTTAACACTTCTCGGGTCCAATTTTTAGGAAATCCTGCATAAATATATCTAATCAATCTTGTTTCAGCTCATCTTATTTACAGGTAATCAGGCAGAACCCACCATCTACTTGGTGCTCGTACATCCATCACACATCCGAGGTAACATAAACCCTCCAACATTTCTGAGTTATGTTCTTTCTTTAGTAGCTAACTCATTAATTTGAAACGAATGAGAAAATACTACAACACTCATATTTAAGGTTATAAATATAGAATACCGATGGGAGACCACATAATTACAAATCCTACAATAGTAGATGTGTTAACGATAGAAATGCCACAAGTGCATAACATTTAGGGGTTCTTCTTCAGGTTTATCATCGATGGAGGCTAAGGGATAAGCCCTAGATCAAAACTTGTCAGTGATAATATATGAAACAATCTAGTTTGGGGAAAAATTCCATGTTGAATCCTTTCTAGAGTATTGAAATTTTGATTCTCTTTGGGGACAAGATCACCAATATTAAAGTCACATTCTTTGACATGTTTATTATATTCTCTTTTGATGCGTTCTTAATAGACATGATCATGTTCAAGGGATTTTAGGTGAAGTTCATCTAAAAATTTGAGTTATGCTAAGTGTTCTTGATGATAATCCTCATAAAAAATGAGATCTCTACGGGATACTCAGAGGGACGAAATTTAGAATTCAAGAGGAAGGACAACCTCAGAGCCATAAAATATTAAAGACAATGGAATAACACCTATAGGAGTACAGATGCTAGTCCAATAGGCCTAGAGAACAAACCAAATTTGGAGATGTCAATTTATGCCAGCTTGGTCAATATTTTTCATGAGGATTTTGTTGATTGTTTTTTAGAGGCTTTTGCTTGACCATTTTCTTGTGGATGACAAGGAAATGAAAAGTTAAGCTTGATGTTATAGGTGTTGCAAAGTTTTTAAAACTTTTTGTTTTTAAAGAACTTGCCATTATCTATGATAGTTTTGTGAGGAATTCCAAAGAAAAAAATAATGTTATGGTGGATGAAGTCAACAATCTTACTGAATTTAATATAGATGAGGGGGATGGCTTCCACCCATTTAGTGAAGTATTCAGTTTCCATGATGATAGAATTGTGTCATTGTGATGAATGAGGGTTGATGAAGTTAATGAGGTCAACTCCCCATTGTGAAAATGGCCATAAATCCTGGGTGGGTTGTAGATCCTGACTTAGTATGTGAGCAAGGTTGGAGTGTTATTGGCATTCAACACATTCTTGATGTAATCACAACAATCTTGATTAAGGTTAGGCTAGTAATAACCCATCCGTAGGACAGATTTGGAAAAAACCAAACCACTGAAGTGTCCACCGCATATGCCATCATGGAATTCTTAAATAGATTTGGTGGATTCATGAGATTTGAGGCATCGAAGTAGAAGGCCATCAAACCCTCATTTGTAAAGAATTCCACCGAGGATGACATAATAGTTAGTTCATTATAGAAAATATCTCCTATCATTCTTAGATATATCAGAGGGGATTTTAGACTAAGAAATATAGTTATAGAATTAAGTGTACCACAGATCTGATTGATTGTCTCTAAAAATATTAACAGAGGGGAGCTTGTTGGTATGATATGGTTGGTCAAGTATATGCACAACAATGAACAATTTAGAATCTTTAGTTTATAAGCGTATGCATGATGCAAGATAAGTCATTATGTCTGTGAATTTTTGGATGAGTGGGGAACTATTTGGATTGTATAATGATCGAAGGCTTCCAAGAGGAAGTCAACAATGTTTTTTTCTTTTTTTATAAAATTTCATTCTTACATTGATAGGTTCCTTTTATTTGATTGATGATAAGCTGAGAGTCCCCATAGATGTCAAGGATTTGAACACCAAGCATGATAGTGGTTTGAAGACCCATAATGAGGGCTTCATACTTAACCATGTTGTTGGTGCACTCAAAATTTAGTTTGAAGGATAGAGGAATGGGAGTCCCCTAAGGAGGTATGATGATGATACAAAACCTCCCCCTACCTACACTTATAACCATCGAAGAAGAGTGTATTTTTGAGGGGAGTGTCTTCTTGATTGAGAGTTTTAATAGATTCACTAGGAAATTATTCATGAGGCGATTGATTGTTAGGGATGGGAACTTCTGTGATCTGATCGACGATGGATTTCCCCTTGATAGATTTCTAAAACATGAGATCTAGGTCAAATTCGGTCATAATCATGAACCATCGGGTAATGCGATCATTATGATATGGTTTAGAATGCATAGATTTAAGAAGATTAAAGCTAGTGATGACATAAATCTTATGATTGAGGAGATAATGATGAAGTTTAGAAGTTGTGAAATATAAATCACAACATAGCTTTTCTACTTTAGTGTATTGAGTTTTGTAGCCGTGAAGAGTGCAACTTACATAATAAATGACCTGCTCTCTACCTTGGTCATCTCAATGTTTTAGCATGGTGCCCAGGGCATGGTTGATGGTAGATATATATAGATAAAATGACTCCCCCTTGTGTTTAGGTGTGAACATGGGTGGTGATAGAAGGTATTCTTTGAGATCTTCAAAGGCCTTTTGATAGTTGTCATCCCATTTGAAATGGACATAATTTCTAAGGATATGATGAAAAGGTTGTCAATGGTCTAAAAGATGAGAAATGAAGCATCAGATGATTAGAGCCTACCTTGGAGACTACGAAGTTGTTTAATATTATGTAGTCAAGAAATCATGCACTTTAGACATTTTATTTATCCTAGTCTCATACTACTTTTTCGAAGGTTCTTGAGTAAATGAAATACTAATTAACCCCCATCCTTTAGTCATATTGTTTATTTTATTTCATAATTTGTGCCCCATTACATCCATATGCCCAACCATTTCTAGATATCCTGCATTATTTTAGCCTCGGCTGAGTCACCCAGAATTAGTACTGGGGCGCCCATGGGTGCCCTGGTCCCACCTGGGGGTGCCCTGATCCCTCTAACACTTTCTTGCCACTTTTTGGGCCTTTCTAGCCATTTTTCATATCTATCTTTCTTGGGGCCAGCTTTTTCAGGGTTAATTACAAAATTATAGCAAGAGAACCCTATAAATATAAAGTTATGAGACCATAATGAGGGATCTAACATCATACACTACTATCACTCCATCTAGAGCTACATCCATCTATTGCATTGGCATCCACATTGTTCCATCATCAAGGCACAAGATAGAACATGTGCATCACACTTCATAGGGGAGGAATCTCTTTTATTCTATGCACACATACTATTACATTTTCTACATTTAGCTATTTTTTGCTACTTCACAAAGTGCGACTGACACAAGAGCACCTAGGGCACAACATGCACACACACCAAAACTACATTTGGGTCTGAAATGTAGTGCAACACTAAGTTAGTAAGCCCACTGTTGTAGCAACTGAGGTCAATCCAACCCATTCATTCCGCATCTTTATTTTTTAGGGTTTCGATACTTATTTTTGGTATTTTTAGGTTAGTTCTTCCTCTTGGAATATTTGGAGTATTTGACGTAGTATAGAAAAATTAATGCGATAGGAAGGCATAGTTTCATATCACCTTCCCACACTGTGAGCACTAGTTTCAGACACTTTTCCTAGAACAGGGCACCCAGATTCCTTACCAAAGTACCCATGGGTGCTCCAGTCCTCTTCTAGGCACCCTAGTCCAAACACATCATCCAAATCTATCCTTTTCGACACTCCTGCATAGTCGTTCCTACGTTTTGAATTTTTGTGCATCACTACGACATAGTATGATAGTAATCAATTATCATCTGAGTTCTTTCCTTTCCCTTCTTGTGTATTAGGATTTTTAATTTCATTAGTTTATTTACTTATCTCATTTACATGCTATCTTAGTGAATTTACTTATTGTGTTATATGTCCTCCTAGATTAGATTAACTATCTGTTACTACATTAGTTTAGTCAATTTTAGTTAATCATTTCAATGAACCCAACTCAACCTATATACTACTTGGATCCTCATCCTTCTTAGGGCTTTGTCATCATGGCTATCTCCATTCATGAATTTTTTCTTCTCCATCCTAAATTACAAGCTAAAATCATTATTATTTTACTTGCTACTCAATTCCTGATAACACCCATCCCGATGTAGTTTATAATACTTTTGTGTATACATTCTCCCATCATATTACTTTCCCATCTATGCTCATGTATAATTAACTAAGCTATAAATTAAAACTAATATCTACATAGCTTCAAAAGAAAATGCTAATTAAATAATGAACCATCAAGATAAGATCTTAAAGGAAATACTTCTTCAATGCATAAATGAAACTACATGCTAAACTATTTCCTACTCTATATGATTGCTAACTTAAACTATGAACCTATGAAGAACATAAACAATCAAAGTGGATTGTTACTTGATCTCAAGGATTGAGAATAGAATCTCACCAAGAATGGATACAAGGCCATTTTGGATCTCCCCATATTACTCAATTTTGAGTGAAAGGATGCAATATGGAGAAGCTATTTCCAATAATGAGGAATGGCTCAAGATCAAAATGCTTATAGTTTTTACTATTCAAAGCATGGTGTAAGAATAAAGGTAAGAAGGAGGGTTCCTTATATAGCTTTCCCGAAGAGGCAAGGCTAGCAAATTGATGAATTTGGGATAAATGTAAAAAAAGATTAGGAATGGATAAAGTTGCTTTATAAAAGGTAATCTTGATTTAGAAGAGTTTAATTTGTCCTTAGTAAGTCATGGGAGTTGGGGGATGTTTTAATTAATCAAAGGTTATTAATTAATAGGTAGAGGTAAGCTTATAAAATCTAATTAGAGGAAAATTAGTATGATTTACAGGATGTAAGAGAGGAATTTAATCCAATAAATGGTAATTTATTGATTTAGAGTTGTGAGTGTAATTAATTAACCCAAGTAGCAAATGGATATTAATTAATGAAAGGTCGTTAATTGACATCCTTAATTATAGGAAGACTAATCAAATAACGAAAGGTTGTTAATTAACAAATATGAAGATGAATGTTAGCTAATTTTTGGAAAAGCGCTAATTATTATGGAAATGACGAGAAAGAGGATAATTAGTGCAATCTTAGCATTAAAGCCTGCATAAGAGGATTTTAGGTGTCTACATTTATCCCTCTTTGGGGTGGCGTAAGTGATGCCACTTCAAAGATAGTAGACAAGTATAGATAAATAATTTTTTTGAAAAGATAGAAGAAAAAATTAATAGAATGAAGGATGCCCCCTCAAGTGTTGATGAGGTGATGAAAGAGGGTGATTAGCGATTGAAAATATGAAAGAATAGAATAGAAGAAGTAGAATAATTGATCCCTATTGCTCCAAGTTTCTTTTGAAGAAAAGTGTTGATAGAAGGAGAGTGATATGGAAGAAAAATGAAGATGAAAAGAGATGGATATAGTTATCATCTTGCCAATGTAAAAACCAACTTTATTTCATCATTTTTCTTATGATTGATGTCATTAGTCCTTATTAAAAAGAATGATCATAAATGTAGTATGACATGAAAACCCATATACGAACAAATGTCTATAGCTAAAAACACCAACTCCATCCAACATACAAAATGCAATGCAATACAAGAAAGAAAAAGATTCCTAACTCCCTGCAACATACATAATGCAATGAAATATGAGAAAGTAAACAAGATAACCTAATAGAGAAACATAATGCAATGTTTTTTTATCAAGCTTTGATTCCAACCTATGTGTGAATTAATGATAAAGGTTAAAATATGGCACCCCAAGAAAGGATACATGCAAGGGGAATAACAGAGGACACTTGGGTCCTATGAAAAGTAGTGCACTATGAAACAATACCAAGCAACTCATTTTTCCCGCAGTATAGACATAGTAAGAAAACCAACATTGTTAATGGAGGTAGATCAAGATGATCCATGAGTCACGCACAAGAACAAGCGAGAACCAAAGAGCGATGTTTTGTAGGATGATTTTTTTTGTTTTTGATTTTTTAGAAACATATTTGAATGTTTTTTATTTTGAAAGTTTTCTAAAACTATGTACAGGAAGACAAAGAAGCATGGATTCCCCAATGATAGATGGGATGTACAAGGACAGAATGCCACATGTATGCATAAGAAAGTGAAGATGAGAAAATTCCCCAACAATTAGGTGGGAGTATTCAAAGGAAAACTCTTCACACGATGAAGGGGGATCAATGCCAATATAAAATAGGTTTAATAATGAGGGAGAAAGGATGCCCCCAATGTAAGTTGGCTAAGAAAAACATGAGAGAAAGGAAGTAGAAAATTGTTTTATTAAAAGGGGAAAAAGTGTCTGCAAACATGGAAAAGAGGACATCCTATATATATAGATGTTCTAAATGATTCCAATGAATAGAGGATGCTATGAAAATATTTACAAGTGGTCGATGAAAAAGTGATTAGCCCAAGGCACAAATCATGAGACAAGACATGCGCTAAAGCAAGAGTTTGAACAAGGTCAAAAAAACAACACTTGGTAACATATTAATCTTGTTTACTCATCGAGATCCCGTGTTTGCACGTGGAAATGAATTACCTCTTAAAGGAAAGAGTTGATAGACAACAAGTGAACCCACTAGCCAATGTGTAGTAATGATTTAGTTTGAAAGGTGTTTGTGAATGGGTTGTGGAAAGAGAGCTATGCATTTCTCCGTTGCTAGCCAGACGTCCATAGCCCCAATGGAGATGCATTTGATTCTAATAAAAACATTTCTATACTTTCAGTTAGGTGTCCATATCCGTGGTAGAGATTATTGTTGGAAATAACCCAAGAGAGAGTTATATATCAATTTGTTTTTTCTTTTAGCTTTTACTTTTTGATTGATTGATTTTGATTCTTTTTCCTTGTTTACTAAAAAATTATTTCAGTTCTCTTGTTTGATAAGGGGTTAAGAATCACTGATGGCTTAATGGAAGGATGTGGAAGTGATTGTGATGATGACATTGGCTAGTGTCAAAAAATACATCCAAAAGTTCTTCACAACAAGTTTATTAGATGAGAATTGTGATAGGATCTATAAGAGATTAGTCACTCTTTAATTTACTAAGGTGATAAAAGACTAGGTCAAACAGATACCATAGAGATAAATGTCACAAAATGCGTGTGAATAGGCTAACCAAAATAACATCGAAGGGATGAAAATGGTGGATGACTTGCAGAGGAATATGAAAGAAAGGGAAGAAAGAACATCCATGTGTATGCAATACTTGATTGCAATGTTTGATCTTTGTACCTTTGATTTTGTTTTTGTAATGTTTTAATGTTTTCTCATTTTTTTGTATTTTTGATTTTTTTAAATTTTTTAAAGAAATTTTCAATGTTTTGGGAGATTGGGACCAACCATGTCACTCTACATGATAGGATCCAACAATGATGTTCATGATTTCCTTGATAAGGGAGATTAAGCACGTTTGTTTATCAAGAGTGATATTATTCCCGATATCGATGATCGTGGTGAGTTCACACTCAACAAATGTCTGTGATTTGTTTTGAAATATGGGTTTCATATGTGGGAGCTTGAGTTCCCTATCCATAGGTTTTTGCACTTTGCGCCATACTTAATGGGTACATTAGTGTACATTCTTGAATCATGTTTTATTTTGAATTTTATAATCATTTTAGTTGTTGGGAGATTTGGAGCTCTTCGGAGTTTTGATCTTAGCTTGATAAAGAACTTGTCTAGGTTTCTTATAAGCTAATGCTTGACTTGTCTGATCTTGAGAACTGGGAGAAGAACTTGGATTTTTAGAATTGATGAGAGGAATGACGGTGGGATTTCCACAATCATTGATAACATAATGTAACAGATGAAAAGGATATGGTTCAAGAATTGAAGAAGATGGGATACCAGAAGATGAGCCATAGAAAAAAAGATGGAATGCTACTTGGATGTGGCCCTAGTATAGAGGAAGAAGGGCTACTAGGAGGTGGCCCAAGAATAGAAGATGAGGGGCTACTCAAAGGTGTCCCATATATAGAAGACAAGGGGATAGTTAGATGTGGCCCCATAATAGAAGGTAATGGGATACCCAGGAGACCCACAAGTAGATGATGAAGGGATACTTGGAGGTGGCCCATATATAGAAGAAGGCAATGGGCTACTTGGCGATGACCCAAAGTGTGATTGTGATTGAGGAATTATGATATGTAAAGAAGAATTGGGTGATGAGAAGATGGGCCATGGCTCAATACTAGACCTAGGTAGTTCATCACAGAATGAAGAATGTGAGGATGGAAGAATAAGATGAGGATCAAGTTGCATGATCTTAGGCTCTTCCTTTGTTTCTTGATAAAAGGAATCAAAATTTTCCCCATAATACGTGAACACATCAAGGTCTAAAGAGAATCCTTGCTCATAATTTGTTAGAGATATATCTTTGTGTGCCCCTATAAATGCCATAATCACTCCTTCGTTCTTGAAAGAAATCAATCAGTATGGGTTGTTGATCAACCACAGGGTTTGATTGGAAGAAAAAGGTCTAACTGGTGTGGAAGACTTAGAATATGTTTGATGATGATTGATAGAAGAAGATGACTCAAGAGACGAAGTAGACTTAGGGCTAGATGTCTCATGAGTAGAAGAAGATGTGGATTTAGAATTGGTTGGTATAGGTTTCCCTATAAGACGATGTCGTGGAGGAAGAATAGGAGGATTTCATATCCAAAATTCCATAGATTGTGATGTAGGAGTCGACTTAGATGATTAAATAGAAGAACTTTGAGTCACATGAATATTCAAAGGAGGAAGGGTTCATTGAGGTGACTGATAAAAGAGGTCATGTGAAGAAGGGGAGGACCACAACTTAGGAGTTGAATTGGATGAATGATAAAGGAGGTCCCACAAAGAAGGGGGTAATCAAGAATTGTAGTAGAAGTATAATGAAGGAGGTCATGAGAAGAAGGGGAGGACCATGAATTAGGAGTCATTAGATTAATCTGAATAGTAGTTTGGATCCGAATCATCAGAAGAATCGGAGGAAATATTTGGATTGGAATCCTTAGAAGAAGAGGAAATGTTTGGATTAGAATTAGAAGAAGAGTGGGGGAACTTGAATAATAATTTGGATCAAAAGTGTCTAAACCATACCAAGGATTATGAGATGAAGGTGGGGAACGGGTTACCCGGATGGGTTCTCTAACGTGAAGAACCAAACATGGTTTAGTCATGATGGGAGTCTTTTGATGTGAACACCTAAATTTTGATTCTTTATGGTCATAAGTATAAGGAAACCTGTGATAATTAGTCATGGTTGGTGTTCAATAAGTCCAAATGCCTAGACCTAGATAGTGTGATTGATTTCCTTCAAATAGAAGGAAGTTCCATGTCAATTCAGGTAGTATAACGAAGCCAACTAGGCAGTTTACAAACGGATAGGGGATGATTGTGTGATTTTCCAAAGGGAAGCTAAGGAAAACATACATCGTGTTGACATAAGATTGATAATCCAACAAGGTTTGACAACAAGTTTGGAGGTGTAAATGTCAAAGGATTGATCAAAATTTTAACAACATAAAGGATACAAAGGAAAGGTTTCCAATGTTCGATTGATGCAAAAAAATTTGATAGGAAATGTTTTTCTAAGGTTTGAAAGATTTTTTAAAAAATGACCATGAATTTATGCAAAAACAATAAGATCAAGAGGATCGAAAGTCCCAAAGGATTGTCCTAGAAATGAGTTTATAAGATGGATAAACACAAGGAACAATCACGTAATTTCAAAACACAAAGCCAATCTACAAGGAAATACTCCTTATGCAAAATGTGTGTTAGAGGTAGGTTAGTGTAAAATGATCAACATAATGTCACCACTTATGCCAAGTTAAAAAATGAACAAGATGTAAGAAATAACAAAAGGTTGATATGATTTCCAAATAAGGTATACTAAAAGCAAGTTTAAGTCCAACCAAGACCTAAATCTAAAAAAAAGTGGAAGTTACGAATATGAATGACATAACAATACCACTAAGATATGTTAACCAAAATTTATAGAAAAGTAAGGTATTAGTATCGAAATAATATTAATATGATGTGCACAAAGGTAACAACAACACCTTTCAAAATCGAGGTAATGTTTGAAAGAAAACCAAGGCTAGAGTATACCAAGGAATTGTTATGATGCGCATAACATAACGTTACAATCTAAACACTTAGGTCAAGTTTGCAAGAAACAAGACATAAGTATTGAAATTGTTGCGATACAATACAAACAAGATAACAATTCAAAGGAGAATCAAGTGATGAACCAAGCCTAACTATGATGATGATCTTGATGTGGGTATCAAGATCAAAATGGATGCCAATGATATGAGAACATTCCCACACACTTTAGACATTTAACAACCCAACCGCAAACATGGATGAGTGTAAACAAACATAAAAGTGGTGACACAATCAATTAGCAATACACATGTGGTCACTCTTCTTTTGATAAAAAAGTGTCAAAAGAAAGCGAAGGAAGTAGTACAAGTGAGGATGAAAAATGTTGGCCTCACTTCGGTAGAGTTTCACCTCGCCTTAGGGTGAGTGAAAAACTAAGAAAAATTAATGCTTCACATGTTTCATGATGAATGATGGATCTTTATAACAACCATCTAGTCAAGTTGGCTCCAAAGACTGAATGGCTTTCCTAGGTGGTTCACTCAACTAGGTGTCACAAGTTATCTAGATGCAAGATCGATTTACTAAGAAAGTCACATTGACTAGGCTTGGGTTATCTTGGCTTTACTTTACTCCCTTCAAGTACAGTGAGAAATTAATGCGTTCATCGTGTACTCTTACTGGGGTTGCGATACAGATAACTTTGACACTAAATCTAACAAAGGTAAAACTAGTCAAGTAGGTGTGCGGAACACTTCCCGTTTCATCCAAAAGGTTCCCTCTTGCATGAACTACTTTGGGGTTCCTAGGAACACCCCATTATCGTAGCTTAAGGCTTATGCCAAAGGGGTTATGTCCTAGTTTTACGCGGATGAGGCGTACCCTTATCCGAACCTACAAATCAAGTGTTTCGAATGTGGTGTTTTTTTTTGTATGTTTTAGACTTAATGTGGTTTAGTTGTTCACCATTTAACAACCTACAACACACGTGTAGTTAGAAAATTTTATTTCAAAATCTTTTATTTGAAAATCATTTTTAGGTCTTGCACTCAAGCGTTAGTAGTTCTCCAAGAAAATCACATTATTTAAAAGAGGATTAAGAGTTGCTTTTGATTCTCAAAATCATCAAAGGATGTAATAGAAGAGCATACATAACAAATAATCCAACTAAAAGTAAAGGAAAGCTTTGCAATTAATGAACTATACAAAAAACTTGATAAATGTTCATTCCCTTAAACAAAAATGAAATATGAAGTTTCCAATTAACCAAATGTTAGAAAATGAAGACTAAAGTTACTTTTGATTCTCAAGATCACCCTGAAGTGCAAGAGAAGAGCATATAAAAACTTTAGCCCAACTAGATAGAAATGGAAAACTTTAAATTAAAGGAACATAAAAAATGCTTTGTAAAAGGTTCATTCCCTTAAGCAAAACGAATAATCAAATTTCCAAGTTAATCCAAATGTTAAAAATATAGATATCAAAGTTTTTTTATTCTCAATATCACCAAAATGTACACAAGAAGATCATACACAAGCTTTGGTCTAAACCAAGTAAAACATGGAAATACAACATTCATCAAAACATTAGACATGTTAGAAAATGACTAGTTTTACAATAAAGGGAAAACCTAAAATTTTTGTAGTATAAATCCTAAATTTATATTTTCATTGCATATTTAACTTCAATACCTTTCCAACGCAAAAAAAGAGTCATTTTGAGTTTGGGAGCAAAAGTTATGGCCTCGGAAGATGGGTTACACATATACTCTTATGCTCACGGGTATGCACTTAACATTTACCCAAAAAATGTCAAACAAATGTCCATTAATCTACAAAATGGTCACATTTTTCAAACCAAGATTCAATTTTGACAACAACCCATCACATTAATATATGAATAGAAGACTCAACGCTATCAAACATTAACATTCATGATAAAACTTAACATTTTCAAGAAATTGACAAAACTAACATGTAAAATGTTGAAAAAGTAAGCTCTAAAAATGAAAACTTGATGAACTCTTGATTTTTTCTTACCAAGATTCAATTTTGACAGCAACCCACCACATTAATATGTAAATAGAAGACTCAACACTATCAAACACTAATCTACATGCTCAAGAATTTAATATTTTCAAGAAATTGACAAAACTAACATGTAGAATGTTGAAAAACTAAGTTCTAAAAATGAAAACATGGAGAAATCTTGAAATTTTCTCACCAAGATTCAATTTTTAAAGCAACCCAAAAAATTAATATATAAATAGAATACTCAACACTATCAAACACTAACCTACATGCTCAAGAATTTAAGATTTATAAGAAATTGACAAAACTAACATGTAGAATGTTAAAAAAGTAAGCTCTAAAAATGAAAAATATGAAGAAATCTTGAAATTTTACCATCAATATCCAATTTTGACAACACTTCACCTCCTTTGTACCTATAAGGAAGAATAAACACATGCCAACTCAACAAAACAAGTTAAGAAAAACAAGCTATGTCAATATATGCTAAATGAGGGTTAGTAACCAAAATTGAAACTTAACTACAAAAACTTGAAATTAAGTACAAAGGAAAATAGAGTAAGTCCCACTAGGCATGCCATATGTGCTCATTTATAATTAAATAATCTATAAATTAAAACTAATATCCACATATCTTCAAAAGAAAATTCTAATCAAACTATGAACCATCAAGATAATAGCTTAAAGGAAATAATTCTTCAATGCATAAATGAAACAACATGCTAAGCTATTTCCTACTCTCTATGATTGTGAACTTAAATTATGAACCTATGTAGAACATAAGCAATCAAAGTGGATTGTTACTCGATCTCAATTATTGAGACTGAAATCTCACTAAGAATGGCTACAAGGCCATTTTGGATCTTCCCATATTACTCAATTTTGAGTGAAAGGATGCAAGATGGAGAAGCTATTTCCAACAATGCAGATTGACTCAAGATCAAAATGCTTATAGTTTGCACTATTCAAAGCATGGTGTAAGAATAAAGTTAAGAAGGACGGTTCCTTATATAGCTTGCTTGAAGAGGCAAGGCTAGCAAATTGATGAATGTGGGATAAAGGTAAAACAAGATTATGAATGGATAAGGTTGCTTTATAAAAGGTAATCTTAATTTAGAAGAGTTTAATTTGTCATTAGTAAGTTATGGGAGTTGGGAGATGTTTCAATTAATCAAAGGTAATTAATTAATAGGTATAGGTAAGCTTATAAAATATAATTAGAGGAAAATTAGTATGATTTGTGAGATGTAAGAGATAAATGGTAATTTATTGATTTAGAGTTGTGAGTGTAATTAATTATTAATAATTAATCAACCCAAGTAGAAGTAGATATTAATTAACGAAAGGTTGTTAATCGACATCCTTAATGATAGGAAGGCTAATTAATTAACGAAAGGTCATTAATTAACGAATATGAAGAGGAATGTTAGCTAATTAGTGGAAAAACACTAATTATTACGAAATGACGAGAAAGAGGATAATTAGTGCAATCTTAGCATTAAATCCTGCATAAGTAGATTTTAGGTGTGTACATCATCTATTCCTCAGCTAAGCTTGTTAATTTTGATAATGGCCCGCCATTGCATATCATGTGTCGTATTCAAAATGTCGGTGTAAAAAAAACTTAATTGATAATGGATCTGAGCTCAACTTGTGTCCAATTTCATTCCTAGAAGTTTTGGGTCTCTCTCGCTTGTGACATTATCCCATCTAGTATTTCATTGTGTGTTTATGATGGCTCTTTCCACCCATGTCTTGGTCACATTACATTTCCTATTATTGTTGGCCCAAAAACTATCCACACTATTTTCTTTGTCAATGATTTTCCAATATCTTATAACTGTCTACTCGGTAGACCATGACTTCAAGCCATGCAAGTCGTTGCATCCACTATACATAATTGTGTTAAATTCCTTCATATGGAATTGAACATACTATTCTTGTTGACCATGACCCATTCCAATATTGAGATTATGCTCCTAATACTAGTCTTCCTATTCCACGCACTAATACTACCAATGATCCCCAACCCATGGACAAACCACCTCATTTACCACCACTTGATAATATCATTTGTGTGATAGATGTAGTTTATTATATGCCACCTAGTACTACTACTGCTATGATTCCCTATCTTAGGCCTATCCAGTCTATGGACGACACTCTATCACATTCACCTTCACTCTCACTACCTACCTTTGCACGCCCACTATTCACTTGCACACTTTTCATGAATAATTCATATTGGGAACACATTCCATTTGATCCTACATGTGATGTCACTATTTTTTCTCATGATGGCCTAGCTCGTCTTGGCTTCACTATTTTTTCTCATGAGGATCTTCACCCTTCTACTCATAACCCTCACCTTTACTATGGTTTCTATACCATTACTGCTGCTTATGGTTTGCACGTGTTCCATCTTATGGTCTGCTTATCATGAATCCCTCATTCTCCTCCACTCACACTATGGGGATATTGGCTTATTTATATTAGAGGAACATTAGATACTAGTCATACAGACATTTCATTTCCTATGCCCTTTGGTCATATTTTTATTTGCAATAGTTCTTTTCTTGGCTATTCTCAAAATCTCACTTGTTGGTATGCACATGGCTGCCCACTTCCTCCATTCACTGATGTGGAGTATGCTATGGGCATGTACAAATTATGCCTTAATGGGTCATTGCACAATCAACTAGACACTATTGCTTACTAGGTCAACAATGCTTATCCATATGACTTTGACCATGGAGGATGGCGATCTTCTCGATGAATTTACATGATTTTTGGCCACACACACTTGGGGGCATAACAATCCACATTTCCCTATCTAGTCTTCACATAGTCATAATCATAATCTTTTACATTCTTATACATTCATACTGGTGTCATTACCCGATGACACACTCTTGTGCTTCGGTTCACACTTGAATGTTGAGGGATTATTACTACACTGAACCCCACACACTACACCATAGGTATTACACATTACACTTCATCACACATTACACATTATACATTCTACAACATTTGGTCATTTGCATCTCTTCACCTCATACATCGGATAGTTCCATACATCTACATACCATACATACTACACCGTGTATTTTCACACATATTCTACTAGTATTCATCATATAGGAGTTTAGTATTACATTCATATTTTATTTACATACATTACATTTTTCTTTCTACATTATACTTTACACATCCTACACATATTGCATTTGCATTTTACAAATATCATATCTACACATTTTATGTAGTATATATACCACCCATCATATGGTCGGTTTTTATCCTTACATATACTACATTGTCTTCTATGCATTACACTCACTACCTGATGATGTAATATAGTTCTTCAGTCCATACT
The DNA here is from genome assembly GCA_018340775.1 of Taxus wallichiana var. yunnanensis. Lineage (NCBI taxonomy): Eukaryota > Viridiplantae > Streptophyta > Pinopsida > Cupressales > Taxaceae > Taxus > Taxus wallichiana. Next base: position 552,717,575 of record CM031239.1, read on the forward strand.
CGACTTCTGAGGGTTTATGAATCAAATAGACCCTACACTCATCACACCTTTACTATTTCACCTTTCATCGTGTGACATCACTAGGCTTAGTGACATACGCTTTAGGCTAAATTGTCACCCATTCTATAATCCTACATTGGTATACACCTTAGGTTACATCACCACTCCCTACTATTCACCTTGTAGTGACATACACTTTAGGCTACATCATCACCTATTCTATCATTTTCTAGTGGTCTACACCTTGCATTACATCACCACACCCTCCTTTACATTTTATAGTGATATACGCTTAATGCTAAATCATCACTCAACCATTCATTTTATAGTGATATATGCTTAAGGATAAATCATCACTCCACATTTCATCTCATCATGGTATATGATTAGGCTATAAGGACCATGTACATTTATTCTACACATCACATATCATCACCCCTATGCATATACACATTTCCTCATAAGCGGGCTAGACACAACACACACTACACGACCATTTCCGATGTCACACTTTCATTTACAGTTCATTATTAATTGCTGAGGGGGAAAACAAAATGAACCTCATTGCATACATTTCCATCTACTCGAGGGCACATGGCTCCTATCACTCCATATTGCATTCCATTCCATCCATCCATAGCATATTGCATACTATAGTTGCTTATATTCTTGCTTACTTTTTCTTGTTCATGGTCACTTTATTACACATGCTAGTTTTGATTACTTGTATGTAATTTATATATATCATACACACAAGTGTGTTCACACCTTCTTCTAATTGTGATCATAGATACATGTCTCTTACACATGACATGGATGATCACCTTCTACCCTTCCTACATTGGTCACTGGGGGCATCCATACATTCGTCTCTTACAAGTGTTATTATTTCATGTTCTACTTAGCACTTTACATTACTTGCTTATACATGCTTTTGACATATTAGTTATCTTTCTAACATGCTAATGGGTGCTTCTTGTACAAAATTTGTTATGTAGGGATATTGGTTTCCATACTTGTTTATTACATTGTCTGGCATTGTCTGCTACTATTTGCTATTGTTTGTGGGCCTTGCCTTATGTTTGTGTGAACACTTGTCTATTGTTTACGTCCATGATTGCCTTGCACGCATCTTGTAAAATCCTGAGTGATGTCCCATGTTTCAACCCACTTTGTGCATCATACTTGTCTTCTTACATGATTACATTACTTTTATTGGTAGCTTTTACACTATTTGTATAGATTTTACAATGTTTTCTTCATACATGCATATTTACACTTGTCTTTTGCTAGCCTTCTTGTTTATACGTGCCTTGGTTTGCACCAAGTAATTTTTAATGTACATGTGGTTAGACCTCTTTTGGGGCTGCATGTATCCTATCAACGATGTTTCATGCATCCCCAAAGAGGGGGGCATCATTTGGGGTTTAAATCCTATCACAAATATTCTACACTGTTTCGGTTCAATTATATTCAACGAGTGGGTTCAAACCAATCCATGAACCCTACACACAATGGATTTTATAGGACATGGTGTCCTTAGAATTTTGGGAAGTAGTTATAGGATTGGAGGTTACAATGGGTGTGCCTCTCTACACTACTTCAGCCAATAACGTCAGATTGCCCAAAAAACTAGGACAATACAACGATCTCTTCACACATATTTTAGTGGAGTAGTGAGAGCTTGGAGGACACAAAAATTTCCTCCCTACACTTCTCCAGCTAGGGTGGCATGAGATCGCCCAAAAAAATCGCACTACAAAATATCCTTCTATAATCTTTCTTGACATGGATCAAGTGCACATGTTCCATTTACATTTACATACACATGCATCTTTTACATAGAATTTTTACACTTACATACATAGATATTTGACTACTTGATCATTTTCTCCTTGCAGGTTCGACCGTATGAGAAATAAACAATAAAATGGGGGCAATAAAAACAACAACGACAACAAAACTATGTGGTAGCACACTATAACACACACATCACACTTTCATGTAGGTAAACTACACTATTTTTGAGTTGATGAAATATAAATTAAGTATGAAATCATCGAGGATTGGGTGCATGGACACATGGTGCATAGATACACACGGAACTATATGGAACAGGGTGCGCCCAGGAAGGTTTGAAACCATGACTTAGCCATTTTACAGATTGAGGCTAATTATAGACATGGAGTACAATAAATGTTTTGTATGATAATTAAAGGACACATAAAGGATATTTTGGATGAGTAGAAGATCAAGCGCCATATAGGGTTTTGATTTACTAATAATATTATACTGCTATTGTTTTATTAGATAATCTATTAATAGTGAGTTTGCATGCTCTTATATTTATCATGAAAGGGCGCATGGTTATTATTAACATGTAGCCTATTTTTGAAGGTGCATGGGTGGTGAAGGGAAAATCCCCACCCCTATAAATATGTATTGATTTACATGGTTTGGTATCATCACTTTTGTAATAGAGTTATGCTATTGGATTATGTGCACGCATGACTCATGGTGACATTGTTATGTATGTAAGAATCTTATGTGTTTTACATCAATTAATATAATAGATATTTGTGGCTGGATATTGATTGTAGACACATCTGTGAATGGATCTTGCATGGTAAATTTTATCTTGGTTCTTGTTTAATTGTTCTTGTATATGGTTAAGATCTAGATCTGGTTTATGCACCTCGTTATAATTAATTATCTTTGATGGATATGTAATATATTTTTAATCATGCTAACTCCTTGAACAAGATGACATAAAAGAGGGACCTGGTACCCTTGCATACTTCGGGTGAGCTCAGTTTAGAATGAGTGATGTGCCAACGTGCCTTGGGATTTTGTGGGTAAAATCTAGGCTACATTTTGGTTCTATTTTCAGGACCTCTTTTTCAATTGTTTAGCAGGATGTTACATGATGAAGATGTATCAGTTGACCTTGGCCAGTATTGAAGAGTGGTTAGATGATTTGGAAGAAGAATATGCCCATATATTTAGCATTGGGTCTGAATTTAATGCAAGTGCATGGGTTGAGTAGAATCTTTATCACAAGTTGTATGAGACATTATTCTCCATATTTCCTATAGAGCTATATGAGTGGTTGGTTGCTTATGCATCAAAGAAAAATATGAGGTTTCATACACTTTTTTGGACACAAGAATAATTCTAGGCCTTGTATGATGCATATATGATGTGGACACATGTTGTGGATCATTGGTTCCATGGTGTTCTGAATAGCTATATTTTGGAGTATGTAGTTTCTACTTACTCTTGTCCAGAGGTTGTTGAGTTCCAATTCATGCGTGAACCCAGAGGATCTTATTTGCACGGTATACCTTTGGCAATTAATATTTTGATTATGACCCTAGATTTGGAAGAGAAACCTATGGCCAACTAAACCCCACCACGAGCGGGGCAGGTGTAGTTGTGGTCAAAGATGGTGGATCTAGCGGAAGAAAGATAAAGAGAAGAAAGGAAACTTACATTTAATGAGGTGTGGGAGAGGGATTTAGAAAAGTAGCGTGAAGTTGTGGAATGAATGGTGTTATGGAGGGAGATGGATCATGAAGGATTTAGAGCTCACGTAGAGGACGTGGAGCCAGAGCATCTGGAACTCCCCCATTTGGGAAAGCATGGTAGATAACCCTATTTGACCTTAGATGAGAGCATGCCAGTGGAAGCTACATGGACCATGGGAATGCATTTGATCCCTCTTGGTGACCTAGCCCTTGTGCTTGGTTTTCCGTTTTTATGACAATTATTAGTAAGAAAACTAGTGTGGACAATAGAGTAACAACATATAGAGTTGATCTACAGTCAAGTTCAGGAGTTAATCAGGTATCTTATTCATCTATGGTGGCATAATTGTCATCTATGTTATTCAGAGGTCCAGTTGGAGGTATGTTTTATGGTGTGTCATCAGCAAAAAAATTAGGCATAGTGTTGGCATAAAATCTGGAAGTAGCACAACTTCGTAGACTATAGGAGTTCAATTTAGAAAAAATGTTGGAACACAAGGAAATGCATCCTCTGGTATGATACCTACTACATGAGGAGGATCAAGAGGATCGGTGGCTTGGGATCTGGTGGTTCTCGGGCGGAGGAAATACAAGTTTTGGATCTGGTGGGCACGGTCCGCACCAACCCTAGAATATTTATATGGAAATGTCTCTTCGTCTTCCAGAATATAGAGGGATAATAGATGTAGTTGTGCACGTGCATATGTGTGAGATACCATGGAACATGAAGGGGATTACAAATCTTGAGTGTAAGGCAAGTCATTTTGAAACCACATTACAAGGGCACGTGCATAGTTGGTACAAAAAATTTGATATGAACGAGAATTGTGTGGATTATACCACACTACATGATGCTTTCTTGAAAGAGTTTTATATTACTAAATTTGAGATGAAGAGCATCAACACACTGAAGGATATCAAGTAGGGTAAAACTGAGAGTGTTCAAGAGTATGATGCATTTCAAAACCCTTATGTCGAAGTTATGTTATGATAAACATCTAAGCCAACATGCTCAATGGTTCATTGGAGGACTGATCACACCTTTCAAAAGGGCACTCTTCCACATGACTTATACAGATCCATGTGAGGCACTTGAATCAACGCTACACGCTGAGGCAGTGGGAAGTGTAGACATAGGAGTGAGCCCATTTTTAGAGGCCAAGATTGCAAGAATGGCTAAACAATTAGAGAAATTTTCAAATAACTCAGCGCATGAGACACACTGTGGAATTTGGTGCCCTTGGTGTTATGAAAATAACACTGATCTACACTTTAATAAGGGTTACACAAGTTTTGAGAACAAGGAGGAGTGTGTCATTATTCCTTTGGTATATGGAAATGCTGCATCTTATATAGAGCCCTTAAGTGAAGAGGATTTGAACATAATTTATGTGTGCACCATTAGAGATCCGAAAGTGCTTGAGCCATCAAAGGAAGGAGTTCTCTAGTGGGATGATGCATAGTCCATGAGTGATACTACAAGTGTTACATGTGACAACTGGGCACATGACACTTATGAAATGGTTAGGTGTGAAGTGAGGAGTGTAGTTACATGCATAAGCAGGCTGCATTGTGTTAGGCATTTGGGAAATAAATAGGTACCAAGGTACACTGGTGAAGGAAATCCTGAAGTATTCCTATGCACTATGGAATTTCAATGGATAGATCAAGTGGAAAGAAGGAATATGCTAGTCTATACTATGCTCGGAAAGCAACATGATGGTGGGTGGTTTATAGGGATAATATTTTGGAATGGAAAGAAGTGAGAATTACCTTCTCTGCTAGATTTATCCGGAGTAATGTGCCTACTAAGATCTATGAATTTCATGGTAAGGATCATGTTCAGCACCACATTTAACAATGTGAGAGACTCTAGACAGAGGGGTAGGAAGCTTTACCACCTTCGTTGTGGCTGCACAAACTCTACTTCACCTTGTGAGGCTACGCGTGCGCATGGTATGTCTATGCAGAGTTGAATAGAGAGATTGGGAATTGGAAAGAAATGACTGCAGGTATGATTCAAACCTTTTAATATTTTTCCACTAAACCTCCGTGAATGAGGCATTATAGGTTATGAAGCACTTGACAATGGGTGATAGTGCAAATGTTGAGGAACTTATTTAGGAGTTACTAGGTTAGTAAGACCTAGAGGCACACTTTGAAGAGGAAGAAAATGATGCAGAACGGCTTGGGCGTGCATGCCTAGAAAAATAAAAGGGTAAGATGGTCTATATGATTCATGATGAAGAGGCTAAGAAACTAGATGTTGAGCATACAGAGGGTATACAAGAGGTCTTAGAAAGTGCAGATGAGAAGGCCCACACCTATCATGAGCTGATGAAAACTAAAAATGTAAAAAATGGAACAAACTATGAACCTAAGGAGGCCATCATTCGAGAGTATTAGTCTGACTCTGAGGTTGCTAAGATAATTGAGTTGCTGCTGCGTGACTTCTAGGACCTATTCCCTAAGGGCTATCATGAATTGAAATGGGTACATGAATCTTTAGGTTAGATGAGAATCAAACTAAAGGAAGGTGTGTGCCCTTAGAGGAAGAGGCCTTACAGGATGAATCCTAACCTACGCGTTAAGGTGAAAGAATAAATTGACAAGATTTTGAATTCTAGAATCATTGGGCCCATTGAGGAGTTCAAATGGGTTAGCCCTATGGTTATTAGTATAAATAAAGATGGCATAATCATAATTTTTGAGGATTACAAGGAGTTAAATGCTTCATATGTAATTGATCCCTTTCCCACACCATTTATTGAAGAAATCTTGGAAGGCGTTGCAGGGCGCGAGACCTACTCCTTCACCGATGGATTTTCTAGATATCATTAGGCAAGGATAGCTAAAGAGGATAAAGAGAAGACAACTTTCACAACTGAGTGGGGAAGTTTTACATACACACTTATGCCATTTGGATTAAATAATGTGCCCACATTATTTTTACGCATTGTTGTACAGGCATTCCATGAATTTATTCATAAGTTCTTGCAGTTTTATATGATGATTGGATATTCTATAGGCTCGTGAAAGATCATTGTGATAATTTGAGGCTTATTTTTGAGAGATGTTTGTAGTTGAGCATATATTTAAACATTAAGAAGTGCATTTTTGCTACACCCTTTGGGACTTTACTGGGACACATCATCTGTAAGGAAGGTTTGTTAGTGGATCATGCTAAGGTTGTTGTTATCTTGAGTTTAAAGGAGCCTACTAACCTAGTGTGAGGTGCATGGATTCTTGGGGCACACAAGATATTACAGGAAGTTCATCAAAGGTTACACAAAGATCTTCGTGCCCTTGGAGGAATTATTAAAGGGTAAAGGAAATTTCTATTGGGGTGAGGCACAACAACGCACATTTGAGACATTGAAGGAAAGGCTTATACAATGCCTATTTTTCTGCTTTCCTTCATGGACCAAACCTTTTTATGTACATGTGGATGTCTTTAGCATGGCCATTGGTGTGGTATTAGCCTAACCTATTGAATGGATTTTTGATCATCCTATTTTCTTTGCAAGCAAGAAGTTAACTCCAATAGAACATAATTACATATATACAGAGCGTGAGGCCTTTTCCATGATCTACGCACTGCATAAGTGTTGATAGTACTTACTAGCAACACCTTTTATTTTCTATATAGATCACATGGCATTGAAGTACTTGGTGAACAAACCTATTTTATAGGAGCAAATGTGCCATTGGATACTATTATTTCAGAATTTGAATTTATAATTGTGGTAAATCCAGGTAAGAGTAATTCTAGACCAGATCATTTATCAAGGACTAATACAGGTGAGGATGTACAGAGCATTGAGGACACAATTCCAGATGAAAAAATATTTAGATTGAACCACACACCCTTTGAATTAGAATATATTGCTACATTTTTGTGAATAGGTGTGGTGCCTGAAGGAATGAAGGCCTTGAAAAAGAAATAACTTTCTATATGTGTCGCACCTTATATGTTGATCAGTGGATAATTATACAAACTAGACCGGGATGAAGTTTTGTGCTGGTGTGTACTTGAGCATGAGTGCGAAGCTATAATGGTGGAGGCTAATGGGGGAATTATAGGTGGACATTATGTAGGGGATGTAAGCACACACAAGATCTTATTGGCTGGTTTGTGGTGGGAAACATTATATAAGGATTGTAAAGAATATTGTAAGGCATGTGACCATTTTTAGCACCTTGGAAATCCTGGGCATAGAGATGAGATGCCTTTAAGGCCTATTACTAGCGCTAAACCTTTTGAGAAGCGGGGAATTGAATTTGTGGGTCCTATTTCCCCACATGTGTGTAGGACTAGATCAAGCTATATTATAACTTGTATAGATTATCTTACCAGGTGAGAAGAAGTGGCACATACAAAGGATTACACGAAAGCTACAACAACATAGTTTATGTGGGAAAATATTATCAACAGGTATGGTTGTCCACTGAGTTTGACAGTGATAGGGGTACTCATTTCCTTAATGAGATTATCTAGATATTTCTCATAGAATTTATGGTTGCACACCAAAAAAACACCTTATCACCCTCAGGAAAATGAAACTTCTAAGGCCTTCAAAAAATATTGAACCATACCTTGACTAAAATTTGTGATGTTGAAGAAAAGACTGGGATGATAAAGTTTTTGTTGTACTTTAGTCATACAAGACAACCTACAAAAGGTTGAATAAGGTCACACCCTTTCAGTTGGTGTTTGGCGCAGAGGTTATTTTACTAGTGGAATTCATGTTACCTTCCCTGCATATTGTGTGCGCAAGAGGTTTTGCTGATGAGCAAGAACTTGAAGAGTACATTGAAAAACTGATGCAGTTGAATGAAAGACGCACTATAGCATGATGGAGTTAAAAGCAAGAAAAGGCTAGGCAGAAGGCATGACATGATAAACATATTAAGGATAAGAAGCTTGAAGTTGGACATATGGTTCTTATTTATGATTCAAAGTTTTTGCACTACCCTGGAAAGCTTAAGGTGCATTGGTTGGGACTGTATGTTATAACTTATATACTTGATTTAGGTGCTTTCTAGTTAGAGGCACTAGATGGAACACAGTTGCTCGGTTATTTCAATGGGAGTAGGATGAAGCCCTACTATAAATAAGTCTTCTTGGTGTTTGTAATAAGGCAATATTGCCACTTAGATTATATTTCTTTAATGCATTCCATTTATATGTGTTTCCTTCATTGTTGTTATGCTTTATCAATTTAGTAAGCCCAAATGTAGTGTAACACTCGGTTAGTAAGCCCACTGTTGTGTCAACTGAGGTCAGTCCAACCCATTCATTCAACATATTTATTTTTAAGGTTTTGATACTTATTTTTGGTCTTTTGTAGGTTAGTTCTTCCTCTTGGAATATTTGGAGAGTTTGGTGTAGTACAGAAAAATTAATGCGACAGGTAGAAAAAGTTTCATATCACCTTTTGACCCTATGAACACCAGTTCTGGACACTTTTCCTAGACCAAGGCACCCATATTCCTTACCAGAGTGCTTGTGGGTGCCCCAATCTAGACACATCATCCAGATCTATCCTTTTTAGCACTCCTACATAGTCATTCCCACTTTTTGAATTTATGTGCATCACAATATGAAAGTCATCAGTTTTCAACTGAGTTCTTTCCTTTTCCTTCTTCCGCATTAGGGTTTTTAATTTCATTAGTTTATTTACTTGTCTCATTTACATGTTGTCGTAGTGCATTTAATTATTGATTTAAATGTCCTCCTAGATTAGATCAACTATCTTTTACTACATTATTTTAGTCAATTTTAGTTAATCGTATTGGAAGGAGGGGGAATCTCGATGATGGATTTGATTTTGATAGGGTTTACTTCAATGTACCTGATAGATATGATGAACTCTAAAATATTCCCGATGATAACACAAAATATGCATCTAGCCAGGTTAAGGTGGAGAAAATATTGAATAAGGTAGGTGAAGATGATGTTGAGGATGATGAGATGATCTCCTCAACACTTGGATTTACCTAAGATATCATCCACATATTATTCTACAGTTTTATGGAAGAGGTCATGGAAAATATAAGTCATGATACATTGATAAGTGGCCCCTACTTTCTTAAGACCAAAGGGCATGACTCAGTAGCAAAAGGTCCCCTAAGGGGAGATGAAATATGTATTATTTTGGTCATCTGGTGTAATGAGGACCTAATTATGCCTAGAAAATCTATGAATAAGAGATAAAGTCTCATAGTTTGCTGTGAGGTCAACAAGTTGATTGATGTTAGGAAGGGGGAAGTCATCTTTAGGAAAAGCGAGATTGAGATATCAAAATCCATGCATATACATAAATTTCAAGTGGCTTTGACTATATGTATGATATTAGGCACCCATTTTGGACAATCAATGGGTAAGATGAAATTATTAGAGAGAAGACATTGTAACTATTTTTTGATGAGTAGGAATACATGAGATGCATCCTACGTAGCTTTTGTTTGATAGGATCAAGTTTAGGGATTGTGACAATGTTGTGGACAATGATGTTAGGGTCAATACTTGACATGCCCTTATATGACCATATGAAGGCTTGACTGTGATTGGAAAGAAAGGTGGTGAGGTATTTTAGTTCTTTTGAGTTTAAAGACTGCCAACTTTGACTATGTGAGGTTATTAAAAGTCCCTATGTTAATGTCAATAATGGATTCATTAAGGAGTGTAGATGTGTCAAGTGGTAGATTCTTTTAAAGATAATGGTCCTCTACCCCCATATAGGATAGGATGGATTCATCATCATGACATTGAAGAACGTTGATGGTAGGGGAGTCTTCCTCTACCATTTTGGGTAGCACTATCAGAAGAGTTTGATTAAAATAAAATGTGATATAATAGTTTAATTTGATGCTATGCAAAATAGTAAATAATGGCTAGATAAATAAAGGAATTGACCCAAACAACTAAGTAAATAGAAATGTGAAACCATAATGTGCAAGAGAAGGTTGAGAAGTCCTTAGCTAATTCAACAAAGGTGCATGATTGTGTCGTAGTGAGAACCAGGTGAACAAGAGGAGGAAATGATCACATAGAAGCCCGAGAAAGTGTAGATCTTAGCTCTCCAACTTGATTGGGGCACTTGGAAAGGGATAGGGGCACCCATGGGTACCATGGTCTAAGATATGGGTGCCCTGGTTTGCAGAAATGGCCTAAAAACCTCCTCTAGGTGTCAGTGGATATTCACCTATATTTGCTTCATGTCACACTGATGTCACTGAATTGTGTTGATGTTGTTGTAAGACATGCAATAAGGAATCACTTACAAAACCCCATACAAAGCATCAAAACCATAAAAACAAAATATATATATGAAGGGGTCACATTGTCCTCACCAACCATAATTGTGGACTTACTAAATGAGCACTGCACTACATCTCAGACCCAATATAGTTCTAGGTGTTGTGTGTGCAAATCGTACCCTAGGTTTCTCTTGTGCTAGTCACACTTTGTGAAGTAGCGAGTACATAAATAGATGTAAAATGTAGTAAATGTGTGCATGAAAACAATAGACTACCCTCCTATGAAGTGTGAGCAGATGAACCAACCTTGTGTGCCTTGTGATAAAGCTAGATGGATGTCAATTTAGCTTTAGGTACCTTTGATGGATGCAAATCTAGATGGTGATAGTAGATGCTTAGTGCTTGATCCCCCATTATGGTCTCATAACTTTATATTTATATAGTTCTCTAGATTTAATTTGGTAATTAACCCTGAAAAGGCCAACCACCAAAAATATAGAAAGATAAAACAAATAGAAAGTTCCAAAAAGGTGAAATTAAAGTTTAAAGAGGATTAGGTGCCCCAGAGGGGACTAGGGTGCCTAGGGTGCCCCAATCCTTGGTTGGGTGCCACAGTCAGAAATAGGAAGAGCACATAAAGAAAATATAGACTAGGAAAGTGTGGGTGAAAGACCAAAAGTAACGACATAAAGCAAAGTAAAAAGTATCCTCTAACTTATAATTTCTCCCCATAATGCTAAGGACAATCTTCCCTATAAAATCCACTATATATGGGGTTTGTAGATTGGTTTGAACCCACTCGAAGACTATAGAATGCATTGTAGACCGAGTTGTAGACAAATCTATACTGGTACCATGTGTAAAACCCAAATGATACCCCCCTCTTTGGGGGCACATGTGACATCGTGGATATGAGAATGAAGCCCCAAAAGAATATGGACCACATGAAACTATTTCCTACAGGGGAAAGGGCAATGTGCTTGGTAAAGACAAAGGCACACACAAATTTGTGGCTAGAAAACAAGTGCTAGTACAAACAAGAATACATGTAGAGAAAACCTATAAGCCAAAAAAACAATGTATAAGATAGAACATGAGTAGACAATGTAAACACCCAAGAATAAAATTATAGACCATGAAAAGTGAGTTGCAAACATGGGACATCACTCACAATTTTACAAGACACTCAAGGCGATCATGGCCACAAATAAGCAAGTGTGTGCACACAAAAAGGGCAAAGCCCACACAAAATAATAAGAAAAAGAAAACAAACAAAAAATTATGGAAGAAAATATCTCTGCATAATAAATGTTTACACATAAAGCACCCATTAGCATGTTAGAAAAATAACAAGTATGTCAAAGCATGTATAACATGATAATAGAAAGTGCTAAGTAAAAATTAAAACAATAGCACCTGAAGTGTATGAATGTGGATGCCCCTATTAGGTAGTGTGTCAAGCATTAGTGCTACATGTATAAGCTCTGTATCTGCAATCACAACTAGAAAAGGACATGAACGTGTATGTGTGTATGGTAAAGATAATGACATATAAGAGATCTATCTAACATGTGTAGTAAAGTGAACATGTAAAGACAAGTGAAAGAAAGATTAAATGCAACCATAAAATGTAGTATGCTATGGATGGATGGAATGTAATATAGTATGGATGATAGGACCTATGTTCCCCTGAGTGAATGGAGTTGTATGTAGTGAGGATCATTTAGTATGCCCCCTCAATAGTCAAGAATGAACCAAAAATGAGAGTGCGTCATCGAGAAATGGTCAAACTATGTGTTGTGTGTAGTGTGATTGATGAGTGTGTAGTGATGAAATGTGACATAGAGATGAACTATGCATGAATCTATAGCCTAAGCATATATCATGATAAGATGAATAGAAAGGAGTGTGTTGGGATTAACACACCGGTTGTACAGATAATATATAAGATCTAAGCATACATGCAATAAAAGTGAATATTCTACCAAATGAAATATACAAAGCAAGAGATATAAATCAACACAAAATTTAACTTGGTTCACCCAATGTGGGCTACATCCACCAAGAAATAAGAAAATCTATTATCCAAAGCTTTTAAAAGATATAAAATGAATATTTACAATCTTCTACACCTCTCACGATGTACAATACTTTCTTTCTCTCAATTTTCTCCATCTTCTCCAAGAATTCTCTCTCTCACAATTATTTTCACAATAATCATTAACTCTCTCTTATAACCCTAGCTTTCTATCTTATAAATACCTTATAAAAACTTAGGGCACTTATCCATGCAATTACAATTAATAAATATTATTTAATAGTAAAATTAGATCTAATTCCCATGAGTTAAATAAAACACTCACACATAGGTAACCGACATCAGTTAGCCCTAACGATGTCAGGTTCCTACTTGCATGACTGATGTTGGTCCCTTCAACAATCTCCCACTTGGAGATAAATTACTACACTATACATGTACAACGTCATTCTTGGATCCTTTCCTTAGCTTTGTTTCTTCCTCTTTAAGTTTCAAACTCAAAGACCAACAAAAGTGGAGTGTAGCTCCAACTTCTCTTTTGCTAATGTCTTCGTTAGCATATCCACAGGGTTTTCACTTATATGAATCTTCTTCAGTTTTAGTTGCCCATCCTCCAATACCTATCATATGAAGTGATATCTCAATTGAATGTGTTTCATTCTAGAATGAAACACTGAGTTCTTTTCCAAATGAATTGCACTTTTACTATCACTGAACAATTTGCAATCATCTTGCTCCTTTCCCAACTCTTCCATGAACCTACCCATCCATATCACCTCTTTTCTAGCCTTTGTACCTACAACATACTCTACCTCTGTCATAGACAAAGTATTAACCTTTTGCAATCTCGATATCCAGCTAACTATCGTCCCACCTACTATGAAAATATATCTAGCAGTGCTCATTCTACCATCTAGATCTCCAACAATATCCAAATCAACATAGACACATAAAGAAATATTTGAACCTCCATAACATAACTACATGCTTGATGTCCCTCTCAAATACATGAGTATCCATTGGACTTATTTCCAATTCTCTTTACTTGGATTATCCATAAATCTACTCATAACCCCCACTTCCTATGCAAATGTTTGGTCTGTACAAACCATAGCATACATGAGACTCCCAACTGCTGAAGCATATGGTACTCGTGTCATGTATTTGACCTCCTCATGTGATGAAGGAAACTGATCTTTTCTCAATTTGAAGTGTCCAGCCATAGGTGTACTTACATGTTTTGAATTCTACATTTTAAACCTTTCTAACACCTTGTAGATATAATCCTCCTGAGACAAATAAAATTTCTTATTCTTCCTGTCTCTATGTATTTACATGCCAAGGATTATTTTTACAACTCCTAAATCCTTCATAGCAAATGTGTGAGCTAGATTTCCTTTAAGCTCACCAATTTCCTACATACTAGATCCTACAATAAACATATCATCCACATATAGTAATAAAATAATATAGCTCCCATTTTCAAGCTTCTTGAAATAAAAACAATGGTCAGATTCACATCTCAAATAACCATGCTCATGTATGTAACTATCAAATCTCATGTTCCGTTGTCTTGGAGCTTGTTTAAGCCCATATAGACTCTTTTTCAACCTCCACAATAATTTCTCCTTACCCTTGACTTCATACCCAAGTGACTACTACATATAAATCTCTTCATCCAAATCACCATGAAGGAAATACATCTTCACATCTAGTTGCTCTAAATGTAAATCATCTACTATAGCTAAACTCAATACAATACGTATGTAAGTAATTTTAACATCAAGAGAAAATATTTCACCAAAGTCAATACTTGATTTCTTGTGCAAATCCTTTTACTACAAGCCTTTCCTTGTACCTTTTCTTTTCCACCCTCTTCTTCCTTGATCCTGTAAACCCATTTGTTCTGCAATGTCCTCTTTCCTACTAACAACTTAACCAAATACCAAGTCTGGTTTTATTCCAAGGAGTCCATCTCCTCATTCATGCCATGCTCCCACTATACGTGGGTCTCATCTTGCATTGCTTCTTCAAAAATTTCTGGTTCACCATTATCAGTCAATAATAAATAAGATAGAGAAGGTGTAAATATTTCTAGAGGTTTACTTACCCTTTGTGACCTTCTCACAGGAGTTTGGGGTACCGGAGGCTCATTCTGGACCTCCTAAATATTTTTTCCAATTCTACCAGTGACCGATGCCGGTCACCTGTAGCCGATGCCGGTTCTACTAACCAATGTCAGTTTAGCTCTTCTGTAACCGATACTAGTTCATCTAACCAATGTCGGTTAGGGGTCAACCGACACCTTGTTATTGTGTAACCCTATAGGTATGAGTTTTAAATATGAGAGTTCATTTTCATTGACAAATTTCTCAATTGGTTTGTCCTTGAGTATAAAAATTTGATCCCTATACATTCTCTTTTCATTCCATTTAATGTCACGACTCCTAATAATTTTAGAATTCTCTAAATCCCAAAAGTGGAATCTGAAATCACAAGATCTATAACCAATGAAATTGCATCTCTTGGATTTTGCATCCAACATTTTCTATTTTCCTTATCAATATGCACAAAATATTCTGAACCAAAAACTTTAAGAAAAGAAATATCTACCTCTTTTTTGGTCAAAGCTTCCTCTAGTATTCCTCCATCTAGTGAACTTGAAGGCCCACTGTTAATTAAATAAACCACTGTATCAACTACTTATGCCAAAAACTGCAAGGGAAATCCAGCATGTATCCTCATACTTCTAACGTTCCATGATTTTCCTATTCATTGTTTCTGCAACACCATTCTCTTGCGGTGTTCTTGGAACTATCATTTTTCTACGTATTCCATTCACTGAACAATAAATATTGAAAGCCTTGCTACGATATTCACCACCATTGTTAGATTGAAGGTGATTTAACTTTGAATTTGATTCATTCTCAACAAGAGCTTTCCATCTTTTAAAAGTCTCAATAACATCAGATTTATGTTTAATACAATAAAACCATACCTTTCTCTTAGCATCAACAATGAAAGTAACATAATATTGGGATCCTCTATGAGAAGCTACCTGGGCTGGTCCCCACACATCTGAGTGTACAAGCTCCAATTTATACTCCTTAGTTGCCCCAAATTTTAGAAATATCACTCTCTTTTACTTTCTAAAGACACAATGCTCACAGAAGTCGAGATATAAATCTTTCAAATCTAATAACTTACCCTTAGCCTTTAAGATCTGCATTCCTTTTTGACTCATATGGCCCAACCGATTATGCCACATGTATGCATCTGAATCTGAAGTAGATAATAAAAAAGGAATTAGTAACACAGGTAGATAAATATAATGTTTCTACCTTCTTGCCACTTGCCACAACAAAGGAACCATTGGAGACTTTCCAAGAGTCTTATGCTATGAATGTAACCATGCAACCAACTTCACCTAGTTTCCCTGCAGAAATAAGATTCCTCCCAAGGCTTGACACATGCCTCACATCTTTCAATACCCATGTATTTCCATTCTACAATTTTAGATGAACTTCCCCCTTACCATTAATACTGCAAGGTTCATCTTCACCCAGATAAACATTCCCAAAATTTCCCTGACATAATTTCTAAAATAACCCTTATTAGGGGTTGCATGGAAAGAAGCTCCTAAATCTAAAACCCATGATTCTATTCTATTATCCAAAGAAATAATAAGAGCATATTGCATTACCTCTACTACAATATTTGTCTCTTTACCTTTGTCTAGGTGTTGGTTCTCTTTATCCTTTGACCAACAATATTTCTTTGCATGTCCTTTCTTTCCACAATTCCAACAGGTAATTCCCTTACCTCTAGATTTAGATCTTCCATTCCTTGACTTTGATTTCCCATTATTCTTACTCTTGGATCTCTCCTTCTTCCTACCTATGATTTTTACATTCAAATCATTCCTAGATGATGATTCCTCTATAATTTTCCTGTGAATTTCTTCATTCAAGATTATACTAACCACATCATCAAACTTCAAAATATTATTAGCAGATGTTGTATTACTAATAGTCATTTCCACGTTATCCCAACTATTAATTAAAGAACATAAGAATAAGAGTGATTTCACTTCATCATCAAACGAAATATCAACCAATTTTAACTAATTTACAATAGATCGAAATCATTCAAATGACTAGATGCAGATCCACCTTCATGCATCTTAGAACTAAATAGTTTCTTCATCAAATAAACTTTATTTGAAGTACTAGGTTTTTCATATAAATTAGCAAGATATTTCATTAACTCTACCATAGATGTCACTTCTATAATATTGGAAGCCACAAATGCTACCAGACTCAATCTTATAGATCCCAAAGCCTTTTTGTCAAGAATCTTCCATTCTTCATCAATCATCTTCATAGGTCTAGACTTTTCATCCAACGGTAAGTACAAATCTCTTTGATACAGATAATCCTCAATCTGCATCTTCCATAATTGATAATTTCAGCCATCAAATTTCTCTACCTTGTATTTTTTTCTTCTGCCTTTGTTGTAACTCCCACTCAATCAGAAAACCCTTTGTGAGTAAATATGTCAACACACAAAACCCTCAAACAAAGATCTGATACCATTTGTTGGGGTTAGCACACTAGTTGTATAGATAATATATCATATCTAAGCATACATGCAATAAAAGAGGATATTCTACTAGAAGAAAAATATACAAAACAAGAAATATAAATCAACACCATATTTAACATGGTTCACCTAGTGTGGGCTACATCCACTAAGAAACAAGCCAATCTATTATCCAAATCTTTTAGAAGATATATAATGAAGATTTACAATCTTCCACACCTCTCATGATGTACAATACTTTCTTTCTCTCAAGCTTCTCCTTCTTCTCCAAGAATTCTCTCTCTCAATTATTTTCACAATAATCATTAACTCTCTCTTCTAACCCTAGATTTATAGCTTATAAATACCTTATACAAACTTAAGGCACTTAGCCATGCAATTATAATCAATATATCTTCTTTAATACTAAAATTAGATCTAATTCCCGTGAGTTAAATAAAATACTCACGCATAGGTAACCGATGCTAGTTAGCCCTAACGATGTCGGTTCCTACTTTCTTGACCGATGTCGGTCCCTTCATAATAACGATGTCGATTCTTATGTTTTTCCAACAATTTGATAAAGCATGGTAAACTGAAGTAATTAAGCTCCACATCTCAATAGAGTGGTGATGTAGCCTAAATTTTATACCACTAAATGATGTAAACAAAAATGATGATGTAGCATGTTACAAGATGATGGGAGAAGAAGTGACCCTGTAGCCTAAATCATAAATCACTTAATTTAGGTATGTCCCATGAGAAAATATGGAATGATGAACATGTAAGGGTGATGAGGTCCATTTGTGATGTATACCCTCAATAATCTAGTATGGACCGAGAGACTAGAGTGCATCATCGGGTAGTGGGTGTAATGCGTAGAAGAAAATGTAGGACGTGTGATGATAATAGAAGACCATGTGATGAGAAAAATGTGTAAATATGTGATGTGTAGAATACAATGCAAGATGTGTAGATAGCCTAATAATGTAAACTATGTGCTATGTAGTATGTATGATGAATAGTATAAAATGATAGAATCATAGACAATACAAGTGTGACAAATGTGTGATGAATGCTACTATGGTGTGTATAATATGTATGATTTAGAGATGCACAAATATCAAATTACAAATGATGTAGTGTAAGATGTAGTATGCAAGATGTATATCGTGAGATGCACTATGAGATATGTGAAGATTCAAAATCTATAGTATCTATAGTGCAATGTGTGGGGTTCATGTGTATAGAATTCCCTCAACAATCAAGTGTGAACCGAAGCATAAGAGTGTGTCATCGGGTGGTAACAATGCTAGAGTGTATCAAGATGTGTATGTGATAGATTGAATGTAGAGAGATGATTAAATAAGGTGCTTGTTGATGTTAAGGGGGGAGGAATAAGTGTGATTCCCTTAAGTGTGTAAGGAAGTGAAAGAATCAAGTAATATCATTAAGGAGGTCGTTAGTGTCTTGATCAAAGCCATAGGGTTCTGCATCGAAAACCTGATAAGTTATAGTGTCGGGTTGGTCGTGTAGTGAGAGATTGAGGCGTAAATGATACATGCCCATAGCATATTCCTCATCAGTGAAGGGTGGTAAGAGACACCCATTGGCATACCAATGAGTGAGATTATGTGAATATCCAAGGAAATAATTGTTACAAATAAATACATGACCAAAGGGCATGGGAAATGATATATCCGTATGATCACGGTCCAATGTTCCTCCTATATATGTAATCCAAGACTTTCCTAATATGAGTGGAGTAGAAGGAGGTATACACGAAGTTAGACTGTGATATGGAATACACGTAGACCATAAGTTACAGTGATAGTGATGAATCCATAATACGAAGAGGATTATGCGTCAAAGGATAAAGATATTCAAAAGTGAATCCAATTCTAGCCAAGCCATCATGTGAACATATAGTGTCATCATAAGTAGGATCAAATGGAATATGTTCCCAATATGAATCATTCATGAAAAGTGTGCATGTGAAGGGAGGTCGTAGTGATGAAGATGGCATGTGAGAAGGTGGAGGAGCTAAAACAACATTTGATGTAAAGAGACCCCTGAGAAATGACCATAATAGTAGTAGTGGCAGGGAGAGGTAGTGGAGTGGAAGAAACTACATCAATGACACAAATAACACCCTTAAGTGGTGGAAAATGAGGTAGTTTGTCCATTGGTTGAGGGTCATCTGTAGTATTAGTGTGTGGAATAGGAAGAGTAGTATTAGGATCACAATCACAATATTTATATGCATCATGGTCACAAGTATAGTATATTTAACACCTTCATATATGAATTTGAATAAATGATGTATGATAGAAGCAATGGCTTGCATGAAATGGAGCCATGACCTTCTAAGAAAACAATTATATGAGACCGGAAAGTCAATGACAAAGAAGACTGTGTTGAGATTTTTTGGTCGTATAGTGATAGGAAGAACAATGTGACCTATGCATGGGCGAACTAAACCATCATATGCATGAAGTGAGAGAGATGATGGACTAACATCGGTAATGAGAAAGACAAAGCTTTTCAAGGAATGACATAGGAAAAATATTAAGTTCAGATCCATTATCAATTAAAGTATGCTTGACACCCACATTATAGATGTGAATCATGATATGCAAGGGTGGATCATTTTCAAAAGTGTTAAGATCTGCTACAAGATTAGATTTGAATGCTATGTGTTGGGAAAATGCATCTACAAAATTTTTATAAACTAAGTCATGATGCATATCAGTATGAATGTGAGTAGTAGAAAGAAGATGTTAGACTCTATTCCTTAAATTAGGATGTGTAAATAAATAATCATTTATTGAGATACTCATGATGACTATACCTTAGGATGATAAGAAAAGAATTATGACCCTAGAAGCATGGTGATCGAAGTTGGGTTCACCAAAATGATTAAAATAAAATGTGATACTATAGTCTAATATGATGTTATGCAAAGTAGTAAATGACGATAAATAAATAAAGGAAATGAGCTAAGAAACTAAGTAAATAGAAATGCAAAACCATAATGTGCAAGAGAATTTTGAGAAGTCCTTAGCTGATTCGGCGAAGGTGTAGGACTATGTCATAGTGAGAACTAGGTGAATAGGAGGAGGAAACTATCCCACATAATCCTGAGAAAGTGTAGATATGAGATCTCTGACTGGACTGGGGCACCTGGAAAGGGATAGGGGTGCCTATGGGTGTCTTTGTATGAGAAATTGGTGCACTGGTGTGTGGAAATGGCCTAAAAAACCTCATCTGAGGTGTTGCTGGATATTCACTTTTATTCTCTTCCTATCACAGTGATATCATTGAACTGCGCTGGATGTCTTTGTAAGACTTGTAATAAGTAATCACTTGTAAAACCCCATACAAAGTATCAAAAACATAAAAAATAAAGATACATATGAAGGGGTCCAAGTGTCCTCAATGGACCACAATGGTGGACTTACTAACTGAGCACTACACTAATTCTCAAACCCAATGTAGTTCTAGGTGTGTGTGTGTGCAAATCCTGCCCTAGGTTTCTCTTGTACCAGTCACATTTTGTAATGTAACGAGTAAATAACTAGATGTAGAATGTAGTAAATGTGTGCATGGAAACAATAGACTCCCCTCCTATGAAGTGTGATGCAAATTAACTAGCCTTGTGTGCCTTGTGATGGAGCTAGATGGATGCAAATTTAGATGGTGATAGTAGATGCTTAGTGTTTGGTCCCTCATTATGGTCTCATAACTTTATATTTATATAGTTCTCTAGTTCTAATTTCTTAATTAACTGCGAAAAGGATGACCACCAAAAAGATAGAAAGTTCAACCAACTAGAAAGTTCCCAAAAGGTGAGAGTAAAGTGTTATGAGGATTAGGGTGCCCCAGAGGGGACCAGGGCACATGGGGCACCCTAGTCAAAAATAGGAAGAACGTAGAATGACAATACAGACTAGGAAAGTGTAGGTGAAAGACCAAAAGTAATGAAAAAAAGTAAAAAGGCCAAAGACATGGGTTAATTATTACTCTTTTCACTCAAGAACCATATGAATAGTAGTATGAGACCAAGACTAAATAATGACTCAAAGTGCGTGATTTAGTGACTACATTTGCCCCCACTTTATGTTGGTGAGTGGAAAGCTTGATAACATAAATTAGATAGAGATGCGTACTTGATATGCATGTAGAGTTCTGTAGAAAAGTGTGGAAAAGGACTTGTAGTCACAATATCATGCACTTTAGACATTTATTTATCATGGTCTCATACTACTATTTAGAAGGTTCTTGAGGTTAAAAAGTACTAATTAACCCCCATCTTTATTTTATTTTATTTCGTCACTGCAAATATCTTACACCCTTATGCCCAGTCAAATTCTATCTTAGCCTCGGCTAGGGTGCCCATGGGCACCCCGGCCCCACAAGGGGAGGCCCAATCCTTCTAAAGTTTTCCGCCACTCTTTGGGATCTTTCTAGCCATTTTACATCTTTATCTTTCTTATGGTCAGCATTTTCGGGGTTAATTACAAAATTAGACCAAGAGAACCCTATAAATATAAAGTTATGAGACCATAATGAGGGACCTAACATCACTTACTACTATCACTCCATCTAGAGTTGCATCCATCTATTGCATTGAGATCACTTGCATCCACATAGCTCCATCATGAAGGCTAGAACATCTGCATCACACTTCATAGGGGGATGAATTCTATTCTATTCCATGCACACATTCTATTACAATTTCTACACATAGTTATTACTCGCTACTTCACAAAGTGCGACTGAAAAAAGAGCAACCTAGGGCATATTCACACACACTTGCACATAGAACTACATCGGGTATGAGATGCAGTGTAACGCTCAGTTAGTAAGTCCACCATTTTGGCCGAGGACAGTCTGACCCCTTCAAATGTATTATTATTTTTAGGGTTTGATGCTTGTTTTGGGGTCTTACAAGTCTTTTATTCATATTGGAGTACTTGTAAAATTCAACGTAGGGAAGTGAAGTTGATGTGACACACAATGAGGGTTTTAGACCACATTTTGATCCTCATGTAAAAAGTAGTTTCAAAGCTTTTGCATAGACCAGGGCACCCATATTACATACCAGAGCACTAGTAGGCACCCCAGTCCTCTCCCAAGTGCCCTAGTCTAGAGAAATAGTCTAGATCCATTATTTTTGGGACTTCGCACAGTTGTTCCTTCTCTCTGAATTTTTTAGTTGCCTCTGCGACACTCTCCAACTATCATCTGTTATTAGTTGAGTTATTTTCTCACTCTCTTTAACACATTAGGATTACCATTTCCATTCGCATAATTTTTTAGCTTGCTTGCACAGTTCTTTATTGCATTTATTTATAGTTGTTCATAGCTTAGATTAAATATCTATATACTACTTAGTCCATTTTTAGTTAATCATTTTAGTGAACCTAAATTATTATCATGGATCAAGATACTTCTTCTCCACCTCTAATCATTCTACAGTTTGATAGTTTTGGCCATGCCTTTTTTGACACTCTAACTGATTTTTCTAGTTATTAACCTTGTCCTTCACTTATTCATCTTCTATCCTTAGACATATACTATGCCACATTAGATGATGCTATTGTCATTTATATGTGTACTATTGATCCTAATACTTTAGCAAGAGTTCTAGTAGGAGGAACAAGCTCCTCAACCTGGTCACATAGTTACACCTCCTACCATTTCCAAACCACGGATGTTCTCCATTTGCATTCTCCCATTAATCCTCCCGCCTTATATATTTATATATGATTCTCCTGACACAATATTTTCCTCTACCTCTCCATCTTATGCTCTTGAAAAAAAATCTACTAAAGCTCCACATAACTCCAATGCTACTATTTTTATGGTACCTCCCACTTCATCACCAACTCCCACTGTCACAAATGCTATGATACTTTATACGGTGTTTTCTCCAGAACTCTCCCTTAATTTACCTACCCTTCCATTGCCTACACTTGTGGATGAACCACCTCACTTATCACCAATTGAGGGTGTCATTTGTATGATCAATATAGTTCCTTCTATGCCACATGTTACTACTACTACTACTAATATCATTCCATATCAAGGGCCTGTCTCATCCACAGACGTCGCTTTATCATCCACACCTTCACTAACTTTATCACCCTCAGTACACTCACCATTTACTTGCACTCTCTTCATGAATGATTCTTATTGGGAGCACATACCACTTGAAACTTCTGCAAAGCCACTTGTATGTTCACATGATGGTCTCCTTCAACTTGGTTTTTCCTTTGAGGACCTCCATTCTCCCTTATACGATCCACATTTGTATCATGGATTTTTTATTTTAACTGTTGCATATGGACTATGTGTTTTCCATCTTGTTATTCACCTTGTGCATTATCATACTTCTCTACTTACTCTCAGCCAATCCTGGTTAGATTATATTAGAGGCACACTTGACCCTAGTCATACTAATATAGCTTTTCCTATGCCATTTCATACTTGTGCATATTTACAATATCTCCTTTCTTTTTACTCACCCAAATTTACTATTTGTATACTCAGGGATGTCCATTTCCTCCCTTTACTAATGAACAATATGCCATGGCAATGTATAACTTGCGTGTTCACGACTATTTGAATGACCAACTAGAGACTATTTCTTACAAGGTTTCCCACACTATTTCATATGATTTCGATAATGATCATGACGATATTTTAGATGATCCTACTTAACAACTACTTCCATATGCATCCTGGGGGCACACCACTTAATACAATACCCCCATTATAGTATTCTTATATAACATTACCTCACACACTTCCTGTCTATCATATTTACATCTTCTTATATAGGCATAATCATCACGCCTTCTAGCATCATCACTGCTAGATAACACATTGTTGTGATTCATTTCACACTTGTTTGTTGAGGGATTACTACCACACTGAACCCCACATAGTGTACTATAAGAATTATACATTACATCTCATCACACATCACACGTCATACACCATACACCATTCATTCTTCACATTTTTCTACTACATTGTGCCATTTCCACATTATACTAGTCCTCACCTTACACGTTTTACATCATACACTATTAGGCAATTTATACATGTTGCATCACATCCCATACATAGTAATATGCCATGCATCATACACTTACATGTCTTCATGTCATCTTCTACTACTATACTAGTCTTCATCCCATATGAGTTTAGTATTACATTCATCCCTACATACCAAATTACTTATCTATCTACATGTGTTACACTATGCATTATACATTACCTTTTATGAATTCTATATACCTACCATCACATTTCATACACTACGTATTTACATATTCTACTCATCACATGGTTTTTTATTTTCACCATTTCATTGTCTTCTACGTGCTACACTCACCACCCTATGACACACTTTAGTTCCTCGGTCCATACTTGACTGCCGAGGGTTTACCAATCAAATGGAATTATTGGTTGCTCAAACGTGCACCCACATCTCGGACCTTGGAAGGGATGAGGTGTTCGAGACCACAATGGAACCATCCCCAAGTTGTGGGACCTTACGCGCTTGGGACGGATCTCCAGAGAAGGCCGATTCCTCTATCTATTTCTACTTTTACTACTACTCCTAGTGATGGAAGGGAAAACTAAGCTAATAATGCCAAGGGAGTAGGGATGGAATAATGACATGAAAGGAAACTACACTAAAAGGTGATAGCACTAGAAAAGAGGGATGAACACTATCTTTCTGAGTGAGAATGAAAGGAAATGCGTAAAAGAAGACTAGGCATGAGTAACATAGTCAAACACATATTTTCCAGATCGTTCTCATGGAACACAACTAAATAAAGAACTGCAAGGGACGTGAAATGGCACAACCAGCATGAAACATAAAGAAAAGGCAAAAGAAGGAATACAAACATGTTAGGATAGAGAATAGTCACAAAACGATGTTTCTATTACTTCCAGAAATGTACAGAGCTATTACAATGATGAAGGAGGCCGATATCCACATGCAAGAGCTAGATATAAAGGTCTGCAACTCAAAATACAAAAAGTATGGAGTCCTTAGTAAAATACATAAGGATCTAGAATGTCCAACATAACAAATGAGTCTATCTCTTACATTTATAGATGAATCCATGCAGGAAGAAGGGAAGAAAGGGGGAAAAATCAAATTTGAAATGCAACCACCAACAAGAAGCATTCAATGCCTTAAATCCACATGGAGATCTATGAAATATACTTCCCCAAGCCTATTTGGTGTGTTGAAGAATAAAGGAGGGAGGATCATATCAAATCAGGTGGTTGGAGCAATTAAATCTATTCGTTAATGCTTAGAGAGATGTTTTCCCATTTCTCACCTACTAGATCCGCCAAGAATTTGATTTTAAATTTATTGCACTATAGCTGATGTCAGTAGATTTTTGACAAGTTAAGGCATGCACCGATATGATATTTGTAGCAAAATATACGGTTGTCAAAAGATGTTAGAATCGTTGGCCCATGTACACAAAACACGTGACACACGCAGATTGGATGAAATGATGGCCAACTATGTAAATATTTGTCATTTCTGCCACGTGTTACTTGCTAATTTTTCTTAAGGATTCGGTGTCCTGTTGGCATGCTTTGATTGGTTGTGCATGGCACACTAAAGTATGTCAGAATATGACCTAGCATAGAAGGGTGCAAAGGAGGGTGTGGGGATGCGCACAAGAAGAATGAGGTGCTTAAGAAGACAGAAGGAAGGTGTGCAAGGGGAAAGTGGAAGGATAGAAAGGAAAGGGGCACACATGGAAAATGTAACCAAGGGAATGTGCCAAGTGATCTTGAGTGTGTGTAACATTGCAATGAATAACTTAAAAGCTAGAATGTGTATGCAAGTTACCCAAATGCCCGTATTTCGCCCTCCCAGGGCACCTTCTGCTATCGTGTCATGCCATTTGGCCTTAAGAATGTTGGTGCAACCTATCAACGGGCTATGAATTACATTTTTCATGACATTATGCACACTATCCTTGAGGATTATGTCGATGATCTTCTTGGAAAATCCAAACATCGCAGTGAACATCTTGATGTTTTAACCATTATTTTCGATTGCCTATTACAATACTGTGTTCATCTTCAACCAAAGAAATGTGTCTTTGGCGTCCTTTCAGAAAACTCCTTGGCTTTATTGTCTCTTTGCATGGCATTGAGGTTGACCCCGCTAAAGTCAAAGCTATTTTAGAAATGCCCCCACCCACTAACCTAAAACAATTACGTAGTTTGCAGGGAAAACTCCAATCTATCCATCATTTCATCTCACAACTCTCGGATCGATGTCAACCTTTCCATCATCTCCTTAAAAAGGACATTGTTTTTCAATGGAGCGAGGAGTGCCACAAAGCCTTTGAGGCTCTTAAAACTTATCTCTTGCAGCCACCCGTGCTTATCCCACCTCAAGACGATCACCCTTTCTACCTTTACCTTTCTACCACCGACCATGTTGTAGGAGCCATGCTCACACATCGTGACTCCGAGCATCAAGAACAAGTAGTTTATTACATAAGCCATACTCTTGTGGATTATGAAACTAGGTATACACATGTCGAAAATTTGTGCCTAGCCCTATCATTTGTGGCCACCAAACTCTGACATTACCTCCTGAATCACAAAACTTTTGTCATCACCAATGCTGACCCCATACATTATATGTATGCCAAACCTCATCTAAACCAATGCATCACCCGATGGCTTATGCTCCTCGCCAACCTCGACCTTGAGTTCGTACACTAGAAATCAGTCAAAGGAAAAACTATTGTTGACCAACTCGCGGAAGCCCCTTTACCTGGGGAACAATTTACCAATTTTACTTTCCCTGATGAACTCATCGCAACTCTTTCACTCAATGATGTATCTTATCCGATGACTCTCTTCTTCGATGGATCTAAATGCCAACGCGGCGGAGGGGTGGGAATTGTTCTCATTCCTCTTGAAGGTGAACCTATGCCTCTTTCATTCAGGCTCAATTTCCCTTGCACTAACAATATAACGGAATACGAGGCCCTTGTTTTGGGTCTCCACGTTGCGTTACACTTAGGTGTGAAGTCTATTCACATTTTTGGTGACTCTCAATTGGTAGTAAATCAAGTCACTGGCATCTACCAATGTAAAAATGAGGAACTTCAAAAGTACAAATGTTACGTAGATTCACTTTTGACCTTATTTACCCATTATACTATCCAAACCGTTCCACGCTCAACTAATAAATTTGTGGATACTATGGCTTGCTTGGCCTCGCAAATTCCTGCATCACCAACTGATTCTGACATATTTGTCTTGGTCCAACAACTCTTTTCCCCATCTTACTTAGTCCCGGATGTTTGTATGGTAAATAATGCATCTGCTGACTCGCAGGATACCTGGTATCACCAATTTCACGACTACCTTACAAACTCTGTTCTCCCACCTAACCTTAATAGTAATGGCAAATGTGCTTTTCTTAAAGGTGTTTCTCATTATGTCGTCATGGGGGGACTCCTCTATAAACATGGCTTCGATGGTATCCTCCTTCGATGTCTAACCAACGCTGAAGTCACTCATACCATCCAACAAGTCCATGATGAAATTTGTGGTGGGCACTTTAGTGGCTTTTCCATGGCCAAGCGGATCCTTCGCCTAGGATATTATTGGCCTACTCTTAATAAATACTACTGTGAATATGTTAAGCATTGTGTTATGTGTCAACAACATGAAAAACTTCAACATACTCCCAGCCATCCGCTACAGGTTGCACGAGATCTTTGGCCTTTCTCACAATGGGGTTTGGACCTTATTGGTGAGATTCATCCACCTTCTTCACAACGTCACCATTGGATCATCACGGAAATTGAATATTACACTAAATGGGTGGAGGCCGTTCCACTCATTTCAACCAAAAAGGAGAAAATTGTTGAATTCATCAATCATCACATTATTTGCCGTTTCGGTGTTCCTCATCGCTTGATAACCGATAATGGAAAATCTTTCAAAAATAAGCTGTTACGAGCCCTTTGTGACAACTTTGGTATCAAACTTAGCTTCTCGTCACCCTACTATCCACAAGCAAATGGTCAAGCTGAATCTTCTAACAAAACCTTAACCAAAATTCTCATGAAAGTCGTTAACGATTCTGGTCAAAATTGGCATGATCACATCCCCTTTGCCCTTTGGGCTTATCGTACCAGCATTCGTACTTCCACTAATGCCACACCATTCTCTCTGGTGTATGGTACCAAGGCTATCTTGCCTCTCGAAATACAAATCCCTTCCCTCAGAATATCTCTCCAAGATATTCTCACCAATGATGACTTCCGCCAAGAGCGGTTAGCCCAATTGGAGCTTCTTGATGAGCGTCGTCTTACCACTCTTGACCACCTTCAAATTTATCAAAAGTGCATCAAGCGCACTTATGATAAGTGAATTCATGAGCGTACCTTTAAAATTGGTGATCTTGTCCTCAAAGAGAATCAACATGTAACCAAACTAGAAAAGAGAAAATGTGGAAAATTTGCTCCTAATTGGATTGGGCCTTACATTATCACTCACACTTACGGATCAGGTACTTATCGTTTAGCTTCACTTAATGGTAAACTTGAGCCTGAACCCCTTAATGCCTTGCATCTCCGACCATTCTACTATTGAATTTAGTGTTACATCACTTCTTATCTACCTCACACTCATCCCTTGAGCTCATTTACCACCTCATACACCTTTTTTTTGTCGTGCATCTCAAAGTAAAATCAAACCCACGTGGTTTGATCATCACCTCCTCTTAAAGATGCCTTCTCCTTTTTAGTCTGGTCCATGACTTAAAAGTATCAAAATAACAAGTTCTCAATTATATAATTCTGGGATATTCTTGAGTCAAACTTCCTGCAAAACTAGATGCTTCATGTCAAACAGACATCTAGACCTCTAAACTATAAACTAGACTATTCCCTCGAAGGACAGCTATGTGCAAAGCCGCATCTGCTACTATAAACTAGACTGTTCCCTCGAAGGACAGCTATGTGCAAAGCCGCATCTGCTACTATAAGTAGACTACTCCCTCAAAGGACATCTATACAAAGTCAGCCTCTATCAGAAGCTTCTCGCATTGATCAACTTTGTGAAGACCTCAAGAACAACAAAATGCATATCCCATATAGACTTCCCACATCGATCAGTCTATATCTAGAAAAATAAAAGCAGTATTCAAAAGTACTTTTGAGTCATGGACTTGTCTATTTTGGTTTGGTTCTCTTCCGTCAGAATAATCACCTTATAACAAGTTCTCTGTGCCCCAGCCATACCATCCACCTCACCTCACCATTCTTCACAATAACAAAACTCAAGGGACGTGCGTATATCTGATATATTGTGATTATACAACTCTTTTCACCTATCAAATTCTCGCCTATGCAAGGTACCTAGGGATTCAAGCTCATCCTATGATAATACGTGGTTTGTTTAGCTCTTTCCAACTATGGGACACTTTTGCCTCTTTTACCTGAATCTAGGATTGTGTGTTGATCTTAATTAGGACATGGTTTCCTATGCTTGGGTAAGCTAACCCTCACTTCACCTATACCCACACCAACACCAACAACATTACTCTACCAACATCAAACTTTTACCAACCAACAAATTGCCTAACCACAACCAAATTGCCTGAATTCACCTCTCCCTGGTCCTAAGGGAGAACTACATCGGTCTGAGGCCCCTCCTTGCTTTGTGCAATGGGCTATGTAGGCAACACTTAGGAGACATGGGGTCTCCCAAGGTTAGCTTGACCATCCCCTACCATAACCTATCATGTGTTGTGTTTTCTTTAAAAATATAAATATTTTTGCATATTTTTATTGATAACACTCACCTTGATCCTTTATCAATCCACACATTCAAAACACAAATATTCTTATAATTATCACAAACTCAAATCAACATACATATTCCATTTTATTTAGATTTTAAACAAATACATCTTCTCTATCATCGGCCTTGCAGTCGGCATCTTTATTTATTTTTCTACCCCTATATATGAAACTCACTTAGACCCCGCGTCTCGTCTGAACCAGGAAGTGATGGTGATCGTCGACGCCGCTCACCTGGCCTCTCCGTACTCAAAGGTACCACTACTATTGGTTCCTCCCAATGATCCACCAATATCTCCTGTACCATATGAATCGCCCTCTCTCGTGTGGAGGACTCTTGCCTCTAGTCTCTCCACTCGAGACTGCGAAGCCTCTAACAATCCCGTGGTCTCATTCACCTGTGTTTGAAGCTGGTGAACTAAACCTATGAGCGGTCTCTCTCCGTGGTAATCACAACTATGTCAGGATGATCGGCCCTCTTATGTGTATCTCGCAGCTCTGCTGCCCACCATAATCTATAAGACTTTGTCACTCCTACATCCATTACCCTGCGATCGATCATTTGCTTTGTCTCTTGGTCATACGGAAGTCCTTCTCGAAGTGTCGGGAGGTGAGGCTGGTGCCTCAACGTCACTCCTCTGTATGGTCTATGAGCCATGGGTATATCCTGAACACATCCAAATTGTCGCCGCACGTGATCTAGAGGAATCCTCTCGTACTCACTTGGCTTGTGTCCTGCGATCCACCTCAATCGCTCTACACCCCTCAAATCCTCGGCTATGCTCACCGTCACCATATAGTTCTGTAAGGCCTCCAACGGATATCCGAAATCGTCACCATCTCCCACATCTACCTATAATACTCGATGTCATCTTTCACGGCCTCAGATCTCGCCTTTTGCTCTGTCTGGACCCATCGCTGAATCCCACCCTTTGCACTCTTGTCTCTCCCCGCTGGATGGGTTGGCTTATTGGTCACACACACACAATATGCTCATAGGCCCAACAATGTAATAAGTATGCACAATCTAGTGTAGTCCTGTGATTTCGCTTGCATTCCCATAAACCCTTGTATAGCTCCCGCCAGATATGTGGGTGCCCATGCAAAAGTAACGCTCCCTTCTATCATTTCTGAATAATACACATCAATGATTTTGGAAATCTTCCCCATCTGCTCTAGGTAATGCATAATACCCCACCGCTATCATTAATACCATGGCCAACCTTGTTGCCTCAGGGTGTGCTGCAAACATTATACCATAAGTGAATGTCAAACCTCGCTGTGTCAAATCTCGTGCGGCTGGACCAAATACTACCGTTATCGCTGCACGTGCCGCATTAGGCCCTGCCTGATACACTGGTCTTCCTATAATTGGAAGTCTCAAAATTTGAAACACATCTTCTAACGTCACTGTCATCTCCCCTATTGGTAGATAGAAGGTATTCTTTTCAGGATTCCATCTCTCAATCAGCGCCTGCAACATAGCATGATTGCGTGTGATTCATGAATAATAGCGGATTCCTGCTTAACCCCACATGGTTTATTAATGCCCACTCAGCTAGTGTTACATCCGCTCGGACTTGTGACAACAAAGCTGGCACCCTATCATTCATCCTCAACCCTACCTATGCCTACACACATCCAACCCACAAACAACAAATCAACAAATAAATTCCCACGTGTTTTTTATCACAATCCACAACTTTACACGATGTAGATATCGATTATAGATAACTAATACTAGTTACATAAGCGATCTGTTACATAACTGATCTCGGTTACTCCTAAATGATATCGGTCCTTTAATCGTCAATTCCGTCTACCCGCTCAAAAAAACACCACCTATGATAACTTATTCGCTTATTTGTGCCTCTATATATCTAAAAACATATTCGAAACCCCTGATTACCTACACTATAACACTCGCCCCATCCCAAACCTTTTCCTATCACCTTTCTTTTCATCTCTACCCACTTACCTTCCCACATCCTATTCATACGCATGAAAAAATTTAATTCCAACCAAAATTATATATACCTCTAGGATGCGCGGGTTTGAGGTGGAACTTGTCTTCCCTCTCCTCTCTACCCATTTGGATGCTTCTCCTTGTTTAGCCATGTTCACCACCCTCTTCACTATTACTTTCATTTATGCCTTCTTAATCCAAGCCCACGATCACTTTACCTATCTATTTTCTCCTTATCACTCAATTCTCCCATGCAATTACCTGTATCGACGTCAACAGCCTCGCATCTTCGTATTTAACATGTTGCATGACTCTAAAAATAAGATTTCAGTTGCCTCCCAAGCTTTTCTATTTTTAGAAAAGCTCATTTAAAGTATAACCGATATCGGTTAGCTAACCGGTATCGGTCAGGTTGTGACCGACATCGGTTATCTAACCGATATCGGTCATCTATCTCCTCTTGCTTAAACCTAATCCTTTTCTTTGTTTTTTGAATTTTTTTGCAGAGCCCGCCTCTTTTCCCTGCATAAACGACATCACTATCAACATCCATCATCATAATAAACATCAACATTTCAAAACATATGCATATCATCAAAACATCATCAACATCATCTATATATATACATCAAAATTCCAATACCATCGACAAAACACATACAACATTTTAATATATGCATCAAATCAAACATTATACACACCATGTGGATCAAACTCATCATCTATATATATCCTCAAATCAAGGTCAACATATACAAATTTCCTGCAAGGGCCTCTATAATCAAAATACAAATTCGGCATGCGGGCCATTGTCTCATTCAAAATCTTGACTCGGCTCGTAGGCCGGTCTCTCATGTCAAAAATATACTTGGCTCATAGGCACGGTATCAACTATACAAAATGTACTCGACTCACAGGCTGGTATATACAACAAAAATGCATACATAAATCCTATGAGGGCACGCAGGCCTCTATATAACCACTTGGTTCGCAGACCGGTGTCTCTATCAACTCAACAAAACTCATCTCTGCTCCTGGGGTGACTCAGCTCTCTCCCCTGTGTTGGATCTCACCTCCTACCTATAATCGACCCACCACCGGTGTGGCTAGCTACGGCCCCCTGTGACCTATGACTCTAGGACGTCTCGGCTCTGTGAGCCGCATATGGCTGATAATTGGCCCTGGTACCATCTATTATGTCATGATAATAGCGGGCCTCCACTCTCACCTCCATGTATTAGGCCCGTGCCACCATGGCTGGTGGGGTCCCCCTGCTCTCTGATATAAGTGGGCCTGTCCTGCCCTACCCTGTACACCCCACCTGCGCCTTTGTACCTATGGTGGTGGTGGAGCTGCCATCGAAACCTAAACATAGACTGTGCTCGTGCTCGTGCTGTGCCTATACTTGTACCTATCCACGTGCTGGCCAACTTCCTGTAGCACCCCAATCGTGCTGTGCGGCGTGAGAGATGCCCTGTAGTAACTACACCTGACCTAGGAGATGGTCCCTCTCTGCTGTAACAACCGCCAAATCTGGCTGTGCGGGCTGTGCTCTCATGGCTGCCCTCTGCCCTGCCCACCAAACCAAAAATGAACCTGTAACTCCGGCGTCGTCCACCGTATCATCTGCCGGTCTCTCTGCTACCCAGACTGGGTCCAATGGCTGTGGTAGAGGTAGTGGTGCCTCTACATCCTCCCTCCGATACTATGGGAAGGGAGGTGGCTCATCCTATCGTAGGCCCAACTGTCGTCGTACCCTCTCTAGGGGAATCTGCTCATACTCCCCGGGTCTCCGTCTAGCTATCCAGAAGATGTACTGGATCCATCACAGCTGTGCTCGGGCTCCTCCATGGGGATGATGGCCTCTGTATGGCCTCCATATAATATCTAATGCAGTCAGGCCCTCTAACATATGCCTATAATACGTGACATCTCACCCTGCGATAACTACTCGTGGCTGGCCCACGACCCCCAACCACCTCTGAAACCCATACCTATAAACTACCTGTGGCCCTAGCTGCTGGGGCAACCCTACTGGTCGTAAACACATAATATGCTTGTAGGCCCAACAGTGTAACAATAATGTCGAACATATCCCGAATCGCCTCATACAGCGATAGCCTCAGAGCTCTCTGTATAGCTGCACTAGATACACCGGTGCCCATGCATAACAGGTGTGCTCCTCCACCATCTCATGTAGCACTCCCGTCAAATCCCATGGGAAGCGGCCTCCCTCTGAGTCAGGGAGGGTGAAGTAGGTGATCCCGATCATCATCAGCATGGCAAGCCGTGTCTCCTGTCAATGCACGCGATACACATCACTGTAGCAGATGCTCGCACTATGATATGTAATCAATGGGGCTGCATCCCCGAATACCTGTAGGATGTTATCCATCATTGTCTTGACATCCACCTAGAACACCACATCCCCTATGATCGGTAGTCTCAAAATGTGATACGCATCCTCTAGCATGACTGTCATCTCTCCAGTAGGGAGATGGAAGACATTGGTTTCCGGATCCCATCTCTCGATGAGGGAAACCATCAGGCTGTGGTCCCTATCCACAACCCTATATCTCTGGACTCCACCGAGTCTAACCTCTCGCATCACTGCCCACTGTGCTGCGGACACATGTGGCCGCATCTACCCCAGTAGAGGCGGCATCCGATCTCGCATCGTCAGTGCTTTGGCGTTCTGTAAAACAACCCACTCCATCAGGCCTACCCTTTATAAAACAACTACCTTAACCCTCTATACTCACTTACCCACTCCAATCAAACCTAAACCACCTCATCTCCCTCAACATCAATAACCCCACCCTACAAACATCTACAATATCCCCTTTACCTATCCCACACCCTACCAACCGCCCCACTCATACTCCACCCGCTCTACTCTTGCCCTCTAACCATACCTCAACCAATTTAACCCCTCCTAATTCATACACAACCCATAACCTATCCTACCCAACCTAGCCTCCAACCACCCGATTACCCCCACCCCAATAACCTTTCCTAGCAACTCTACCTTCTCCCCCTTCACCCCACAAATCTATCCTACCCGCCTACAACAAACCAACACAACAAATTTCACACCCTTTCCTCCTACCCATGGTGACCGGTACCGGTCACCCTCGACCGCCATCGGTCCCCCACCACTTGTCTATACCCAACTTTTATGCACCAACGTCGGTCGACACATGACCGACGCCGGTCTCTATAACCACTATTCTATACAAACTTTCACCGTGACCGATGCGATGCTGGTGACCGACATCGGTCATCACATCAGGGATTTTGGGGCCGAACCAAAAACAGCCCCCAAATCCCCTTTTTTCTATTTTTACCCATCTACCCACCCCAATTGCCTGAAACTTACCCACCCCGCCATTTTGACTTACCTAACATATCTACCTACTCCATTTTACGAGTTACCTTCATATATTCATTATTTTAACAAATTTTAGATTCCTACCCCACAACCCACATCCTAGCTAAATTCATCAACTTCACACAAATAGGGATTTAGAGCCTCACATGGTACGACTACACGTCATCGTGGTGGGATAGGTGGTGGTGGTCTAGCTCCTCTCAGCACCTCATGCTCCTCCAGGTAGCAGTGTGCGATAGCTCTAAATCTCCTCACCGGGTCCTCAACCAATAACTCGCTCCCCACTCAACTAGTGCCAACTCAGCCCAAATACTCAACCCAATCAATGCAAAACTCGACAAGAAATAGGTTGGCACTCAAATTCACAATGTGAAAATGACACGCTGTTTTTTTTTTTATAGGTGTAGACACCCCAATTTCACATCTATCCTAAATCAATTAATTTCCCTTCCTCATTTCCCACAAAAATACACTTCGAATTAATCAAATATAATTTGATTAATTATCCATTTCAAAATCTAAAAATAATCTAATCCTCACCACATGTCATTATTCTCCATGTTTTTCCACTATTGAATTAAAAATTCAAATTCAAATCCTCACCCACCATTCGTGGTCCCCACTCACCTAAAATCCTCCACTTATGAATTAAAAATATAATTCAAATCCTCACCCATTCTTCGTGGCCCCCACTCACCTAATATTGCCCACATTTTCAAACCACCCACCTAATCTTGCCCACATTTTCAAACCACCCACTTAATCTTGCCCACATTTTCAAACCATGATTACTTAAATTAATCTAAGCTAATCACTCCCTCAGGCTATAAATACAACCTTACCCCTCCCCTCTAAACACACGGAGAATAAGCTTTCATGCCATATCTAAGTTCTTGCATCCTTTGAGCAAAGAACATCATTCTGCCTCGTCCTAATGCCAAAATAGCCTCATAATCCTTTTTCCCATCTAGTGTAAAGTAAGAGGATCGTTGTTGCAGGAAGGTCTTGCTCCGTCTTGAAGAAAAGCACCTACATATCACAAAATCAGGGCTCAATCCAAGTTTCCTAGCCCATTCTGAGGTTTTCTACGGAACGCGAAGGAGGAGGTACGATTATTGGTATTTTACTTTCTTGTTAGTAGTGTATTTTTCATAGCTTACATTCTGGCACGCCCGGTTACTTTCGATCTATTACCATTAATTTTCCAATTAGTGGTTTTATCTGTTCTTTGTTTATTATTGTTCATTATTATTTCATTTTCTATTCCTTATGGTCTTCTTTGGTTAACCTTCACGCTTTGGATAGTGTTTTTGTTGTGTGGTGTTTTGTGGTGTATCTGCAGGTTATAGCAACAATGAAACTCTGAAGCTCATTATGTCTTTGATCTCCTCGGCGCTTGGTGCTTAGTTCCCAGTTTTGATTTTGTTATTTACTCATCATCTGTAGAAACACATGAACTAGCCATTAGTTTATTATCTTACTGTCATGGGACAACCAATCCGGAAAATGCATTTATTTATTTATTTTTGCTAAAATAACTGCTTTGTAGGAAGTTAATCATTTTTATTTTCTTTTATTTTAATCAATCATTTTGTGATCTAACTCTTTCTTTCTGTTTATTTTTCTTTTTTAACCTTGCTGACAAAATTTTAGCTTCTCAGGTGAAGTATAGAAGTCAGAAAATAAAAAAACCAGCTCCCGGGATGTTTTTCTCACGTTTAAAATTTTCATTCGAGTGTTCTCGTAGCCCATCTTCCTAAGCCATAACTTTTTCTCCCGAACTCGGAATGACTTCATTTTTTTAACGGAAAGGTATTGAAAAGATATATGCAATGCAAAATAATTTTAGATTTAGACTTACAAAAAAAATTTGGTTTCATTTCTTCTAACACCTGTCTTTTTAACAAAAAAACAACAAAATTATAGTTTTATTTATTTTTATTTTTTAATTTTTATTTCACGAAACATCCTCACACGTATGCTCTTTCCTTGCACTTCAAAAGTGATCTTGGAAATCAGAAACGTGAGGCCACTCAAGTTTTAGAAAATAATTTTTATTTTTAATTTTTTGCCTTACATTTAAATTTTCCACGAAAACACTTCTCGGTAACGTTTTCACCCTCTTCTTTCATCATTTTTATTTTTTGTGAACATAATCATTATCGCTATTTCGCAATCATGATTAATTGCAATAATTATTAATATTTAAAAAAACTATTTTAATTGTATCCGCGTATGCTCTTTTCTTGCGCCTTCAAGCGATCTAGAAAATCAGAAACGGTCACAATTTTTTAGTTTCTTGTTCTAACATTGCAGGATCCTCTAGCTTTGTTTTTCAACTGTCATTTTAATAATTATTTTCCTTTGTCATATTCTTAATATTTTTTTGGTCGTTGGTTGTGTATGCTCTTTTCCTGCGCCTTTGAGCGATCTGGCAAATCAAAAACAACCACGATCACTTTTCTAACATTTCATTTGCATAGATAACTACTAATTTGTTTTTCGTAGAACGCGTTCTTTGGAATATTATCAAAAAAAAAAAAACAAAAAAAAAACAACAAAAATCCTGCAAAAAATACCACCATTTAAAGACAATTCTTAAACAAAAAAAAAAAAAAAGTATGCTCAGTGCACGCAATTATTTTCTACTAGTGATTTATTTCAAGTTGGAAAGAACCACTGCGTTTAATCACTTTATCATATTGTTTTTACACGTGACAAGGTGGATTTCATCACCACCAAAGCTACATCGGTGACGTGGACTTGACTACCACGCACCAACAGCATTTGCATCTGCATTGCACTTTGAGACCTAGTCTCATCACGGCGTTCGTATTTACCTCGCCATGTTGCTGCTCTTCACTTACGGTAATCTTTGCATGCGGCGCATGCGACTCACGCCTAAATAGCTGTAACAACGAAGCCTGGGCATTGTCCCTGTAAATCTTCGGGGAGTTATAAGGACACCATACACATTCATCCCTCCATCACCTTCCACCTTTTCACAAAACCTGTTCTGGACGTGGTGATTCACTCCGAAATAGGCAAGTAAGAATTGGTGAGTCTCCTCCAGTGCTCTAAGGGTTCCCCGTACCAATTCTGTCCCCGTACAGAATTAGGTATATCAGGACTAGGGTATATCGGAGGACGCATCTTCTTGGAGTAATAAGAGCCTGCATCCACCATTTCACAACATACTTGTATGATTGCATGAAACAATGATCATTCCTGAAGAAGTTACCTCATAAGCCAAAACAATTGAATCCACATGACTGCTTGCTGTTTGAAAACACAATAGTTTAGCATTTTTTTATCATAAAACTTGGCTGATATCAATGTGTTCATTGTAAAAGTTCAGACCCTAGTTGTGTTCCACAAAAAAATCAGTTCTCGACCAATTCAATACCAAGCGAAAATATCCAATCCAACAACACGATCAAACCATCACACCAATTTCATTAGCTTACCTCATCCAACAATACATTTGTCATAACTTGGCATCGGCTATATCCAACTGATATTGAGTGACTAGCATTCACTCCCCATATTGTCAATTGTCAAAACATCATCCATAGCTTGTTTCCAGCTATATCAAACTAATATTGGGTAACTTGTTTGAGTTCACTCATTATTCAGTCCACCATCACATTTATCCAAATCATAGCCAACACAAATCCTTTTACTGACCATATCGTGATTAACCTATTCGAGGTTACTCTCCCGTCAATAGTCCAGAGCTTATTTAAGTCAAATCTACACAACATGCAACAAATCGTCTAATAACTCGTCTCGAATTACATCAACATCATGGTGAGATAACTTGTTCGAGTTACTCTCCTTATCATCATCACAAGCTTATTCACGATAAATCCAAAGTAATCAAAGTCATAATGGTATTCACTCGCAGTCAAAATCGTGAAAATGATGACGAAGAAGTCGCACAACCAGAACTCACCACTTTGAAGAACAAGAACAAGTCAATAGGGTGATAGAACAAAACAAAAATGAATATACATTATGCATCCTAGCCATGGGGGCAAAACTACCACTGACTTAGCGATAGAAAATTTAAACAAACTCATTGATAATGGTGAATCTAGTTATCACAATGAAATACCAAACAATCCAAATGGTTCTTGGTAGAAGAATTATTCACTAAAATCAAGATTTAACAAAGAAACTTGAGGAAACAACAATTAGAGCTGAAAGATTAAAAGACCTCAATCTAGATTCTAATACTCTCGACATGTTTGATAAACCGTCCCCGCTTCTCCATTTGCACAAGAATGGAAACTTATGAAAGACACCATTCAGGATTCTGCGAAAACAATCAAAACAATTCAACTTTGAAGAATTGTGTCCTTATCCATTTAATACAGAAATATCACGATTACCATTTCCGCCATCCTTTGAAATCCCTAAGTTTGATAAATACAAAAGCAAAGGTGACCCCCGTGAACATGTCAAGGAATTTTACATGCAATGTCAGGAAGTTTCCTATCGAGACACGTACCTTTTACGATTATTCCCCCAAAGTTTAGGAGGACAAGCTTTAGACTGGTTTTTCCATCTACCCAAAGGGTCGGTCACAACATTTGCAGACTTATCGGAGAAATTTGTCAAACATTTTTCTTATAACCTAGACTCAGAGATAACCATGCTTGATCTCTGCAACACTAGGCAAAGGCCAAACGAAAATTTTTCTTCCTTTTTACAACGATGGCGCGGAATTACAAGCCGATTTCCTTGCTCAGTACCCGAGAAACAACTAGTTAGCATTTTTGTCCCTAATCTCAATGCCGAATTATCATTCCACATGCAAATGCATTGTCTGAATAGTTTTGAAGAAGTCATCGAAAAGGGGACACAAATCGAAAAAGCCCTCATTTCTAAGGGCTTACTTAAAGCACCCTTTAGAGACCAACCTTATCGAGACACTCCTCCAAACCAGGAAAAATCTAAATTCTTTAACCGGAATCGAAATATCATCAACGACGGTGTTACTGATTCCCGCCATGTCCGAAATGTCCAAAACCATCCCACCACCACGTTAAAATCTAAACAACCAATCATTATCCCTAGAAAGGAAGTTCCTTCTCGGGATCGACGAAGAGAGTTCACTCCTCTGGAGAAAGTCTATCTAGTGTCTTTCGTCATTTGGAAAATGCTAATATGATTACATATCCCATTGTCAGACCCTTCGAAGAAGGACAACCTAAACCAAATTGGTATAAAGACAATGAATATTGTGATTACCATCGCATAAAAGGGCACTCCACAGATCGATGCATGCAACTCCGCCATTACGTCCAAGACCTGATTGAACATGGAGACATAGAAGTTGAAAATACTTCTGAGACAAAAACACCTAATGAAAAACTTCACATGTTCAAAAATCCATTCCCTAACCATGATAAAAATTCAAAAGATAAGGGTCAATCATCAAGCAATGTCGAGTATGACTCAGTCATCTCGACCATAGATTATGACCAAGACTTAGTGGCAACTATAAAGATCAAAAGCCCATCGCGCAATCACCACTGAGACAGTAAAAAAAATATGGGTCCCTACAACAAAAAAATCTGCCACTTCATCCCAAAGCATCACCTCCTAATCCACCATCTAATTCCGCCGCCAATTCCTCTCTCACAACCTACGCTGTCATTTTTAATATTGTCAAACAATTAGAAGACTCCCGCACAAATTTCAATCATGGAACTACTTAATTATTCTCCCGCACTACAACGCATCCTTATGCAAACATTGAATAATGCTCGTGTCCCTGAGGACATCAATTCACAACAATTCTAGGCTTTAATTGCACATCTTACAGTCCCCAATCCTATTTTATCTTTTGGTCCCGATGACATGCTTAATCCCAATATCGCTAATAATCATTCTTTATACGTCGAGGGTTATGTAACTCATCGTAAAATCAAGCGCGTCTTAATTGACAACGGATCAACATTAAATATTTGTTCTATGAAACTTTTACGTTGTCTAGGTTACACTGAAAATGATTTGCAAAACAATATCATAACCATTCGTGGGTATGATAATAGTGAAAGAAAGTCTAAAGGCACAATCACGTTGCCTCTCCAAGTTGGACCCATCACCTTAGACACGATTTGTCATGTGGTAGATGTAGAAGTTGCCTATAACATTCTTGTCGGCCGACCATGGATTCATGCCATGAAAGCCGTCCCATCAACATTCCACCAATGCATTAAGTTTCCTCATTTGGATAAGGAATTTACATTACGTGTAGATCCCCAACCTTTTGAGTATTGTAGATTCCTCGAAGGACGGTATCGACATGATCACTATTGTCCATCCACAGATAAATACGCTTCACCTCGGATAATCCCTAATGAAACATGCATTGATCCTGATACACTCCCTAACAATAATGAAACCATCATCTCATAACCAAAACACATTTTCCAATCCATTATCATCCGCTAGTCAACCACCTTCCACCAGTCCTCCTCCCACTAATCAATCATCTTCTTCCACTAATCAAGCTTCTTCTTCCAGCAACAATTATTCTTCCACCACACCATCTTCTTCTTCACCTAGCCAATCTTCTTCATCCAACCACACCTCCTCTATTAAGATACCTCCTCCTGTGAATAACCAACCTTCATCCTTCAATCCACCCCCTTCTTCTTATAACCCATTTTCTCATCTTTTAAGACTACAAAACTAACTTCCCACCACATGAGGTACCTATTGGTCCCCCATCTCACACATTTAAAATCATTGACACGGGATGCGGTGAATATCAATTTCAAAAGATGGCAGACTCTTTTTATATCACCAAATCCCCACATAGCTATGGCAAACCTAACGCTCCACATCTGAAAATCCATCCCAATTACCAAATGGGTCAATCAGTTTGGAAAAAGTTTGGTCATCTTGACAACGAACATATTCCAAGTTCTTCAGGATCTTGGTTATATAATGACGACTTTGCTCCATGTTATGAGTCCCCTCAATTTACCAAAGCTCACCGAATAATGAAAAACATGCGATGGCAGGGTAAAGGACTCGGTCCAAATGAACAAGGTCGTTTAGACCCTATGAATTGCACACAACATCACGGTAAACATGGTCTAGGTTTCAAGGTGTTTGATGTCACTCCCATAATAATTTCGAGTGACAATGATGACACCAGTTCTAATAATGAAATTAGATCTCCATGTAGTCTTTTTGAAGACCTCGCTGAAACACATCTTGCCTTTGAACATTTTTCTATTAATGTCATCAATTTTGAGCCTACACATCCAAGTCTCATAGACCATGGCCAACCACATCATATAGCCATGGACATGTTCCAAAATGATGAAGCCATCAAAGAATTCCTTGGAACTCGTGACCAAATACCTACTTCAGACCATAGAAAAGGATTTGAAATCAATCTAAATGCATCGGCCTATTTTGGTGAAGAGATAAAATATTCAGATCCTTCACCGTCAGAAAATTTGGATCAAAAGCGCAAACAGAGGATTTCCCATAGTCAAAACCTCACCACCACCTTATCCAATAAACATGTCAAAAAATTCCAACAAACACCTGACACTGATGACCTACATCAACCATTAGCATCGTTCTCCGAAAAGGATACATCTAAAATGCTTGTAGAAGAAACAAAAGACATAAACATTGGCACCACTGAACAACCAAAAATTTTACAACTTGGCATTAGTCTATCTGACCAAGAATGCATGGAATTCACAA
Organism: Taxus wallichiana var. yunnanensis; assembly: GCA_018340775.1. Classification (NCBI taxonomy): domain Eukaryota; kingdom Viridiplantae; phylum Streptophyta; class Pinopsida; order Cupressales; family Taxaceae; genus Taxus; species Taxus wallichiana. The sequence continues at coordinate 552,760,965 of CM031239.1, forward strand.
CACTCCTTATTGAATTCCAAGATATATTTGCATGGACGTATAAGGACATGCCAGGCCTGGACCCATCTCTTGTAGTACACCATCTTGTGGTACATCCAGGATGCAAACTCAGAAAGAAAAAACTACGTAAAATGCATCCCCAAGTTGCATTACTTGTTAAAGCCAAACTCGAGAAACTCTTGGAAGCTGACTTCATTAAACCTATTGATTATTCAGCATGGATATCTAACATAGTTCCTGTCACCAAGAAAACTCCCGGCATCGAATATGCACTGGACTTCCGTGACATCAACAAGGCTTGTCCCAAAGATGACTTTCGCTTGCCAAATATAGACATGATTGTTGATTCTACTACGGCCGAGGCCATGAAATGCTCTCCTTAATGGATGGATTCTCTGGTTACAATCAAATACGTATTGTTGAAGGGGATCAACATAAAATGACATTTACTACACCATGGGGCACCTTCATTATAAGGTCATGCCTTTTGATTGAAAAATGCTGGTGCCACCTATCAACGAGCAATGACTATTATCTTCCATGACATGTTACATGATATCATGGAAGATTATGTTGATGATATATTAGCAAAATCTAAAACACGAATAGGGCATCCAAGTGTGTTGAGACGCATTTTCGATAGATTACGTGAGTATAAGGTTCGTCTTAACCCAAAGAAATGTGTGTTTGGAGTAACCTCTGGTAAATTATTAGGGTTTATTGTCTCACGAAGAGGCATAGAAGTGGATCCTGCCAAAGTCAAAGCCATTATGGAAATGCCTCCTCCTCAAAACCTAAAAGAATTACGCAGTCTTCAGGGAAAAATACAATCTATTCGGCGTTTCATATCACAGTTGGCTGACAAGTGCCATCACTTTAATCAGTTACTCAAGAAAGATGCACACTTTCACTGGAACCACGATTGCCAAGATTCTTTTGCTAAGTTAAAAGAATACCTCTCTAGTCCACCTGTTCTTATGTCACCGATTTTGCCGATAAACCTATGTTGCTTTATACATCTACCACTGAACATGCCATAGGAGCTCTACTAGCACAACATAACAATCAGGAAAAGAACAGTTTGTATATTACCTAAGTCGAACACTTATTGAGCACGAAATATGTTATTCCCAAATCGAAAAAGTATGCTTAGCGGTTGCCTTTGCATTCCATAAGTTACGTCATTACTTGCTCAATCACACAACTAAGTTGATTGCCAAAATTGATCCTCTCAAGTATTTGTTGTCTAGACCCATTCTCACGGGAAGAATGTCTAGTTGGGTTGTATTACTTAGTGAATTCGATGTCGAGTTTGTTCCGCAAAAAGCAATTAAAGGACAAGCCCTTGCCGACCAACTTGCCGAGGCACCCCTTCCTGGCACAGAACCACTTCAGTTTTCTTTTCCTGATGAAGATATTCTACACATAGACATCGCGCCAGCTTGGACTCTATTTTTTGATGGATCTTGTAATCTCCATGGCTCAGGGGCTGGTATTTTGCTTATCACACCCAGCGGACATGTTATCCCCAAATCATTTCGCTTAGCATTCCCATGTACCAACAATATCGCAGAATATGAAGCTCTCGCCGCATAGAATTAGCTTGTATTTGGTGATTCTTTACTTATCATCAAGCAAGTTACTGATGAATACCAGGTCAAGGATGAAAAACTTATCCCATATAAACGCATGGTGGATAGTCTTCGAAGCTATTTTCGATTAATTAGCTTTGATCAAATTCCCAGAATTCGTAATAAATCTGCCGATGCTATGGCAACCATCGGGTCCCTATTAGAAATCGCATCTAGTCAACCCCAGGCACATTTTCTCGTAGAACATCTCTTAATGTCTGCCTATGATCTTCTTGAAAACACTATGGTATGTGAGATCGTGGGTCCGAATAACCCTTGGTACCACGATCTTTATACCTTCATTCGTGATAAAACGTTTCCTGCCGACATGAAACCAATGCATAAACGTGCTTTAGCACAACGTGCTTCTCGTTACACCATTTTAGCAGAAACTCTTTATAAATGAGGATATGATGGCACCCTGCTCCGATGTCTTAATCAGGAAGAATCCTTGAGTGTCTTAGCTGAAATCCATTCTGGTATCTGTGGAGCACACATGAATGGTATCGCCTTAGCCAAGAAAATCTTGCGAGTTGGATACTATTGGCCCACCATGGAAAGTGACGCATGTCATTTTGTCAAACGTTGTCAAGCATGTCAAAAGCATGGAAATCTTATCCACGCACCTTCCTAGGCATTACAATCAATAACCACACCATGGCCCTTCTCTCAATGGGGACTTGACCTCATTGGTAAAATCAGACCAACATCTTCCGATGGACATAAGTTCATCATTACCGCTACCGATTACTTCACTAAATGGGTAGAGGCTATGCCTCTCACTTATGTTACCGGTAGCCAAATATTGAAATTTATTTTCAATAATCTCATATGTCGATTTGGTATTCCATCCGCTCTGGTTGCAGATAATGGCAAATCATTTAAAAACCAGGATGTAAAAGACCTAGCCAAACGTTTTCACATCAAACTTAAATGGTCTACTCCATACTACCCTCAGGGCAACGGTCAAGCGGAAGCAACCAATAAGACCTTAAAATCCATCATGGAAAAGATTGTCAACACCCATGGACGAAATTGGCATACTCAAATTTACCCCGCTCTTTGGGCTTACCATACATCTTACCGCACACCTAGAGCCACCCCATTTTCCCTTATTTATGGTTGTGAAGCCATTTTACCTATTGAGATAGAAATCCCATCCTTGAGAATATCCCTTAAAGATGTAATTAATGAGGATGAATACTTGATGAGTCACGGCTTCAGGGCTTGAGCTTCTCAATGAAAAATGACTTAATGCTCTCAATCATCTTCAAGTCTATCAAAACCGACTGCAACGCATTATCATTAAAAGGTAAGACCCGAGAATTCAAATTGGTGACCTTGTTTTAAAAGAAAATCAAAAGAATACCACTAAAGAACGAAAAACAAGGAAAATTTGAGCCTAATTGGTTAGGACCCTATGTAATCACAGCTAAATTTGGCTCTGGAGCCTATAAATTGGCCACTGCAGATGGTCAAGATCTTGATGAACCAATGAATGCAGTTCATTTAAAGAAATTTTATCCTTGAGATGTTCACTATTCCGAGGATACAACATGTACATTGTTCCTTTTGTCTTGCTTATCTCCAAATAATTCAAATTTATTCATTTTCATTATCAAAATCACATCTTCATATTTATCATCATGAGACAAGTGCTAATATAAATCCTATTAAGTTTGTGAGCATCATACTTCTTCCACTTTCAGTCGCTTTCCTCTATGGTCATACCTAGAAGCTTACTGATGGTAATATATCCCCTTCTAATACATTCTCTCTTTCATAACAAAGCTCTAAACTTTGTTACCCAGTTCGTTTGGTCGTCCATCTTAGTCTTCGGTGTTGAACCCTCGCGTCCTACTAGTCGTGTGGGGCTGAGATTGGGGGCAGATGTTTCTTCCCAAATACAAAGCACTATTGTAAAAAAATCCATCAATTCAATAACTTATGAATAATTCATTGTCACATCTTTCGTCCTTCATAGTCTTTGGTGTTGAGCCCACACTTCTTACTAGTAGTGTGAGACTGGGAATGGAGGAAGGTGCCCTTACTCGTCTACGTCTTGTCTTCGGTGATAAACCCTTGCCTCTTACAAGTGGCATGGGGCAAAGCGTAGAGGGTCATTCTCATACAAGCATAAAAACATTGCAAAATATTCCCAAAAAAATAAATAAAAAAACAAGAAAAAAAAACAAAAAGGAAATTCACTCGCCTATATTTTTCCTTTGGTGATGAGCCCTTGCTTCTCACTAGTAGCATGGGGCAAGGCATAGGGAGTCATTTCAAAAATACAAAATCTTACAGTGCTTACAAATTATAGAATCCCCAAACACGTAATTTAGATGCCTAAGTGAAGAGAGAACTATCCCTTAACCTCATATCTTATCAATCAATGAGGCCACATAACTTGTCTAAGTCTAGCATGTGGGTAAGTGCAGCAAGTTGGGGGACAAAAAGGGGGTCATAAGTGGACGTCATATTGTAAATAACAACATAATATCAACTTGTAGGGATTATTAGCAATACATAAACTCAAAATTAGAAAAAATTATATTAATATGAATTGTAGCATCCGAATCTAGTTTCTAAAATACTATTTTTTTAAAAAATGGACAAGATTAGCTATATTAAACACTCAAAATTCAATGACTTGGTATTTTTTTTTAAAAACGCCTATAAAATTATAGTCCGTTTGCCCACGATTTGGATGACCAAAAATTGATATATATTTTTCTCCTTTGGTGAGAAGTTAGATGCCACTATCTATCTTGGGATGGATTTTATTTTTTATTTTTTTGAGTAATATTTTATTTTTTATGATTTTTTCCGTGAAAGTGATATGAAAACATAAAGAAAAGCAGCACTTTCCGTTTGCCCGCCATAACTTCATCAAAAATATTGAAATCAAATAATTTTTTTTTGAACATGTATATAATTTCACCACAGTTGGGATGGTATAAGTTTTATAACATTCGATTAGTGAAACAAAATTTGCGATCTTAAACCTAGACATAAACATTCATGGAAAAAAGTGTCTTAAAGACCTACTATTAGTAAAAAAAATAAAATGATATTTATCCTATTCTATTCACTTTAAAATCAGTATTTCTACAAAGATAACAGTGTCCCCTACACAATGGTACCATTTTTATGACATATTTTTACTTTTTGGCATGGTTCAAGTCCGTGGAAGACTAAATTTGATGTTTTGTTGTTTTTAATGTAAAATTCGAGGATTTGATGTCCACTTAATTGTCTGACCAACTTGGTGCACTTACCCATGTGACTCATAAAGTGAAAGCTATTTTTGAAACCGGTTTAGTACCATTATGAAGAATGGAGTCACAATTTCCCAAAGGGATTGTTGTTAGCATTTCTCTCTATATTCATTATCTACCTCCTACGTCCTTCTTGATTTTTTGGTGATGAGCCCACACATCTTACTAGTTGTGTGGAGTCAAGAATGGAGTTGGAATTCTTTTCATCATATCATCACCACCATATCATGCCAATGGAAAGTGAATTTATGTTATTTTGAGCATAAGTTACAATGCGGAACACGGTACATCGTCTCTCAAAAATAAGTCTGCACTCTGGTCCATAAATTGTCAATCACAATGTAAAAATAAAAAAACATTTGAAAATCATCAAAAATCCAAAAATAGTGTAAAATCCAAAAGCGATGTCAAAATCAAAAATCTAAAAACAATGTAAAAATCTAAAATCAAAAACATTTGAAAATCATCAAAAATCCAAAATAGTGTAAAATCCAAAATCCAAAAGCAAAGTGTCAAAATCTAAAAATCCAAAAACAATGTAAAAATCTAAAAATCCAAAAACATTTGAAAATCATCAAAAATCCAAAAATAATGTAAAAATCCAAAAACAGTGTCAAAATCCAAAAATCTAAAAACAATGTAAAAATCTAAAAATCAAAAAACATTTGAAAATCATCAAAAATCCAAAAACAGTGTAAAAATCCAAAAATCCAAAAACAATGTAAAAATCTAAAAATCCAAAAAACATTTGAAAATCATCAAAAATCCAAAAATAGTGTAAAAATCCAAAAACAGTGTCAAAATCCAAAAATCTAAAAACAATGTAAAAATCTAAAAATCAAAAAACATTTGAAAATCATCAAAAATCCAAAAACAGTGTAAAAATCCAAAAATCCAAAAACAGTGTCAAAATCCAAAAATCCAAAAACAATGTAAAAATCCAAAATCCAAAAACATTTGAAAATCATCAAAAATCCAAAAACAGTGTAAAAATCCAAAAATCCAAAAACATTTGAAAATCGTCAAAAATCCAAACACAGTGTAAACATCATAAAAATTCAAAAACATTAGAAAATCCAAAAAAATTATAAAATTCAAAAACAAACATTAGAAAATCAAAAAATCTAAAAACAAAAACATTAGAAAATATCCAAAATACAAAAACATTTGAAATTTTTTTCAAAAGACCAAAAACATCCACAAAATTGTAAAAACTCAATAAGTAACACAGTTCATCCTTTGAACTATTATCCCAAACGAATGGTCCAACCACCTTATGACTACCAATTTCAAACCACTTCTCCTCGCGTGAATCCTCGCTTGGGGAAAATCCGGCTCTCATTGTTTCCTTGTTTGAGGAGAAGTGACCCAATCCTTTGTACCTGCTGGGGGCACATCTAATCAATCATCACTTTGGGAACACGTTAGGGACATGTTTACTAGTTCTTGTGTTGCATTATTAGTGGCAAATTATTAATTGCTTTCTTGTATCTTGATATATTACAGGGCATCTTGATTTTATATATCCTGGTGTTCTCTGTAATATTCTTATGTTATCGATTGCATGTCATCTTTGGGGCATCATACTTTCTTGATGGCCTCTGCATGCTTCTCTCTTCCATTTGCATATCGTACTGGGGCATCAAACCTTTTTGATGGCCCCTGTCTATGCTATCACGCATATTACGCTCCTAGTCATCCTAATCTTTTATATCAGGATGCATCTGTTATGTGCTATATTAAAATTAAGATGCTTTTAAATCACGTGAGTATCTTCTGCATGATCAACATCTTACTTTGCACCCCATCCATTCACCCATACTAATGCATTCTCCAGTTTGCGAATCCTACTTGATCACCGTTGCAGTTTGCGAATCCTACTTGACGATCTTTCTCAAGTAGCATTCACTATCCAGCAGCTCCTTCTCCCCCACCATGATCACCATGTATTTGATCCATTCATTCTCACTTCTCATTTTTACTCCTCCGCCGCTTATACCCATATTACCCTTCTCACCATTCCTGTCCCCTCTCACCCATTGGTATTCTTTCCTTTCACCCGTTTTCTTCCCGCTTGACAATCTTACTTAATAACCCCTTCTATATGGAATCCTCAGTGGAGGTTTACCCTCTCCCTAAGATCTTCCCGCTGTAGAAGCTTCTTCACCACATGCCCTCTCATCAAATAACCATCACCACCAAACACATCTTCCAACTCCACCTCTTCTACTTCCCATTCCCGCATCATTACTCTCACCACGTGGGCATCCCAATTAAGGATTCCCCTCACACTCTCCACCCTCCACTACATATATTCCTTCATCCATTCATGTTATACTCCTTTGTGTCCTTTCTTTCTTATTATCACCTCATCTCATATCATATACCACTTAGGCATACCTCACTCACTCTTTTCTCATCCTTCCCCAAATCCACCTTATGCCTAGGTCATCCTACTTACACGCTCTCATAGTATGGAAAATTCACTTGAGGGTTCCCCTTCAGTCCATTTTGTCATACCCTATTCCCACCAACTCTAACATCATCCTTCTTCTTCCTCAGCTTGGCGATCTTACTTAACCATTCCAGCCGCATGGCAATCTTACTTAATACTTCCACTTAAGGTTGATCTGCCCTGTGGCCTTCCCCCATCCCATCATATTTCACCCATCTTATTTCTCCCACCTCTCATCGCGATCATCTTCTTCACCCTACCATTCCACCCCTATCCCCAATATCATTTTGTCTTTCTCTTTGCATATCATCCCTGTCGGTTGGGTGACCCTACGAAACTTCTCCAACAGTATGACGATCTTACTTAAGAGATTCTCTTAAGCATGACATGTCATCTTACGCTCGCCCATCACTCTCCAATCTCACCACCATATTTCCTCTTCATTCCCCATCATCACATCTTTTTACCACCACTATCACCCTCCTCTGCTTGGCAATCTTACTTAACCACTCACCCAAAGCGGCGATCTCACTTAAGAGTCCCTCTTAAGGATGATCTCTCCTTGCCTTTCCCCATCACTACCCACCCTTCACCCTTCATTTCTTCTTGGCATTCCCCATTATCACATCCTTTCACCTCCTTTTCGATTCTCACAAACACCACTTCTCGCTTGACCATTTGTCATCTCCAGTTTTGCTCACATGGCAATCTTACTTAACCACTTCCGTCACATGACAATCTTATGTTAGGGTCCTCCCTACACTTAACTTGTCATCATGAACTTCTCCCCCGCCTCATTCTTATTTCACTTTATTGATCGTTTCTTCCACCTGGTATCTCCTATTACCCACTTTTTCCTCCTACTATTATCCTTTCTCCACATATCTTCTTACAACATACACCTCATCTCTTCCACCTACAATCACATTCTTTTCCCCCATTTTCCCCTCCTTGATCCATCATCCTTCATACCATTTCTTCCCATTCTTTTCATGTCTTGGTTCTTCATCCTCACCTCGTTCATCCTCATCACCCCCATCCTCTCCTCGCTTTCACTTCGTCCCAACTCCTCCCTCCCATCTTCTTCACTCTTTCCCCTTCATCTTCTCAAATTCCCCCCACATTTCTACCCACACACATATTCACCATTACATTAATACTCCTATATCATTCTTTCATCATCATCTTCTCTTCCCGCACTCATAATTGTCAACGGGTTTTCCCTAAAAATTATCAATCTGCATTCCGCACGACCTCATTCACTCCCTTGGACCTTCTAGAGTTTCCCTTCATTCCTTCCCTCCTCTAAGCCCACCACTCATTGGCAACGGGTTTTCCCTAACGTCCCTTTGTTGGCGTTACCCTTTCCAGTCCTCATTCGCTTTCTCTTTTTCTTCATTTTTTCTTTCACCCTTCCCCACCACTCATTGTCAAGGGGATTTCCCTAACATCCCTTCATTGGCATTGCCTCTTCTATCCCCCATTCTCTTTTCTCTCCTATTCTTTTCCCTCACTCCCACCCTTTCTTGTCACTTTTTACCCATCTCTCCATCTCCTCTTTGCCCTCTTCAATATCTTTACTGTCTTCATCATACCTCCTTTTTCTATTTTCCCATCATCCTAGTATCCTCATTTCATGCATCTCCACATCTTTTCCAATCGATGTCATTCCTCCCCTCTTTCTTCTTTGAACATTCCTTCTACCATTTCCTTTCCACTTATTACCCCCTTTCTGTATTCCCTTCCTTCTCCATCATTTTCTTTGTTATCCTCTTCTCTCTCCCACCACTCATCTTATTTTACTTCCCTATATCATCTTCTTCCCCTTTTTCCATCACGTTTCCTCCTTACATCCCCATCGATAACTTTGGTTGTTCGGGCGTTGTCCTATCTTTTTTATCATCCCACTCTCCACATGCATCTCCATACGGTCTGTTCCATATTCTTTGCCTTGGTCTTCCTCGCAATGACATGATTCCTTCAATCTTCTCCTTGTATTCGTTCTATCTTCCTTTCCTCTCCCCTAATTTTCACGTTTCTTCTGACCACTTCCCCTTTTCTCTACCACCCCTACCTTTTCATTCATTATGTATATGTTTCTCTTCCTTTCTCTCCTCTTTTTCACACTTTCCTCGCCCCTCATAGTTTCTTTTTTTTCTCCGTTCTACTTCTTCTTTTGTCCTCTTTCCATTTCCCTCCATTTCACCCCCTACTCCCACCTCGTTTTCTCCTTCTTATTTATCCTTTCCAATTTCCTACTTTTCTTCACTCACTCATTTATTTCACTTCCACGTATCCCTCTTTACTATCTCTGTTGCTTCCTTCATTTTGCACATCTCTCTATTTCATCCCTTCACCCTCTACTCTATCATTTTCCTCTTTTTTCCTTGTTTTTCCTTCATCATTCCCTTCTTCCCCTATCATCCCTCTCTCTTATTTCTACCTCTTTCATTCCTTTTTTTCCCCTCCCCTATCTCCCTTACTCTTCTCATAATCAACCCCCAACCCTATCCATTCCCTTTTCTCTTTCCCACACACCCTCACACCTAGCATTCAAGGTCGATTGAATCCTTTCTCCATTTGCGTCGTGCGGTCATTCCAGTCTCTTCCACTCCATTATCATCCTCTTCTCCGCCGAATCCATTTCCTTTCTTTTCGAGAGTTCTGTCATATATTTCATTCTCATCAGTCCTCTCGGGGGCATCACCACATTCTATCCATAATCACATCTTCTCATGACATTTTTGTCTTGGAGGATACTATGACATCCATCACTCACCACTTTCTATTCTCCCCAACAAACATTCGCTCTACCTTTTAAAAAGTAGATTGAATTCTTCTCCCATACCGTCTACTTTCTTTGAAAGGACACTACTTTCATAGTACCCTTCCAAAGAGGGGCAAATGTAGACACCCCAATTTCACATCTATCCTAAATCAATTAATTTTCCTTCCTCATTTCCCACAAAAAACACTTGAATTAATCAAATATAATTTGATTAATTATCCATTTCAAAATCTAAAAATAATCTAATCCTCACCACATGTCATTATTCTCCATGTTTTTCCACTATTGAATTAAAAATTCAAATTCAAATCCTCACCCACCATTCGTGGTCCCCACTCACCTAAAATCCTCCACTTATGAATTAAAAATATAATTCAAATCCTCACCCATTCTTCGTGGCCCCCACTCACCTAATATTGCCCACATTTTCAAACCACCCACCTAATCTTGCCCACATTTTCAAACCACCCACTTAATCTTGCCCACATTTTCAAACCATGATTACTTAAATTAATCTAAGCTAATCACTCCCTCAGGCTATAAATACAACCTTACCCCTCCCCTCTAAACACACGGAGAATAAGCTTTCATGCCATATCTAAGTTCTTGCATCCTTTGAGCAAAGAACATCATTCTGCCTCGTCCTAATGCCAAAATAGCCTCATAATCATTTTTCCCATCCAGTGTAAAGTAAGAGGATCGTTGTTGCAGGAAGGTCTTTCTCCGTCTTGAAGAAAAGCACCTACATATCACAAAATCGGGCTCAATCCAAGTTTCCTAGCCCATTCGAGGTTTCTACTGGAATGCGAAGGAGGAGGTACGATTATTGGTATTTTACTTTCTTGTTAGTAGTGTATTTTTCCTAGCTTACAATAGGTTTTGACCTCTAACCGATATCGGTTAGGGCACGCCCTAGAAAAATGATATCGGTCTCGTAACCGATACTGGTCATAACTAACCGATATCGGTTACCTGCCTAGTTTACCCTAACTCCTGCCCTTATCCACCGAACTCTATTTTTCACCACATCGCCTACCCCGGCCTTTGCTAAATAGCCTTATTTTGAATTCATGGCCCCACCCAAGGCCGCAACCAACCAATCGGCCCGACCCAAGGCCGTAACCCACCAATCGGCCCGATCCCAAGGCGCAACAAACCAATTGGCCTACCCCAAGGCTGCAACCAACCAATCGGCCCGACCCAAGGCCGTAACTAACCAATCGGCCCGACCCAAGGCCGCAACCAACCACTCGGCCCAACCCAAGGCCGCAACAACCCAATCGGCCCAACCCAAGGCCGCAACCAACCAATCGGCCCGACCCAAGGCCATAACCAACCAATCGGCCCGACCCAAGGCCACAACCAACCAATCAGCCCAACCCAAGGCCGTAACCAACCACTCGGCTTGACCCAAGGCCACACCAACCCAATCGGCCCAACCCAAGGCTGCAATCAACTAATCGGCCCAACCCAAGGCCACAACCAACCAATCAGCCCGACCCACGGCCGCACCCACCCAATCGGCCCGACCCATGGCCGTAACAATTAAGTACCTCGACCAAGGCCCACAAATTACAATTCTCTCCACCCATAATGTAGTTGTTTGTTCAATCAAGCCCACATGTTTGTGTTTTAGCATGACTAGGATACTTGAATTGATCAGCCAACCAGCTTTGCTTAGACCAAGACCGTGATGTTTATCTCAACCAAACCAACCATTTGGTACTACCGAACATGCCTAAACATTCCGGTACCTTCCCCATTATATCCCCTGGAGCTACTTCCTATGCCTTGGATACCAGGATTATATCAGCCTTGTTTGGATAAACTATCGACCTTTGCCTATGAATTGCTTGTTTTCTCTTCAAACCATGTACCCTGGTCACACTACTACATTTTAATGTGTGTCGGCTTCCTTGAACTTACCCCACCATCTTACCAGCATCTCACCATCATTTACCCTTTATCAACCCTATCCCTGATTTCATGTCGCCTCAATCTGTGATAGACTTGAGGGGGATTACCTATACCCTTAACTAGGGCAACCACTTTTTATTATTGTCAGTGCAGCTTTACAAGACAAGCTACATGACAACAAGGGGAAAATGTAGACACCAAATTTGGGTCTTACGACTCCCTGTACCCTGTATCTCATCCCGCAACCTAACCCTACCTCACCACCTAAAACCTTACACACTGAATTATTTATTAATTATCTTATAATTAATAAATCCACATCTCCAACCCTACCACCTCACCTCGCCACCTCACTTATGACCTAGCCCTAACCCTAAACTAACCTAATTAAGACCTATGACTTGGTCCAGACTCACACCCATGACTCATCATCCCTCACCTGCATCAAAACGAACCTAATAATGACTTGACCAAGCCCACAACTGACCCCTCGGGAGAAAAGGAGGGAAAGTTGGCTATTTTTAGTAAAAATAGCCAACTTTGACTTAACCGATGCCGCCTACTCACTCTGTCGTTGTCGGTTATGCAACCACCATCAGTTCCTTGTAAATGACCTACCCCAACCAAAATTCAGAGGGCCGAATTCATTTAGAAAAAAAAAAAGAAAAGACAAGTGAGAAGGGGAGTTTGTAGAGAGGAGCATTGAGTCCAAGACTATAACTGATCAACGAGATCACTGTCACACTCATCCAAGCATTGGGAGAGTCAGAGGATAGCTTCATCAGCTTAATTTCGATTGTTGAATCATCCCACCTAAGCTTTGCCTTCGTCACCGCATTCCTCGGACCTGTACCCTCGTCAGAAAGTAGTAGTCCTTCCCAAACAAAAAGGAGTTCTTCATAATCGGTTTGATCTCTCTACGGTATGCACACACCCTCCCAACACTCAACAGGTATTCCTCCTAGCCCTAACCCCTTATTTTTTCTCAAGAGAATGAACAGATAGAAGTAACTCTATTCTGGAACTAGAAATTTGTGTGAAACAGTGGGACCTTGCGCACTTGGGACGAATCTCCAGAGAAGGCCACTTCCTCTATCTATTTATACTGCTACTTCTTCTCCTAATGATGGAAGGAAAAAACTAAGCTAATAATTCCAAGGGACCAGGATGGAAGAATGACATGAAAGGAAACCACACTAAAAGGCAATAACACTAGAAAAGAGGGATGAACACTAACTTTTCTAAGCGAGAATGAAAGGAAATGCGTAAAAGAAGGCTAGGAACGAGTAGAACAGTCAAACATGTATTTTCCAGATCATTCTCATGGAACATAACTACACGAGGAACTACAATGGATGTGAAATGGCACAACCAACATACACCATAAAAGAAAAGGAAAAGAAGGAATACAAACACGTTAGGATAGATAATAGTCACAAAATGATGCTTCTATTACTTCCATAAATGCACAGAGCTGTTACAATGATGAAGGAGGCTGATATCCACATACAAGAGCTAGATCTAGAGGTCTGTGACTCAAAATATAGAAAGTATGGAGTCTTTAGCAAAATACATAAGGATCCAGAATGTCCAACATAACAAATGAGTCTATCTCTTACATTTATAGATGAATATATGGAGGAAGAAGGGAAGAAAGGAGGAAAACTTGAATTTGAAATGTAACCACCAACAAGAAGCATTCAATGCCTACAAATCCACATGGAGATCTGTGAAATATGCTTCCCCAAGCCTATTTGGTGTGTTGAAGAAAAAAGGAGGGCATATCATATCAAATTGGGTGGTTGGAGCAATCATATCTACTCATTAATGCTTAGAGATGTTTTCCCATTTCTCACCTACCAAATCCGCCAAAAATTTAATTTGAATTTCTAGCACTATAGCTGATGTCAATAGCTTTTTGACAAGTCTAGGGACACACCGATCTGAGATCTATAGAAAAATATATGGCTTTTAGAAGATTTCAGAATCGTCGGTGCACGTAAAACACGTGGCATGCATGGATTGGCTAAAATGATGGCCAACTATGTAAATATTTGTCATTTTTTCCACGTGTCACTTGCTGATATTTCATAAGGATTTGGTGCCCTATTAGCGTACTTTGACTGGTTACACGCGATACACTCAAGTATGTCAGAACATGACCTAACACAAAAGGTCACAAAGGAGGGCACGTGGACACACACAAAAGAATGAGGCACAAAAAGAAGATAGAAGGAAGGCACACAAGGGGAAAGTGGAAGGAGAGAAAGAAAAGGGGCGCGCATGGAAACTATGACCAAGGGAATGTGCCAAGTGATCTTGAGTAGGCGCAACATTGCAATGAATAACTTAGAGCCAAAAAGTGTATGCAAGTTACCCAAATCACTAGGAGAGATATTAAGATAACAGGACCTTACACTCACCATGCATGCAAAAATTCTAGGCTAGTGACATACACTTTAGGTTAAATCATCACCTATTCTATCATCTTGTAGTGACATACACTTTAGGCTAAATTGTCACCTATTCTATCATTTTGTAGTTGTATACACCTTAGGTTACATCGCCACTTCCTCATTTAATCTTATAGATTTGATATACACTTAGGCTAAATCATCACTTTTACATTCATCCAGTCGTGATATACATTTCAGCTATAGGATTCACACACACATCCTTTCTAGGTTTCATCTCATCACTACACTTACACATTCATCACAATGCATTAGACACAACATACACCTCGGCCATTTCCTGGTGACACACTCTCATTTATGATTCATTCTTGACTTTTGAGGGGAAAAAAATGAACCTCATTACATACACTTCCATTCACTTGAGGGGCATGTCACTCATAACATTCCATTTTTCATTCCATTCCATCCATCCACAACATATTGCATTGTCTTGGGGGCATTTACTATTGTTTTACATGATTATTTTACTACACATGCTAGATTGATTTCTTATATGCAATTATCTATACCATCCCCACATGCACATTCACGTCTTTGTTTAGCTGTGATCGTAGATAAAAATCCTTCACACGTAGCATGGATGTTTTCCTTCTACCCTTCCTACATTGGTCGTTGGGGGCATCCACATTTGTCTCTCATAGGTGATATTGTTTCATAATTTTGTACTTAACAATTTACATTAATTGGTTATTCATGCTTTGACATATTGGTTGTTTCTATAACATGCTAACGGGTGTTCCATGTGCAACACTTGTTTTGCAAGATTACATGTTTCCATGAGTACTTCTTTTACTTGTTTGCTACATTGATTGTCATTGTTTGTTTTGCATGCGGGCCTTACTGTATGTTTGATATGCACACTTGTTTATTATTTGTGGCCATGAGGGCCTTGCATGTCTTGTGACATCATGAGTGATGTCCCATGTTTGTGACCCACTTTATGTGGCTTACTTGTATTCTTGCATGTTTACACTACTGTGCTTGGTAGTTTTTACATTGTCTGTGTACTTTACACTTGTTTTATACATGCATGTGTTTTTGTACTAACACTTGTTTTGGCTAGCCATCCTTGTTTATGCACACCTTGGTTTCCACCAAGCACATTCCCTTACCCCATGTAGAGTAGAGTTATAGAGAACATGCAGTTGGTCCTTTTTGGGGCCGTATTCTCCTATCAGCGACATCACATGCACCTCTAAAGAGGGGAGCATCATTTTGGGGGTTTTCTACATAATAACACAGAGATTCTACACCGGTTCAGTTCATTTATACACATTAAATGAATTCAAATCAGTCTACGAACCCCATACACAACGATTTTATAGGACATGGTTTCCTTAGCATTATGGGAAGTAGTTACAGACTTGGAGGTTACAGTGGGTTTGCCTCTCTACACTACTTTGGCCAGTGGCATCGGATTTCCCAAAAAACTAGGACAATAAAAATATCTCTTCACACTCATTCGGGAAGCAATTACATCTTAGAGGACACAAAGCATTTCCTCCCTACACTTATTCAGGCTAGGGTGGTGTGATATCACCCAAAAAACTCATAGTATAGGATATCCTTCTACATTTTTTCTCGACATGGATCAGGTGCACATGTTCCATTTACATTTTCCATTTCCATTTGCGTATTTTACATATACATGCATCTTTTACATTGCATTTATACACTTACATATTTGATGACTTGATCATTTTATCCTTGCTAGTCTAGCCATATGAGAAACAAATAGTCAAATAGGGGGAAACAACAACAAAAATGTCAACAACAACACTTTGCAATAACACACACTTTTAATAACCATGTAGGTACATTACACACCGCAATGAACACACGCGTTCTGCCCTAGGTTCACTCTCATAACTTTTTCTTTGTGCATTTTTCCTCTTTAGTTTCCATGCTCCTCCATCTCTTTATCATTCCATGCTTTGTCTAGTCATTTGACACACCTTCTTCATCATTCTACATCGACATTAGGTACACATCTCTATCTACTTTATGTTATCGATATTTCCACTCACCAACATAAAATGGGGACAAAATGTAGTCACAAAATCATGCACTTTAGACATTTATTTATCTCGGTCTCATACTACTATTTAAAAGGTTCTTGAGGGAAAAAATTACTAATTAAACCCCATCTTTTGGCCACTTTATTTTATTTCATCATTACGAACCTCTTGCACCCTTATGCCTAGTCAGATTCTATCATCCCACAATTTTTTTTACCTCAAATGGGGCACCTAGATTAGTACTGGGGCACACATGGGTGCCTCGGTCCCACCAGGGGTGCTGCAATCCTTCTAGAGTTTTCCTACCACTCTTTGGGCTCTTTCTAGCCATTTTACATCTTTATCTTTCTAGCCTTTTCAAGGTTAATTATGAAAGTAGACCAAGAGAGCCCTATATATATAAAGCAATGAGACCATAATGAGGGACCTAACATCACTTACTACTATCACTCCATCTAGATTTGTATCCATTTATTGCATTGGAGATCACTTGCATCCATAGAGGTCCATCTTCAAAGCTAGGACATCTACATCACACTTCATAGGGAAGGGATTATATTCTATTCCATGCACACATTCTATTACATTTTCTACATATAGTTATTTCTCACTACTTCACAAAGTGTGACTCACACAAGAGAAACCTAGGTCATGTTCACACACACTTGCACATAGAATTACATTGGGTATGAGATGTAGTGCATCACTCAGTTAGTAAGTCCACCATCATGGCCGCTGAGGATAGTATGACCTTGTAGTCTCAAATACCATAGCCTATTTCAACAACCAATCCTAGGTGCATCGACATAACATCTAGTCCTATCCTAGAAGCTCACCGAGGTGCGTGAAGGTGCCAAGCCCCTCCTTTATGTGAGCTTCATAAAAATGTGTTTTATTAACATGATGATACAATATAACCAAAGAATGAGTGCAATTATCCATAGTATTTTAGACGTAAGCTTATACTCCTAGAGATATACTCTAAACACATATTTAACATGATCAATTAAAAGTAGAAACAATCATGAAACAACATTGAGGAAACTCATAACACCCATACGAACAAATGGGAAAAACATCAGGAATCATTGCTAGGGTATTACAAAATTGCTTCATTATATTGATGATTCAAATACAGTAGCTAAGATTACATTTAGAGGTTCCATCCATGACAGAGTTCATAATAGTAAAACTTCCTTTACATTCCAGAGCTCTCTGTTATACACACTACATTATTCTCTCCCATTCCTCTCCTTCCTCTTACTCCTCACCCATAACACCTTCTTTTAAGAATCATCCTCTATATCAAATAGTCAAAGGAATATTCTCCTAACTGTTCATCATCACCTACTAGAATCTTATCATGTTTTTTCTACCACTACCTAGGAACCTATCAGTTTTCATCATGTGCATTTCCTTCAATCAAGTGTCTTTAACAGGCTTATGTGAGCTAATCCTTAACAACCTTGACCACTTATCCTTCCATGATAACTATAATGATTCCCTGGAATATCCTTTACTTGGAACACAAGTCTTCATAGCTTATCCACATTTGTATCTGGTCTCTTTTCCATTCACTCCTTATGCGTCTTTTTCTGTTTCATCCAAAACTTTACTAAGTCCTAACTCCAATATGTCCTAGCACGATCCTTCACGCCTCTTTGAGGACTAATTTTGTGTGTTCCTTCATGCCATTTTTCCATGCACCACAAAGATTCACACTCTAGGTACTTAGTTACTTTTTAGGGGTCTAACATCACCCCACACTAAACTAGTTTCCACCTCGGTAACCCTTCGTGCCACCCAAACAAAAGGATCAATCTTGCTGAATGAAACCTAGTAAGGTAAAAATGCTTTTCCAAGGAATAAAGAATAGTGGCAAAAAGAATCTTAGAAAATAATTAAAGAATGGGGGATGCTTATATGACCAACTATAGGAGCTGAGGAAACTCTGCATTTATCTCATCCTTTAGTTTCTCCCAGGCCTTTAGTTTTGATAAGGCCCTTCCCGTGCATCTCCCACTATATCAGACATCTGGTCCGGGATGATCTCTTCCACTTTCCCCTTTAATGCATTGATGGCCACTCCCAACTCTGCGCAGACACCCTCGAACTCATCCATCTATTAGTGATGGAGTCTTAGATTTCTTCAATTCTAACTCTAGCTTCTCATGCTTAGTCTTTATCTTCTCTTTCTGGGCCATTGTGTTAACGACCAATTGCGCACACTCTACCTTTTTGGTTGGGGTGGTCTCTTGTAAAATTTTAAGGGCTACCTCTTCCTCCATTACCTGCACATTGATTATAGGCTCACATTTCCTACAGTTATTAAAGCCCCTATCCGCTAGTATATTTACATCCTTGAGTTGGGAGAGCAAGTCTTCCAACTCAATGATCTGGGCTTCAATAAAGACCTTGTTCTCCTCTTTTTCTATTGTGAGCTCCGTAGCTGTCAGGCCCGCACCAACCTTGGTGTTAACAAGTAGCATCCCTACGAGGTCCTCAAGATATTACATCTCATCCCCATAATCCATCTTGGTTTGGCTTACTAATGCTAGACATTGTCCCAGAATGGTCTTCACGAGGGCAATAACTTGGTTGTATGCCTCATTCGTTCATGCTTGTTATCCCTTCAACCCTTGGTGTAACTTGTCCATCTTCTTTTCCTGGATCTTCCATTCTACGACCAAGGTCTGCATAGTGGTCCCTATATCTAGACTACATTGTATCACCTTTGAGGATATTTTTGTAAGGCGTTACATGCCTTCTCATCTGTAAGGTGGTTATGGTCCACGACCTTATATGTGTATCCTCCCTTCTTTCCCGGTGAATGGTCTCGATCACAAGATCAGAGACCTCAAACTTAGGTTCCTCAGAATGGAAATGCATAACCTAGCTAAGCATATTTCTAGTTCTAGACACACCCCCTTCTTGATCCAATAAGTCCCAGTTATGCAACTTTTCTAGTGAGAGGGTGGCATGAAATATTGTGTGCAAGACCTTATTGGGGTCATCCATGAAGTCCATGTGTGGGGACACTGACATCCACTTCTTCCATTTCTCCTTGTGCTTTGTCCTTTTCTTTTTCACCCCGGGGAAAATCCCTTATCCTCCTTTATAATAAAGGAGTCCCCCTTGTCTCCTTGTGGGTTTGTGGCCTACGCCGTAGCGGCCTTGCATGTCAAACTCTCCCTAGATCCTACCAAGTGCTCCTCTTCTACTTGTGCCTTAGCCTCCTACCCCTCCAATTCCGCTTCTAACTCTACTTTGAATGCGGTGGGGTCTTCTTCCTCTTCCTTCTTCCTTGGTGATGGAGTGTTAGTGCCACCTTGTTTTGAAGTGCCGATGCCCTTACTGTTATTTTGGCACGTGTAGTACTTCCTCCTCCTCAAAGTATCTAGCTTTCCTTCCTCTTCTTCTTCTTCTTCTTCTTCTTGTACTGCCTTCATGGGTGGGATAGGTGTTTCCTATGGTTTAGGAAAGGGAGAGTCTATAACTTCCACCTCAATTCCTCCCTGTGTTTTAGGGTACAGTTTTATAAACACCCGATGGACATACCCTTTGATTGTAATGCTGACTTGTGGGTGCAAGTCTAGGAAATATGGCTCAAAACCTTGACATAGCTAGGCCAAGTGCCATACTTGTACGTGACATGCAACGTGTGGACATCAACATCCACCTTATTCACATCAAAACCATCCTCTGCATGTCCTTAATCCCATTGATGGTGCACTTCATGTATCTGGAAATGAATATAAAGGGGATCTTGCACCATGGCCCAATCTCTCCTTTAACCATCATGAACTTTTCCAAACAAAAGTTTTGTGTGACAAAAATTTACCTTGTCACCAACAACTTGTGGTAACTTATGGGGAATGTGCCACTCATTCTTGAAGGTATCATGCAACCTCTCAAACCACATGTTCATTCATGCCTTGTAAGCATTTGAGATAGTCCCATCGTAGGTGAACTGTGTGAATTAGATTACAGGGGATGTGTGTGTGGGTGGGTGAACCCAAATGTTCCGGTCTAGTCCATTCGGAATGCCAATCTCTCGAACATGATAAGAAGTAGGATGGATCCCCAAGTGATCTTTCTCCTACCTTGTTTTGTACTTACGCTTCTTCGATAATTCCATTTGTGATGAATTAGGAAAAGTTGTAGTGTTCCCTCTTGGACACCTCTCGGATACCCCTAATTTGCAACTAATGAGTCGGGAGGTGACTCTAAACACTGGGTCTAGGAGATCTGAAATTACTTGTACCCTACCCCCTTCTCATAATTTAGCTTTTGTACTAGCTCCTCAATCTTGGCAATGAAAAATAAATCCAGTTCCATATCTTCTCCAGTATTTTGTATGCATGCTACCGCTCGAATTAATTAGCTCATGATCTACTTTCTCCTTCCCACAAAGTAGAAGAAGTATTTATGCACCCACGACATTAACCATTTGAAAAGTGGTGCGGTTTGGCAAAGAAGGGTAGCTCCTATAGCTGTAAAACCCTAGCCTTTGTAGTTCTTGCTTCACCAAGTCATCCACCTTAGGGTTTCTGAACTCGTCTACTAGTTAGAGTGTTTGACACAGGATCCACTCTCATCAGCTTCTTGTTGTCGGTCATTCTATGGTTGTACTCACTTATTTTACACTGGTATAGCTTTGAATTCCACTTCTCATCCTTGATCACTCCAGGGGTACTACATCTCTGAGTAGATCTCTACTGGCTCCTCAGTTTTCACCATTGGTTTCTTTGTGCATACTGAGGCCGAGAATTATAAAAATGTTGGGGTTCCATGCATACCAATTTCCCTATAGAGGAGGATATTTGGTGTAGGATATGAACACATGAAAATGGTAAACTAGGGAACTTCACCCACATAGGAACTTTGAGGGAAACATACTCAGAAACCAAAAAAATATTTAGTCCAAAGAGAAAGGACCAGAAGTGAGTTACGCACATACCAAGTGGCCGAATGGTTCAAAATGTCTGGGACATGTGATGGGTCAAAAAAATAGAAAAGGAAAATCCCTTTGGTCATGTTCTACACACTTTCAAGCTAGATGTCATGAGTATCCTAGCCCAAGTTGACCCAAGACTTTACAATGCTTTTAAAGGGGATGTGGCCCACAAAAGACCCAATAAGAAATAATTGTTCTAACCATTGGCATGCAATATTAAATTCAAGAATGGGTAAAATAACATTAGGAGGAGAGTCATTACCTCATGAAAGACCTTTAGAATGAGCTTCTGGGGGCATTTTTGTGGTGACACAATTGTTAGAATCTCCACATGCTCCAACCATGACACCAATAGTTAGGATTAAGGTGGAAGAAGACATTATATAGGGGCACCTAAAGGGAGAAAACCATAGAGCTTACTGAGAAAGGTACAATTCCATATCACCCAAAGAGGCCATGGTATGACATTCACAAAACCCTAGCAGATCATTTTTTCACCAGGAATATTCCATCGAACCACAATTCAAAATTTGAATTCCATGTGGATTTGTTTTTATTTAACAATTATTTTGATATGTCAAATGGTTTTTTTCATATTGATATGAATTTTGATTCCATAGAATGTTTGGAATTATGGACGTCATTAAAATATTTCAGTCTCTCATGCATTTAATGTCATCTATTTTCTTTTCAAAATAAGTTTATCAATGTGTATGCCAAATGTAGTAGTTTGGATGATGCTCATAAAATATTTGATGAAATGATGCAGCCTAGAATCTACTATGAATAACCTAGTGCACTGGCACATCACTCAACCTGAGCTGAGCACTCACCTAAAGTGCACAAAGGTACCATGCCCCTCTTTAGAGTTGCTTATGTAGGATGTTAGTGTGATGATGATAAAACATATTCAGATCCATAATTAAACATAAACATTCCACAATGCATAATCCATATCTAGATCTTAGATAATCATGAATTAAACAATAACTATAATAAGATTAACCATACATAAACCAAATTTAGTTATGTTCAACACCATTATCTAGCCAATATACTTCATTACATTAAACACTGTAAAACATAGAAGCTTCTTACATTATAAATTATATCCATAAGTCATGCGCGCATCAGATCCAATAGCATAACTCTACAATAATTCAGTCCCCCTAAACTACATAGTTCAATACATATTTATAGAGGTGGGGACTTTCCCTTCACCACCTATGCACTTCTCAAAATAGGTTGCATGTTGATAATAACCATGCACCTTTATAATAACATGCATACATGCAAGTGTTCTAATAATAGATGTCCTATAGTTAACTGGAAGAAGCAATCCTATTATTAGCTCAAACCATGCATGGCGCTTATCAACCACTCATTCCCAAAAATATCATTGCATGTAGTGTAAGTATTCATCCTTATGTGTGCTCCGTAAGCTATCTCCAAAAATATCCCTTATCCATAAAAATGGCTAAGTCCCGAGCCAAAGTGTTATGGTGCATGTTTTCTTTCCTATCTTCCCACGCCATCAAATGCGCCTTGTTCCCATACGCACATCCTTTATGTGTCTACTCCTTAGAGAAACATTTTTCTACTCAACATTACCCCACACTAAAGTACATTGTCATCCCAAAAATGGGAATTCTTTCTGACGTTCCAAAATAATAAAGAATAAGTATTGAAAGAATTAAAGAATCACTATACAAACGAATGAATCTTTACTCTGTAGCTCCCTCTTCTTCAACTAGAAGGATTAGCTCTGGATATTCATTCTTGATCTCAACCTCCAATGAATGCCATTCATCTAACGCATTCCTTATCTTCTCTAGAATATTTGTGGCTATGGCATCCAAATACACCTTGAGTAATATTTTCTTTCTCATTTTGTAGTATCTAGACAACATTGGCCATACCTGACATCATTCCTTCCAGGAGATCCATCTTCTGCGCTATGAGCTTCCCAATCTCATCAATCCTCTCTTTATGTGTATCCTATGATGTTGTAAGGGCTTCACGCTTTTGTTTCACCAGTGCCAATATTTCTTCATGCCCTAAAGTATCATCTTTCATTGCTTCCAGAACTTCATTATCTTCAACTAGAGTTATGGTCCTTATTATTACCTCTGGTGCCACAAAAAAATTGAGATATTGGTCTAATTTATTTATTTCAAGCTTTAAACTTTGGAGAAATGCCTCGTAAGTTGAAATTTTTTTAATCACAGAGGCTCGTGCTCTCTTTACTTCTTATTCAATATCTTTTGGTGCGGGCATTCGAATTGGTCCATCCTCCAACACCAAATTGACCAAAGTGCGCACATAATGCATAGAAGAAGGAAATTTTTAGGTATCTTAGGTTCTAGACAAGGCCTTGTTTTCAGAATGTGATCACCAATCTCCTTAGTCATGCTAATGAAAGACTCATTATTTTCCCATTCTCATTCCTTATATTCCTTTAAGCACGCTATCTCTGCATAGTCTTATCTTTGTTATCCTCCATCAACGCTCAAATGGTGGTGGCCTTATCAATCTTTCTCTATGCCACCTCAGTAGATACCTTGACCAAGGCATTGTTGACCTGCTCATCAGACATTAGAGTAGGTTTTATTTTCATGTGCCTACTTTGGGGTGCCTTCTTCACTCTTCGTGAGACACGGGACTCCTCACACATGTCAAAAATCTATTTCTTCCATATGATTCAGCATGGACCAAGATAATTGTTTCCTTATTCACGTAGTGGCCATATCTGGGTCCATTAGATCCCACCCATATAACTCCTTAAGGCCCACAATGCTTTAAAACCGGGCACGAATGATTTTACTTGTGTCCTTAGCATAGCCCATATTAGGGACATCATATTCTTCACTTCTATTTATCCTTGGCCCCTTAGGAACCTAGGCGCCAAGGTTTAGAGTTGGCACTTCTCCTACCTGAGTCATAACTGGTGTGTTGGATTCCTCGTGCACATTTTCTTCTACTTATTTTACCCATTCTTCATCATCTCTCATTTCTTCATCACGAGGTTCCTCCACATCTTCCGGTTGAACCAAGGTACCAGGCATGCTCTCTTCAGACTCCTTTGCCACCTTGTTAAGCTTCAACTTTCTTCTTCTCTTTTTCTCCAGTGCTTCTTTCTGAGGAGAGAGTTGAGGTGACCTTCTTAAAGGTTGTGATGTTCCTACACCTTGGGGCCTAGTTTTTTGAACACCTTCTTAAACTGGCACTCCTCATGGAATGCATCTACACCCAATTATTCCTCTCCTTACACCTTTGGGGAATTATCTCCATGCTCACTTTCCACTTTTTATGTGGGCTACCTCCGACCTCTATGGTCCAAGCCTCCACTATCCTCATGTTCTTCTTCTTCATCTATCTCTATGGTCGAGGTAGGATTTGGAGCTACCACATTTTCAACTATGTGTTTGAGCTTAGGAGGCCCTATGAGCATGAACTCATTCTCCACATAATTTCCATTTTCCAGCCTAGGATTGAGTTATATAGATAAGTGTGACCCCACTATCCCCAATAGCCAAAATTATTGGCTTCATACTTATAACATCTGAAATGAGCCTCTCAATGTAGGTAGACCGACTTGGATAAACATAATTTTTTTTGAGAGTATGGTAGTCACAATCTACCTTGTCTCGCATTAAAGTTCAACCAACATGCATACGTAAATTTATGTACTGCTGCCTCGAAATAGCGTGTTGTGAAGGCATAGGGAGGTTTGCACTAGGGAATCCATGTCACATCCTTCATTGTAAACCACATGATGTAAAAATGTTAATATACCGTGAATTGCACTGGCTTACCCACTACTAAGGGTAACTCCTTTGGAATGCACCATTCCTCTTCAAAGGTCACACGCAGTCGATCATATCATAGTTCTACCATTTGTTTGAACATGTCACTCATTATTCCATCACATAAATAATTCTCAAACCTCTCTACGAGGGACTCATTCTCCATGGGGTATTCCCAGATCTTGTTATTTGGCCCATCAGGCACTCCAATTTTGAAAAACATAAGAGATACTAGGATAATGCTAAAACTTATCTTCTCACCTGTGCGTGCTTCCTCAATAATAGTTTCTGCTATGAAGCCAACCAAGTTATACACTTCTAATTGTGACATTTCCTTTGCAATATATAGCCACATGGTATTTACTTGTGACCATCTCTCCTGATCATTCAACTTAGTGAGCAAATGCATGGCTTCCTACACCACATGGTACTTCCTTAATTTGTAGATGTCCATTCTACGTGGACCCTTGACATATCCTAACTCCTTGTTGATGGCTATAACAGATGCCTTATCAGTTAGATCACTACTAACCTCTATCTCTATGCCCTTCAATCCAGTCAATGTAGCAATCAAAGGCATGGTGATCCTTACCCACCGTCCAACAAAATAGAAAAATTCCTCATGGACTTTTCTCATAAGCCATTGGTATAAAATTTTTGGTTTTCCAAAATATGGGAGTTCATATAGTTGATACACCCCTACCTTCTTGAGCAAATTTCTCCCCAATATCGTCATATACTGGCATGTGATCCACCATGCACTTATTGGTCTTCTTATTCAACAAAGCATCCAAATCCCCCTTGTTGTCGGTGGTGTGGTGGTTGTAATCACTTACTTTGCATTTGCGGATATGGGAATCCCAATCCCACCTAATGATCAATCCTTATGGATACTGCATATCTAAAAAATTTCTCTCGGAGAAACTTCGACCTCGACTTCCACCTTCTTCTTTCCCTTTGTACCTGATTACAGGTGCCTTCCTCGGTGCAATTATAAAATCTCATGTTTTTGTCTTATGTCGAGTAAGATTTCATGCCCTAGCTCAAAACCCCATGCCCTAGCTCAAAACCATGAGCCCTAACTCCTTCTCAATGCTTCTACTTCACTCAAACCCTTCTCCAATGGGGATGTAAGCCACTTCATGCACAAATATGCTCTCCACGTCTAGTTTCACAAATCTTCACACCTCAATATGTTTTTCTTAGCTTGGTCGTAACTAGCTCGCTCAAATAATTGTGATTGCAAAGGTAAAAATGAATCCACATCACATCCTTATATAGATTTTTGAAAATTTATTGCATTTATTTCTCCTTTACCTACCACCGATCCTCTCATTAATTGACCATTTTCCCAACTTCCACACAACACACCTACGCACCCCAGTTATAACCTTCTAACATGTCTTCCTACCTTCGGTGTGCATCCATGCACTGAATTAACTCACCATTATTCCTTCCTCTAGTAGTTTCTATGGCCACAACTTACCTCACATTATATTGTTCATTCATTTATTTCTAGCTATGGTCTTCTCTAGGAGCAATCTTCTTTCTAGCAGCTCCTTTCCATTCTTGAATAACACCTATAATAGTTTGTTCTTATGTGTACCCATTTTTGAATAATAAATAACAACCACCCCACACCAATGGTATGTGTAGTCCTCTACACATAAAAATACTTCAGATTGTAATTAGCTTCCAGGTGTGCAAACGTGCTTATTACAAAAAACACCAAACTAAATTGACAAAGCATAGTGACAAAAAAAGGAAATACATTAAAAGAAATATAGAAAGGGAAATCTATACTAAATGGAAATACTACCTTATTACAAACACCAAGAAGACTTATTTATAGTAGGGCTTCAACCTACTCCCATTGAAGTAACTAGGTAACCGTGTTCCATAAGACGCCTCTAACTGATAAGCACCTAATTCAAGTATGTGAGTGATAACATATGGTCCCAAAAAATGCACCTTAAGTTTTCCTAGATGACAAAGAAATTTGGAATAATAAAGAAGTATCATATGTCCAACCTCAAGCTTTTTATCCCTAATGTGTTTATCATGCCATGCCTTCTTCCTGGCCTTTTCCTACCTATGACTCCAACGTGCTATGACACGAATTTCATCCAACTGTATTAACTTTTCAATTCTCTCTTCTAATGATTGCTCATTAGCTAGACCTCCCACGCATGCAACATGCAAAGAAGGTAACATGAATTCCATGGGAAGAACTACTTCTGCACCAAACACCAACTGAAATTGTGTTTCCTTATTCAACCTTTTGTAGGTTGTTCAATATGCCCAAAGTACAACATAAACTTTATCATCCTAATCTTTCCTTCCAATATCACAAATTTTTGTTAAGGTCTAGCTCAATATCTTGAAGAAATCCTCAACAGTCCCATTTACTTGAGGGTGATAAGGTGTAGTCTTATGGTGTGTGACCATAAATTCATCCAATAATACCATGATTGTCCCATTCAAGAAGTGTGTACCCCTATCTCTTGTCAAAATCAATGGACATTCATACCTAGTAAGAATATTTTCCCATAAGAACCTTGTTGTTGTAGATGTTGTACAATATTTTGAAGGTGCTACTTCTACCCAGCTTGTAAGATAATTTGTACAAGTGATGATGTAGCATGATTCGGTTCTACGTGTGGCTAGGGAAATAGGACCCACAAAGTCTATAGCCCATTTTTCAAATTTCTCTTCACTAGTAATAGACCCTAAAGGCATTTCATCTCTTTTCCTAGGTTTGCCAAGGTGCTGATAGTGATCACACACTTACAATACTCTTTACAATCCTTTTACAAGGTAGACCACCATAATCCTATGAGTAGAATCTTGCACATGGTGGTGTCACCTGCAATACCCAATGAGCCCCTTCCATGATATTTGTGCACTCATGTTCTAATATACACCGACACAATACTTCATCTCGGCCTAACTTGTATAAGTCATCACTAATCAACATGAAGGGTGCAGTGTGAATTACAAGTTGTTTCTTCTCTAAGGATTTCATTCCTTTAAGTGTCATGCGCTCCATAACCCATAATGCCTCTCTCACCAGAGGTTTAGTAGAGAAGTAGTCAAAAGTTTGGGTCATTCCTGTAATCAAGTCCTTCCAATTTCAAGTCTCCTTATGAAGTTCCACATAAACATACCAAGCCCGTGTGTAGCCTTGCAAAATGGAATAAAGTTTGTGCACCCAAAGTGAAGGTGGTAAATCTTCCTCCCCCTATATCCACAGTATCTCAAACTACTGAACGTGGTGATGAATAAGTTGATTACCATGATATATGCAAATTTTAGTAGGCACATTGCTCCTGAGAAACCGGGTTGTTAGATCAACTCTTACTTCATTCCATTCTATGAGATGATCCTTGTGAACTATCCACCAATGCATTGTGATCCCACATAGGGTATACACTAACATAGTTCTTCTTTCCACTTGATCCATCCAATGCTCCTCCATGGCACATAGGAATATTGTAGGATCTCCTTCTCCAGTATACTTTGGGGTGCAAATTTGTTACATATCCTCCTAATATAACGAGGTTTTTTCCTCCACACAAATGTGCTTCTTACCTCATGCCAAACCATCTCATAGGTTCCATGTGCCCAATTGTCACAAGAAATACTTTTAGTATCACTAATAGACTATGCATCTTCCCACTAGAGGATTCCTTCCTTAGATGGCTCAAAAACTTCCAAATCTCTAATGGCGCACACATATAAATTTTTTCAGGTCTTCCTCACTCAAAGGTTCAACATAAGGTGCAGATTTGCCATTTGTCAAAGGGATAATAACTCTTTCTTCCTTATTCTTAAAACTTATATACCCCTTGTTGAACCCTAGATCAACATTATTTACATAACACCAAGGGTGCTCAAGTAGAGCTAGGAAGTTGTCCACTTCTGCAAGTGCCAAAACCTCAAATTCCGTAGTGAACTTGGCCCCTTGTATAGTAATGGATGTATCCTTTAAAACTATGATTAGAGTGGCCTTAGTTTGATTAGCCATAAACAATACATTAAAGGATGGCTTTAATGGAGGTTTGACCATCTGTACCCATGCATCTAAAGTAAGCACATTCACTTCCATGCTTGTGTCAATCAATATATTGCTCAAAAACCATCCATCCACACTAGCATTTAGAGTGATATCCTTATCATAATCCAAGCTATGAGGGGGGAGATCAGCATGCAGGATTTGTTGTTAATTCTCAATACATGCATGTTGAGTGTTCCCCTTTAACCAATTCCCTAGTAGTGGAAAAAAATTATCTTGGTGTAACATCTTGCACACCTCTTTCAAATCATCAATATCTAACTAGACCATCTCTGCTACCTTCTTTTGTTCCAAATTCCATGTGACTGTTCCTTTAAACATTATATTTCACCCTGAAGATTTTTGAGTACCTCCATGGTTTCATAATAAACCTCCTTCTAATGTGTAGGATATGGATATCTTGCATGTAAAATCTCCTCCTTAGTAATGGTAGGATTCTATTGTAACATATCTCTATTGCACATAGCTTCAGAGTGTGTAGGAATCTTCACAAGTACTACCTCAGGTTCCGGTGCCAACTTTGGCATCCACTATTTTATATGGCGTGTTGTATCCTACCTATCCCTACATAGTTTTTTTATTATTTATGCTACTTGCTAGGATGCTCATATAAGTCTAGGAATTCCTCATAGTTATGATTCTTCCCATAAAATCAACAAGTAATATTTCGAGGGCATTCGCGCCTATAGTGGCCATAAGATTTTCATGTAAAAAATGTTCCACGAGGAAACTCACCTTGCCCACCACCATGGACTCGACCTCCAATCCACCATGATATCCTCGATCTCTACCATGACTTCCTTCAAAGTGCTCTTCATTCCGATCTTAACACCCTTGAATGTGATCACGATCATGGTGCTCACTTTTACTTTTAGAATTATTGAATACTCCTGTCTATCGTACACCAATATCTATAGCATCATGGATCTTACCAATCAATCTGTGGTCTTCTATATTGTGAGTCGTGGAGCAAAAATATTACAATAACAAGATACATTCTTTCTTATCGTGTGTTGTAATAATGGGAAACGGATTGCATCATGGTCTAAGTGACATATCTCACAGTCTAGCAAAACAATGAATGTATTGACATGCAGGGAAAACTATCCTTAGTATGCCCTTCCACTTTAAAATATGTACACCAAATCCCAATGCGCGTCTCGTGTACTAAATTGGCCGATAATTTCTTCAACTACTTTGCCATAGTTGTAATCTGTGCTTCCAGGAATAGGCTCACCCCAGTGTCTATACTTCTGATTACCTCAGTGTGTAACACTACTTCAAGTGCTTCGTGCGGGTCCGTATATGTCTTATTGGATAACACCCTCTTAAACGGCGTGATCAAGCCCCAACGAACCACTATGCATGTTGGCTTGCATGGATATCATATGAAAGTTTAGACAAAAGAGAATTTTGAAATGGGCATCATATTCCTGAACACTCTCAGTAGTGCCTTGCTTAATATCCTTGAGCGTGTTTATACTCTTCTTCTCAAACTCAGGGATATAAAAAATCCTTAAGAAAATCTTCCCATAGTGCTACATAATCTATGCAAGTCTAATTAGGGTCAAAATTTCTATACAAACTATGCGTGCATACCTGTAATGTAGTTACAAAATGACATTCCTTGTGCTCAAAAGCCGTTATTCCTTTTGTACACCAAAATATTTCACACATGTGCACATGCTCAGAAGCATATTCTATTCCCTTATACTCTAGAAGACGAAGTGACATCTCCATGTAAATATTCTGGGGTTTGTGAGGACCATGCCCACTTTATCCAAACCTCTTGTATTACCTCTACCTCCAGACCCACCAGATCCACCAAAACTAGAGCCACATATGCCCCCTGATCCTCCACCTATAGCCGGAAGTGGACCAGTGGATGTACTACCCTATGTCCCAATAGTGGTACTAAACTGAACTCCTACAGTCTGTGAGGTGGTACTACTCCTAGAAGTGAGTCCAAAATTCTATGCGCTTAAGTTCTATGCTGATGATGCACCTGAAAAGCCACCTCTAAATAACAAAGAAGATATTTTCCCATCCATATATGCACTTTCTACCTAATTAATCTTTTTCTTCTACTACCCAAACTATCTTGCTGACTACTGGTTGTACTAGATACTGGAAAACAAAGCGCAAGGGCTAGGTTGCTAGGTATATTTAGATGCATGCCCGCAACCCATGTCGCCTCTGGCTGTGCTCCCATATGAGACCAAGGAGGGTTCCCTGTCATGCTTGCCCAAATGGGGGAGTTCTAGATGCTCTGGCTCCACACCTTCTGCGTGATTTCCAAATCCTTCACGAGCCATCTCTCTCCTCAAATCCATATGTTATGTAATATCATGTTGCTTCTCTATCTCCCTCTTATGTGCCTCCATTGTACTTAAGCCACGTTTCTTCTCTTTTCCTCTCTTCTGTTAGGTCCACCATCCTTCACCAAACCTGCTCCTGCCCCCACATGTGGTGGGGTTTAGCTAGCCATCGATTTTCTTCCAAGTTCAGGGTTACCATCAAAATTTTAATCGCCAGTGGAATGCCTTGCAAATAAGCTCCCCTAGGATACCGTAAAAATGGGAACTCAGCTACCTCCGGAAAAGAGTAAGTGGAAATTGAGTAATCCAAAATATAGCTATTCAGAACACCACATAACCAAGTATCCACAACACACATCTAAATTAGATCAGTATCATAGAGGGCCTGAAATTATTCCTACGTCTAGACAAGTGTGCGATACCTCCAATTCCTTTTAGATGCATAAGAAACCAACCACTCGTATAACTCTACCAGAAAGATAAATAACAAGCTCTCATACAAACATTCATACAAGTTCTGCTCCACCCACGTATGTGCGTTAAACTTAGATCCAATGTTGAACCTTCGAGCGTACTCTTCTTCCAGATCTTTTATCCACTCCTTAACACTTGCTAGGGTCAACCGATACGTCTTCATCATGAAACATCCTGAAAACAACTAAAAATAGGTCCCGATAATGGAACCAATGATGCAACCTAGAATCTACTGTGAATAACCTAGGCATGTTGGCACATCACCCAGCCTGAGCTGAGCACTCACCCAAAGTGCACAAAGGTACCAGGCCAATTTTTAGAGTTTCTTGTGTAGGATGTTAGTGTGATGATGATAAAACATATTCATATCCATAATTAAACATAAATATTCCACAATACATAATCTAGATCTAGATATTAGAGAATCATTAATTAAACAATAACTATAATATTATTAACCATACATGAACTAGATTCAGTTATGTTCAACACCATTATCCAGCCAATAAACTTCATTACATTAAACACTGTAAAACACAAAATCTTATTACATTATAAAGTATATCCGTAAGTCATGGGCGTATAAGATCCAACAAAAATACTCTACAATAATTCAGTTCCCCCTAAAGTACACAGTTCAATATATATTTATAGAGGTGGGGACTTGTCCTTCACTTCCTATGCACTTCTCAAAATATGTCGCATGCTGATAATAGCCACATGCCTTTACAATAGCATTCATACATGCAAGTGTTCTAATAATAGATGTCCTATAGTTAATTGGAAGAAGCAATCCTATTCTTAGTTCAAACCATGCATGATGCTTATCATTGACCACTTTCTGTTTCCCAAAATATCATTGCGTGTAGCACAAGTCTTCATCCCTATGTGTGCTCTACTCCTTAGAGAAACATTTTTCCGCCAACATGAAATGACAGAAACAATACAACTTTTCATGGAATGTGACAGCGATTGGTGCACAACACATGGATTTCCTTAATAAGCATTGATAATTCATCAAAATGCTACATGCTATCTCCAAAATAGCCCTTGTCCATAAAAATGGCTAAGTCCCGAACCAATGTGTTTTGGCACACGTTTCCTTACCTATCTTCCCATGCCTTCAAATGCACCTTATTCCCGCAAAAATGCGTGTGCATCCTTTGTGTGTCTACTCCTTAGAGAAACATTTTTTCTGCTCAACATGAAATGACAAAACAATACAACTTTTCATGGAATGTGATGAATGTAGATTGCACAACATGGATTTCCTTAATAAGCATTGATAATAATTCATCAAATGCAACAAAAAAATGTCCAACCCAATAAATTTATCTTTATTAGCATTTTTCCACGTTGTGCTAAAATTGATGCTTTGGAATTCATAGCACATGTATATCCATAAAAGTGTAATGAAAGGCAAGTTTTCTCAAATATCATAGTTATAAGTACCTTAGTAGACATATTCAAAACATGGAAGCATACAATAGGCACATGAACTATCCAATAAAATATCTCAATGAGATGTATTCTCATAGAATGTGATGATTGTTGGGATGCACAAAATGGCATTCTTAATGAGGCTTTAAATTTTGTAAAACAAATGCCTTAACTAGATGTAATCTTGTGGAATATGATGATTGCAAGTATACATAAAACAAACTTGTTGAAAAGGTTGTGTAGAATTTTAAGCAAATATGTTGGCAAGTCTAAAGACAAATTTCTCAACCTTTTCCAACATCCTCATTACATGTGCCAAAATAGAAGGTTTTCCAAATAGGGTATGCACATCCATCTAGATATAGTCAAAAGTAAATGATTTCATACTTTTTAATTGAAGTATAGAACATTTTATAATGAATTAGAAGTGGTGGAGGGAATGAAGCTTGACATGGGTTATATATCTCGCATCTTTTTTAATCAATTAAAATACTTATAAATGTGTACAAAATGTGTAAGTGAAAAAATGTTTTAACTATATAGTAATTTAAATTATTTTATCTTGTTTAATATTCATAGATTTTATTGGATTTGAGTTATGTTATACTTTGGCATAGTGATGTCTTCTATAATTTTCTTATAAAAGTTTAAAAGACATTTTTATGTGCCTCTAAACCCCTTTTTTTAGTGATTATGTTACATTTATTTAGATGTTTAGGTTTTTCAATTTTACGTACTCAATGATTTTTATGGATTCTTTAATTTTATTGATTTTATAGATTCCTTTATCTAAATGATGTTTATGAATTATACAAATATATTTATATTGCAAGATTCACCCCATTATAAAAGAAATATGTTACACACAAAAATATTTTAGATATTAAAAATGTAATGATTTTCGTCACTTGCTCATTATCTACCTTGATATTCTAACTATCCCAAATCCTTTTTTTAAAGTTTTCACTTTTAGGTTTTTTTTCTTTTGAATCTTCCCATACATACCCCATGCCTACACATGCAATTATAAAATTGGTATGTGTAGTATAGATCTACTTTGCAATGGATTTTACAAGTAAGACTAAAATGACTACAATTTCCCTAAAGATTAGTAATTGTTTGACTAAATATTATATCAATTTCAAAGAGAAAAGTGTATGACACCTTCAAAATATATGGCTAATGGTTGAAATAGTATTTAAATACTTTAAACTAAAAATATATAATGCTAATTTCCTTAAAAAGAGTATCAAATATCTCTATCTTATGCATAAAGTATAAGTACAATATTTTTAGATAATGTGTACATATGACTCTAAAAATAAAATATCTCTACTTTATGTGTATAATGCAAGTTAAGATAATTGCCTCAAGTTAAGTTGTAAATGTAACATTAAAAATTAAATGAAGTTATAAAATATTGTTATATAAGTCAAATTAAATTACAAGTTGTAAATAAATAAACATTAAATATAATAGAAAAGTACGGACATATCACAAATAAATGTAAATTGAAAATTAAAAATTAAAAATTAAAAATAGAGAGAAAAATACAAACATATAATATGTAATAAAAAAACATTAAAAACAAATTAATACAATTAAATTAGAACATGGATAATAAATAAAGTGTAGAGATTTTTTTTAATTATAGCATACCAACCATAAAAATTGTCCTCCATGACATTCATGGTGCCTGCTTTGCTACAATGACTAGCAATCACACGTGGAATGTGCGATGGGAATGCCGAAAGGGATATGAGTTGAAGAAGTTAAAATTGTGGGAGATAAACATTTGAGGAGGAAGAGGGGTCATGAAGAAGGAGGTTGAGGGAGGATAAGTGTAAGGATGTGAAAAATGTCGGGGAACTGTACTTACCCAAAAATGTAGGTATTGTACTTTCGAGAGAGAGGTTACAAAACTTTAATGATGATTTAGATCTCTTTGCAAGGTGTTCAGAATCCAAAAAGCTTGCCGAGTATACATTTGCATCCCAAAATGCCTTATCCAGCCTCAACATGCTTTGTTCTAACCATTTTCTACGCTTTGCTTGAATTTTGGTCTTTAGTGTCAGGACCACCACCTTGCTTGGGCGGTGGTCCCGAGACCGCCACCTAGGATAGGGCAGTGGTCATATAAGCACCGCCCTGCACAGGGCGGTGGTCCTGTGCGCATTTTCCAGAACTTTTTGATAGTTTCATCAACATGAAAAATTCAAGTGGAACTCACATTCTTCAACCACTCTTGCTTGCATTTATGTTTTAGCCACCTAGTAAATAGTGATTTCTCTTTGTTTATGATAAAAGAGTTCAATTCAAACTTACCCTATGGTAAATCCAAATGCTATAAATACCAAGCTTGTTTACAAGAAAATGGCCCCTCTCCCTCTATGAATTATTATTTAGTGTGTTTTAAAGTTCTTCCATAAGTTTCAATAGGTTTAGATTTTGTATGAATTCTCAGCCTCTTAGTTCAAGGCTCCTTTCTCCCTTTATGATTTAGAAATCATCAATCTTCACATTTTCATTTTGCTCCATTGTTATCCTACACAGTCAGCTTAGCATAAGATAGTTTCAGTTCTAGATTAGAATTCATTTGATAGTCTTAGAGTTGTAGGTTGTTTTGTCACAAGAAATAGATTCTAGAATTCTCGGTATATTTGCGTTGTATCCCTGCAATAAATCTTGCTAGGAATCATAAATTCAAGCTCTGTTCACTTGCATTATCCCTCTCTTACTTGCATTTTATTCAGTTTACATCCAATTTTCCACTGTTCGAGTATCTCCTTGCCACTATCACATTCCCACTTTTTTGGATTCAAAAGAACAAGAAGGAATGAAGAGATCACACTGAGGGGATAAGTCATGACACAACTAGATTTACCACTATTCTATAAAACTCCAGGTTTGAACTATCAAAGTTGTAGTTACAATATATCAAATAGAGTAGAAAATCATTTTATTTCAGTTAACTTTGCTTTCAGTGTTACCAGGGAAGCTATGGGGAATGATAGCTTCTGAGAAGCTGTGATTTATTCCTCACTTCTGAGGTAAGATTGAAGTCCTTTTGATTAAATTAGTTAGTTATTTAAATATTTAGGACAAATTCACAAGTGCAGAAGCAAATAGCTACATCAGGCTATCTCTCTTGTTTTAATTCTGTTATTAGATTAATTGTTCATTATCTGAATATATTAGAATAGTCGATCTATAATGTAACAATCGAACTATTGTTACTTCCTCCTGAGCATTCAAGTGTTGATATATGATTTCTTCTGTAAAAGGATGTGTTCCTTTGATTGTGAAGTCATGCTTGATATGGACTGTATCTTCTTTGCAATTGAAGATCTTTGACTGAGTCGAATATGATTGGACTCTTTTATTTCTTTCATTTTACACCTGAGTTTAATCTGATCTCGGAATGAATTGTGGATTTATCCATCTATAAGACTCAGCCTTGGATCAGTGGCATTGATCCAAGAGATGCTTTAAGTTTATTCGGGATGAACAAAAATTATAGACCTTACGCAGGTTGCAAGGTCTGAATGCGTTGAATAAGCTATTCCGGAGTCTAACTCAGGCTGATCATGTTAAATGAATTGGTTCCCGATATCGTAATATCAGGAAGGTCTTGATCATGGGCCAGGTAATAAATTCAGATACATTTATACTACTAGCTTATTATCAGTGCTGGATTGAATCCATTACGGAATGTATATCTGTTGGTTCTTATTCTGAACATTCTAAATGTTAGACCTAAACTGGATTTATTAAGGTTAATAACCTATGGGTTGGATTAGTGTTAATCTAACCTAGCCCTAAGCTATAAGCTAAAAGTTCCTAAAGTTAGCAACCTAGCACTAAGGAAGTTAGACTAAGTATCACCTTATGATCTAACCTATGTTTCTAACCTAACTAATGTTAGTGGAGGAAGGGGACCTATGAAGGGGTGCGAGCCATGGGCGGTAGTTTCTATGGCATTAAATGAAGGAGATAAGCATGAAGGACAAGGAATTAGCGGAGGTTTCAAACGGCCATCGAGGCCGACGTGGCAGAGTCACCAAATTTAGAAATGGTCTTTGATTTGCATTTGTCCATCGCCAACTATGGCGGTCGGTGGCAATGGAGATTGAGCGGGAATTTTGGAGTTAATGCAATTAATGAACTCGGTCTCCGAGCTCGGATTTCTCGGGAAGACATGCAAAATGGAAAACTGGTTGTTTGTTTGGTTTTCCATGCACTCCGGTTTCTCTTTGTTTGATCACTGGTTCTTCGCACCAGTCTACTTGGTGTTGCATGGCAACTATGAGAATAACTAGCTCTTTTCTCTGTCAAGGAAAGTTTATAAGGCATGGAGATAACAAATTATTGTTGTTGAATCTAACGTGGAAAAAGAGGAGAAGGCTCGAGCTCTTTCAGAGGTCTTCTTCGGATTTTTAAGCAACATTACCAGGCATGTTAGGCCCTAACTTTTAAAAATCTTGCTTTCTTTCAAATGATTTCATTAGAACAACTCTGTTCAGATGATTTTTGGGTTCAGTTGGTTTTTAAGGTAGCTTTGTAAGAATTAGTTGTTGTATCTTCTTACTGGCTCGATTTTTCAAATGAACCCTTGATGGGTGTGCATTTTGTTTCATACTGTTGAATTATCTTGCTTGTGTTTTGCATTTCGGTTAGATTTCGTAGAAATGCTTGCAAGGCTAATATACACATTCAGCTTTGTGGGAGTCCATGAATTGTTTTCTTGTTTGATTCAGACTTCCATCGATACCTTGCTGTTTCACTTGTTGAAAAGGATACTATTGGAATTCTTGAATGTATAGTATATTCCAACTTCTGTATAAGTTATGTCGTGAGTAATATATGTCATTGTTGCTGTTGGACTTCTTGAAATGAAATTATGTCTTGGCTTCTGAAGAAGTACAGCCGTGAATACAATATGTTATTGAATTCCGTTGGAATCCTTGAGTAGATAGTATTTTTGACTTCTGTAGGAGTTTTAGATTGAGAATATTACTTGGGTTTGACTCCTTTTGAACTCTTGAAGTGTATATTATGTTTTCCTCTTCTGTATAAGCTTAGAGTGAATATTGTTGTTATGGACTCAGTTGGAGTCCTTGTTATGAAACCAGTGTTTACTTCTGTATAAGCCTGGTTGTGAATACTTATTATTATTGGCTCTGTTGGAATCCTTAATATATATATATATATCTTGTATTTCGGCTTCTGTAGAAGTTAGTCGTGAATGCCATATGTTTCTACTTCTGTAGGAGTTCAGTTGTGAATACGGTATGTTATTGTTTTGGTTGGAATTCTTGAATTTAATATGTATCTTGTATCTTTCTACTTCTGTAGAAGTTTATTTGAAGAATACTACATGGGTAAGACTCCTTTTTAATCCTGGAAGCGTATATTATGTTTTCTCTTCTGAATAATCTCAGTTGTGAATACTGTTGTTATGGACTCAGTTGGAGTCCTTGATATGTAACTGGTGTTTCTACTTCTGTGTAAGCCCAGTTGTGATTACGGTCGATATTGACTCAGTGAGAGTCCTTGAAATGTATCTAGTATTTTAAACTTCTGTCAAGCTTGGTTATGAATGCTTTGTTGTTTTATTATGAATACTAAATGATATCGACTTCGATGGAGTCACTGAAAGGTAATTTATGTTGTAACTTCTGTAGAAGTTTTTGCTGTGAGTACTTTTAGGATTCTTGATTGTTGTCATATGAATTCAACTTCAATTTAAACCTTTAATATAAGTATTGGTTGGATTTGGCACTGTTGGAGTCCATGATATGCTGTGTGTTGGCTCGATTCTCGATTTTAGTCCTCGCTAAGCATGCATATTGTTTTGACTCTTTCTTATCATCATTGTGTTATGTTCAGTTCGATTCGGAGGAATTAAAGGTTGGGGTTTCTTTATCAACTCGATTTTGTTGATACCCTGTTATATGTTGTAGTAACTCGACTTCAAATGAAACCTTGAGGAAAAATTTATTGGGATTTGCCTAGATGAATGAAGTTGTGCTCTGTCAAACAATGGCGATGGGTATATTCATATTGTTGAATGTTATGAAAAGGAATTGTTGAATCTGTTAAGTTTGGATTACTTACTGTTGCTTGTCGCGAGAGCTACTGTATTGCTTAGTAAGCTACAGAAATTTTTATATTTAAATTTTGACGAAACTGTGGTTCTTCTTGTGGTCTCGTCTGACTTAGTCGCATGCGTATAATGTGAATGCTTTACTCTTGAGGAGACGGTACAGTCATGAGCATGATTGGAAGGGAAATCTGAATGTCTCGGTTTCTTTCTCTTCTGCTGTAAAGTATATGTTGATAAATTTATATTTAATTGTTGGATTTGTAAAACATACTGATGGATTCATGAATTGTTAGGATATTCATTTTGTTGAATATAATGGCCTGTTGGATGTTTGTTGTCCTTGGGATTCAGATGGATAGTTGTTTTAGATGCATTTGTTCTTCTTGGTCACTAACATTTATGAAGAAATATATGAAAAGTATCTAGGACTATTTAGTAACTATAATACGAGTTACGCGTTATAGTCATGTTTGAATTACAAAAGAGCATAGTCTGAAATATGTTTACATGTTTGGTGAATTAATTTCATTTAAACAGGTTGTTTAATGAAAACAATTGGTGGATTGCAATTGTTTTAAGATTTAGTGCTTATCATGCTCAGTTCACCGAACTGACCCATGTTGACAATTTTTGCAGATGATTGCCGTAAGTGGTAAAGGCACGCAGATCTGATATGATGTTCAGATTGTTTAATTTGGTTTTATGATGAAATCCAACTTGATTCTCTGAATGTACTACTTGAAGAAAGATGTTCTTTTGCTGTTGAGTATTGTATCAAATATGCTGAATGCATAAAATGTATTTGATTAGCTTTGAAAGGAATGAAAAGAGATATTTGTTACTTATGTGTTTGTATTTGTATCTTGATGGTTTGATCTTCTTCGGTTCGAATGATCTTGAGAGCATTGTTATTATTGTATAACTTGGAGACTTTTGTGAATATCTAAGTAAGCTTGCAAGGTTATGTGACTGAATACTTATGATTGTTTAGTAGTTCTATTATGTTCTATTTATAGCTAAATTGGAACTTAGATCATTGTCTTTCGGGAAGCTAGGGTTAAAATAAACCTGAGCAAGAAGCTAAACGAGCTGAATAAATTATTACTTCCTAGTCTTGATCTAAGGCAAGACAATGTTTAATTGGATTCTTAATCACTATATCTCGATACTAAAAGTAAGATATAATTTCAGTTATGAGAATTGATATAAACCTAAAAAAAAGGTTTGGTTAGCAATCTCATGTGAAGATTAAGGGTTATTGTCCAGTTTCGTTGATTTAGATTTATGTTTTTCTATAAAATCCTTAAAGGGACCTCTAGTCTTAATAACTTCTCTTGTGTAATGGGTTTTACTATGAAAGGTAGTTCTAAGGTGAGGAACCCAAGGATTGAGAAAGACTACCCTTAAGGGAGCGCCTGATAGTATAATTTTAACTCAACGTAAGAAACACCTTAAAATTTAGTAGATCTTATCGAGGCGGATTTAAAGGTTGATGGCACAAGTCAACTGCAGGGTTGTACCTTCGAGAAGATTAGGATCTTCTCGAAGATACAACAATGCAGGTGACTTATGGCGACACCCTTTGCATTGATCATTAAGATTTACACCTTAACTCGAACAAGTTACTCTGGGACTGATTAGGAATGTGGTCACGTTATAAGGCTGCCCTAGGAGACTCGGGGTATCTTGACACACTGGATTAACTAGGGTTGATCCAGTATGTCAGCGTATCCCTAGTCCTCGGGAGCATCCCTATAATGTTGTCATCTTACTAATCCGTTCCTGAGTGAATAACTTGGGACAGGAGAGTCTGACAGAAGTCAGTATAAGACATTCTACATAACATAGGAATGGGGTGAAGGACGTATTCCAGATTGACGAGTATGCCGTCAAGGAATATGAGACATAAGCATTATGTTTCAAATCTTTGGCCAAAGTATCGCAAGCTACTGATTGCGTTGTCCTAAGTCACCTAGTCTAAGGGATGAGATGCCAATGAATAATGGTAACAATTATTCAGATAGGTTCCTTGGACAGAGCATTCTAAATCCCAGAATAGGGAAGAGAACCGCAAGAGTGATGTGTTAAATAAAAATGCCAACTCTTAATACTCATGAATAGATCGGTAGATTACCGAGTCATGGAATGAATAGATCGGAGGTACTTCGAGTCATTACAACTGCATATGGTTATCTGTTATAAGAATGGTTGTTTTGATTTGTGAGTTCTAAATTATGTATTTAGAACCAGGAAGCATTTGTCAAAAAAAAAATAAAAAATTACTTGTTCTAATGTATAAAAATGAGGATGTTACATCTTGGTATCAGAGCTGAAGGTTGCAGCTCTTGGACCTATTGTGTCCATAATCTGATAAAAACCTAAATTTTCTTGTAACAGAAAATGGTTAGAACAAGGGGAACATTGCGAATAATGCTCCACCTGATGGAGGGGCAGCAACAACCCAAAAACTTGACGAGATCCTTGCTGCCCTGTTGGACACAAGAGATCGTTTAGCTGTACTTGAATAGTAGGTGATGGGAAATGAGGAGGATGATGAAGCTGGTAATAACAATCAGCAAAGTCCTCGAGGACAACCTTGATATGGGTGTTGATATTAATGCTAGAAATGCACCTGTCTACCGAGAAAACAAAAAGGCCAAAGGTTGGCGTGCAGAACTCACTAATGATATAAAAGGATAAGCCCACCTAAATATGATGGCACCACATTAGGTGATGGAGCTGAGAACTGGCTCAGTGAAATGGAGAAGTACTTTGCAATAAGAAACTTCTCAGAGGAAACCAAAGCTATTTGGGGAGCCTATCAGCTTTCCCATGAAGCATCTTCATGGTGGGATAGCCGTAAAGCTAAGCTAAATATTGATGAGACCAATGTTACTTGGGATCAATTTAAAGGCTATTTTAGGCAACATTGGCTACCACAACTTTTCTATGATCAAAAAATGACAGATTCCAGAACTTAGCTCAAGGGAAGCTAACGGTAATGAGAATCACCGAGCGGTTTACAAAACTCCTCAAGTATGTACCGCATTATCAAACTGATGAGAAGTTCAGAATACGGAAATTCATCATGGGATTGAATCCCGTGATAGGGGGAGAGGTCGATGTTCACAGTCCAACCACTATGGAAGGAGTTGTTGAAAAGGCCATAAGACAAGAACAGAAATTAAAGGCTATTTCTACTCATAAAGAGGAAGTGCGGAAGAAGATTGCAAACCCTTCTTCAACTTCACTTGCACCCAAAAAGGGACCATGGAAAAAGTTTGGAAACAAAAGTAAGTTTCCAGGGGATAATAGTAAGAAAGCGTAGCAACTAAGCTCTTTGAAATGTAAGGGATAATGTTGCCAAAAACTATAACAATGGCGAAAGCCCTATGGAGGACAACGTGATAATTACAAGACTGGAGGAAATTTTGAGCCTAAAAAGGGACCTGTAGGAGGCTGCTACAATTGTGGCAAAGACCACTACGTAAATCAGTGCCCTTTGAAGAAGGATGATCATAATCAGCAGCATAAGATACATGCTGCAGTAGCAGACAAGCAAGCTGAAAAGCAAGTGACACCTATAGAAGTTCCGGGTAAGTTATTTGGCATACCTGTCACTATTCTTTTTGATACAGGAGCTACTGAATGTTTTATTTCTAATAAAATTGCTTCTAAACTTAAGAGAAAAGCTGGAAAAATGGATAAATCTTAGACTGTACAGTATGGTAATAACTCTGTTCATACAGTGAGTATGTGTCTTTTTGGGGCAGTCCTTGACTTACCTAACTTTTCCACGGAAGTTGACCTCTATGTTACACCTTTGGGATCGTATGACATTGTCATCGGTGTCAATTGGTTAGCTGACCATAAAGCAAAAGTAGACTACTATGAAAAGAACATAAAATGTTTAGATGATCGGCTGAAATCAGCAAAGATTCAAGGTGTGAAACAGGAAATTTCAGTAAGAAAACTGTCAGCTATACAGCTTAAAAAGGCTAAAAACAAAGGATGTACCCTTTATGCAGTAAAGATATCTGAATTTACAGAAGAAGATGGTGATTCCATGAAACGATTTCCTCTATTGCAGAGTTTCAAAGATGTTTTTCCGGAGGAATTACCAGGGTTACCACCCAAGAGGGAATTTGACTTCACCATCGAAATCAAACCAGGAACGGAACCTATTTCCAAAGCACCTTATCGGATGACTACTACAGAGTTAGTCGAGCTT
This sequence comes from Taxus wallichiana var. yunnanensis, assembly GCA_018340775.1. Classification (NCBI taxonomy): domain Eukaryota; kingdom Viridiplantae; phylum Streptophyta; class Pinopsida; order Cupressales; family Taxaceae; genus Taxus; species Taxus wallichiana. Next base: position 552,804,936 of record CM031239.1, read on the forward strand.
AAGGCACAATTGCAAGAAATTTTGTCTAAAGGTTTGATTAGACCAAGTGTTTCACCTTGGGGAGCGCCTGTAATATTTGTGAAAAAGAAGGATGGAACACTTAGGCTGTGTATTGATTATCGGATGTTGAACAAAGCAACAATCAAGAACAGATATCCACTTCCAAGGATTGATGATTTATTTGATTAGATGTGTGGGGCAGCGGTTTATTCTAAGATAGATCTTCGATCTGGTTATCATCAGTTAAGGATTAGAGAAGAAGATATTCATAAAACAGCTTTCCGAACAAGGTACGGACATTATGAATTCACGGTTCTACCCTTTGGATTAACTAATGCACCCGCAGCTTTTATGAACTTAATGAATAATATTTTTCAAGAATATTTGGACAAGTTTGTACTTGTATTCTTGGACGATATTCTCATTTATTCTAAAAGTGTTGAGGAGCACAATGAGCATTTGAAGATAGTTTTGGGAATTTTGAGAAAAAGAAATTTGTATGGTAAATTATCCAAATGTTCTTTCTTTGATACAGAAGTTCACTATTTGGGTCATGTCATTAGTAAAGAAGGAATTGCTGTAGATCCTTCAAAAACAGTGGCAATAACTGAGTGGCTCGCGCCAAAGAATGTGCACGCAAGTAAGAAGCTTCATGGGTCTTGCTTTGGTTATTATAGAAAATTTGTTAAGGATTTTTCTAAAGTGGCTGCACCAATAACTTCATTGCAGAAGAAGGATAAGAAATTTATTTGGAATGATAAGTGCGAGACTGCTTTCAATAGTCTGAAAATCCAGTTGACTTCCGCACCTATATTAGCTGTACCGGACCCTAATGGGAGCTTTTCTGTTGTAACGGATGCTTCTGGGGAAGGCCTTGGAGGTGTTTTGTTACAAAATGATCAAGTCATAGCATATGAAAGTAGAAAACTTAAGTTACATGAGCTGAATTATGCTCCTCATGATTTGGAGCTTGCTGCCATTGTTCATGCGCTTCAAGTCTGGAGACACTATTTACTTGGGAAACCTTTTGAGTTGAAAACTGATCACTTAGGACTGAAATATATTTTCACTCAGCCCAATCTGAATGCCAGACAGAGAAGGTGGTTAGAGTTTTTATCTCAATATGATTTTGAAATTAGCTACATCAAAGGGAAAGAGAATAGAGTAGCAGATGCTCTAAGTCGTAGGAAGCACATTTCTGCTCTTATAACATTAAGAACTCAGTTTAAGGATGAGGTAAAAAGTGCCTCAGAATCTGATATTTACTTTCAGCAAGTAAAAGCAGTGCTTGCTGTAGAACCTAATGATGAAAGGTATAAAGCTTTTCATTTTGATAATGAAGGAATCTTGCATTATGAAAATAGGGTATACGTACTATCTGAATGATTTGAGAAAGAAGTTGTTAGTTGAATTTCATAATTCACCTTTCCACAAAAATGCTTGCTGATCTCAAAACAACAATACTTTTGGAAAGGTATGAAAAAGGATGTCGTTGAATTTGTAACTCATTGTCTGGAATGTCAGCGGGTTAAGGCAGAACATATGCACCTTGCTGGACTGTTATATCCTCATAGCATACCGTAGTACAAATGGCAAGTAATAACCATGGACTTTGTACAAGGGTTACCCATGTCCAGGAATAAACATGATGTTATCCTGGTAGTTGTGGATAAACTAACTAAGGTAGCTCATTTCATCGCTGGAAATCTAAAGGATGATTCACCAGTGTTGGCCAAAAGATTCGTACATGAAATTTTCAGGTTACATGGTGTACCAGAATTGATTATATCTAACAGGGATCCTAGAATGACGTCAAGATTTTGGCAAACACTTAATACAGCTCTTGGAACGAAACTAAACTTCAGTTCTGCATATCATCCGAAACGGATGGACAAACTGAGAGGGTAAATCAAGTGTTGGAAGACATGTTGTGAATGTATTACATGGATCAACAGTATAAATGGGAAGAGTATCTTCCATTAGTTGAATTCGCATACAACAACACTTATCACTCATCTCTTAAAATGGCACCATTTGAAGAAATTTATGGAAGAAAGTGCAGAACCCCTGTTAGTTGGGATAGTGTTGAGGATAGAGTGGTAATTGGACCAGAGATCCTCACTGAAATGGAATAGCAAGTTAAGCTGATTCATGAACGATTAAAGGAAGCAGCGGATAGGCAGAAGAGCTATGCTGACCTTAAGTGGGTTGATCAAAGGTTTGAGCTTGGTGAGAAGGTTTTTCTTCGTGTTAAACCCAGAAAGAGTTCTATAACTTTTGGCAAGGCTGCCAAGTTGTCACCTCGTTATGTGGGACCTTTCAAAATTGTCGAAATAATCAATCATGTAGCTTATCGATTAGCATTACCACCTGCTTTATCTCGCATGCATGATGTTTTCCATATTTCTTTGCTTAAGAAATACGTTTTAGATTTGTCACATGTCTTAAATTGGAATTCCTTGCAGGTCCAAGACCCAGGAATAATCGTGGTTAAACCCACACGAGTGCTAGAAACTCACCAATTGCATTTGAGAAATCGTGAAATACAGCAATGTAAGGTCCAGTGGGACCAGTTTAACGAAGAAAGTGCAACTTGGGAAAATCTGGAAGAAATGCAAATTGCTTTTCCTTTTCTTTTTCAACAGGATGAAATCTGTTGACAAAACTTTTTTTTACATGAACTTATCTTTTTCAAGTTTATATGAAAGCCAGATTGAGGCAAACATTATTCAGGCTGAATAAAATGTATTGTGACATTGATTTCTGGAACTATTCAAGTTGGAAATAGTCGCATTGTTTTGTGAACTAATAAATTGGTTGACCTGAAGGTTAATCGAATATGTAATCATCGGGACGATGAATCTTTTAGGAGGGAAGCATGTAACACTCTGAACTATTGTTACTTCCTCCTGAGCATTCAAGTGTTGATATATGATTTCTTCTGTAAAAGGATGTGTTCCTTTGATTGTGAAGTCATGCTTGATATGGACTGTATCTTCTTTGCAATTGAAGATCTTTGACTGAGTCGGAATATGATTGGACTCTTTTATTTCTTTCATTTTGCACCTGAGTTTAATCTGATCTCGGAATGAATTGTGGATTTATCCATCTATAAGACTCAGCCTTGGATCAGTGGCATTGATCCAAGAGATGCTTTAAGTTTATTCGGGATGAACAAAAATTATAGACCTTACGCAGGTTGCAAGGTCTGAATGCGTTGAATAAGCTATTCTGGAGTCTAACTCAGGCTGATCGTGTTAAATGAATTGGTTCCCGATATCGTAATATCAGGAAGGTCTTGATCATGGGCCAGGTAATAAATTCAGATACATTTATACTACTAGCTTATTATCAGTGCTGGATTGAATCCATTACGGGAATGTATATCTGTTGGTTCTTATTCTGAACATTCTAAATGTTAGACCTAAACTAGATTTATTAAGGTTAATAACCTATGGGTTGGATTAGTGTTAATCTAACCTAGCCCTAAGCTATAAGCTAAAAGTTCCTAAAGTTAGCAACCTAGCACTAAGGAAGTTAGACTAAGTATCACCTTATGATCTAACCTATGTTTCTAACCTAACTAATGTTAGTGGAGGAAGGGGACCTATGAAGGGGTGCGAGCCATGGGTGGTAGTTTCTATGGCATTAAATGAAGGAGATAAGCATGAAGGACAAGGAATTAGCGGAGGTTTCAAACGGCCATCGAGGCCGACGTGGCAGAGTCACCAAATTTAGAAATGGTCTTTGATTTGCATTTGTCCATCGCCAACTATGGTGGTCGGTGGCAATGGAGATTGAGCGGGAATTTTGGAGTTAATGCAATTAATGAACTCGGTCTCCAAGCTCGGATTTCTCGGGAAGACATGCAAAAAGGAAAACTGGTTGTTTGTTTGGTTTTCCATGCGCTCCGGGTTTCTCTTTGTTTGATCACTGGTTCTTCGCACCAGTCTACTTGGTGTTGCATGGCAACTATGAGAATAACTAGCTCTTTTCTCTGTCAAGGAAAGTTTATAAGGCATGGAGATAACAAATTATTGTTGTTGAATCTAACGTGGAAAAAGACGAGAAGGCTCGAGCTCTTTCAGAGGTCTTCTTTGGATTTTTAAGCAACATTACCAGGCATGTTAGGCCCTAACTTTTAAAAATCTTTCTTTCTTTCAAATGATTTCATTAGAACAACTCTGTTCAGATGATTTTTGGGTTCAGTTGGTTTTTAAGGTAGCTTTGTAAGAATTAGTTGTTGTATCTTCTTACTGGCTCGATTTTTCAAATGAAACCTTGATGGGTGTGCATTTTGATTCATACTGTTGTTATCCAAATTCACCCCCAGGGTTAATTTGATAACATGCACCAGAATTCTCAAGTCCCAGGAAAATGGATTGATTCAGGGCAAAAAATCATGTTTCTAGGGTCCCCTCAGAAATTTTCTAACTCTCCTGTCCAGGTTGAAAAGAGTAAGTTCTGAGAAAAGGTGAAAAAGTTGCAGAAAATAAGCTTGGGCTAGAAAAAATTGTGAAAATTGGCTAAGTCCTAGTCCTCGCAATAGTCGGGACGTGAGGGACATCTGGGCGCGAATCGGCCGAAATGTTTCCGCTGGCATTCTACAAGGCAAAGGAACATCTCGGGCCGCAAGGATGTGAAGGACATGAAAAGGCGAAGTGGTCGAGAGCAAAGGAAGCCCATTTTGGGTGGTTCGGAAGAATTTGTCCCAGACAGTCTGGGACATTTGGGACAAATGGATGCGAAGGACGTGAACCTGGACGAAATGGGGAACTTCAGACTGGGACATCCGGGACAAAGGGACGCGTGGGACGTGGATAGCTGAAGGAGCTGAAAGCCAATCAAGCAACGCCACGTGTCATCGGCCAAATGAGGGACAGGGAAGCCCATTTCGGGTGGATCAGAGGTTTCTGTCCCAAACAGCACTGGGACATCCAAGACAAATGGATGCGGTGGACACGAAAAGCTGGTAGACCCGAATACCAATCAAATCACGACACGTGTCAGGAGGGAGAAAGTCCAGAAGTCAAAGGCGAGGTCTCAAGCACTGACCTTAACCAATGAGATAGTGCCACGTGTCCAAGCTAGGGCCCATAAGGAAATTTCAAAGGAAAGCCCGCAGAAAAGGTGGACAAGAGAGAATTAATCAGCGAATCGAGCCCGCCACGTGTCATCCAAGTGACGAGCGTGGGGAAAATTAAAATATTTTTCCCGCCCGACTGCTTTTGCCTGTTTTCCCTAAATCTTCGGATCGTCATATATTTCGATTCGAGCTCGGATTTGCATGTTATTTATATCAACGGAAAGATGTTGAAATTATCTACATGATTCTCGGGTTCAACCTTGCATTTTAGTGTAGTCCGGAGAGAGAAAATTGAGAAAACATCCCTGACGCGTGGTAATGCTAGAAGTGACGCTTCAACAACCAGCTTTAATGCAATGCGATAGTTTGCCGCTTCACATTAGACATGACCCACCATTTTGCCAGGATCCGCCGCTTCTGCCATAATGAGATGATTTTAAATGTGACCTAGAAGTGGTTGGGGTAGATTCTGGATTTCCTCTCTTTTCCCTCTCTCATTCTTTCTATATATTGAAAAGAGGTCAAACATTTTCTCTGTCTTGCTCCTCCCTTCTTCTCCTATCAGGTGAATTTGTGGAGTTCGAACCTCTCATTTGAACTGTAATACGATTCTGCCTCTTGGCATTCTGTAGTGTATTGTATCAATCTTTGGAGCAAGTAATACATGTCTGTGGATGATTCTCAACCCTCTCTTTGTTCATTTTGCATCCTCCGGTCTTTCACCGCAGTTTTGTTATCTGTGCATGATCTTATATCACATTTGAATGGTCTATGTTTACTGGAAAGATAGGTGTTCTTCATTCCTCGGTGCATCACCTCTATTAGCTTAGATTTATTTTTATGCATCTTCTTACCCTGTCTCCTTGGCAGATTAGATTAGGTTTTGAGCAAACCCTCTGCATATTTCGTGTGCATCTGAACAGAGGAATAGGAACCAGCCTTCTCTGGAGAATCCTTTCTCACTTTTCAAGTCCCACACTTGGAGAAAGGATTCAATGTTATGCAATCACACTGGATGATAGTATGGTCAACCTAGAAACCTGACCAGCATCCAAGGGTGCTGTGATTTTGCACTAACAACTTTGTTGAATTATCTTGTTGTGTTTTGCATTTCGGTTAGATTTCGTAGAAATGCTTGCAAGGCTAATATACGTATTCGGCTTTGTGGGAGTCCATGAATTGTTTTCTTGTTTGATTCAGACTTCCGTCGATACCTTGTTGTTTCACTTGTTGAAAAGGATACTGTTGGAATTCTTGAATGTACATGTATATTCCGACTTCTGTATAAGTTATGTCGTGAGTAATATATGTCATTGTTGTTGTTGGACTTCTTGAAATGAAATTATGTCTTGGCTTCTGAAGAAGTACAGCCGTGAATACAATATGTTATTGAATTCCGTTGGAATCCTTGAGTAGATAGTATTTTTGACTTCTGTAGGAGTTTAGATTGAGAATATTACTTGGGTTCGACTCCTTTTGAACTCTTGAAGCGTATATTATGTTTTCCTCTTCTGTATAAGCTTAGAGCGAATATTGTTGTTATGGACTCAGTTGGAGTCCTTGTTATGAAACCAGTGTTTCTGCTTCTGTATAAGCCTGGTTGTGAATACTTATTATTATTGGCTCTGTTGGAATCCTTAATATATATATATCTTGTATTTCAGCTTCTGTAGAAGTTAGTCGTGAATGCCATACGTTTCTACTTCTGTAGGAGTTCAGTTGTGAATACGGTATGTTATTGTTTTGGTTGGAATTCTTGAATTTAATATGTATCTTGTATCTTTCTACTTCTGTAGAAGTTTATTTGAAGAATACTACATGGGTAAGACTCTTTTTAATCCCGGAAGCGTATATTATGTTTTCTCTTCTCATAATCTCGATTGTGAATATCTTTTTGTTGTTATGGAATCAGTTGGAATCCTTGATATGTGACTGGTGTTTCTACTTCTGTGTAAGCCCTGTTATGATTACGGTCGATATTGACTCAGTGAGAGTCCTTGAAAGGTATCTAGTATTTTAAACTTCATCCAAAGCTTGGTTATGAATGTTGTTGTTATTATGAATACTAAATGTTATCAACTTCGGTGGAGACACTGAAAAGTAATTTATGTTGTAACTTAGAATTTTTACCTTGTGAGTACTTTTAGGATTCTTGATTTGTTGTCATATGAATTCAACTTCAATTTAAACCTTTAATATAAGTATTGGTTGGATTTGGCACTGTTGGAGTCCATGATATGCTATGAGTTGGCTCGATTCTCGATTTCAGTCCTCGCTGAGCATGCATATCGTTTTGACTCTTTCTTATCATCGTTGTGTTATGTTCAGTTCGATTCGGAGGAATTAAAGGTTGGGGTTTCTTTATCAACTCGATTTTGTTGATACCCTGTTATATGTTGTAGTAACTCGACTTCAAATGAAACCTTGAGGAAAAATTTATTGGGATTTTCCTAGTTGAATGAAGCTGTGCTCTGTCAAACAATGGCGATGGGTATATTCATATTGTTGAATGTTATGAAAAGGAATTGTTGAATCTGTTAAGTTTGGATTACTTACTGTTGCTTGTCGCGAGAGCTACTGTATTGCTTAGTAAGCTACAGAAATTTTTATATTTAAATTTTGACGAAATTGTGGTTCTTCTTGTGGTCTCGTCTTACTTAGTCGCATGCGTATAATGTGAATGCTTTACTCTTGAGGAGATGGTATAGTCATGAGCATGATTGGAAGGGAAATCTGAATGTCTCGGTTTCTTTCTCTTCTGCTGTAAAGTATATGTTGATAAATTTATATTTAATTGTTGGATTTGTAAAACATACTGATGGATTCATGAATTGTTAGGATATTCATTTTGTTGAATATAATGGCCTGTCGGATGTTTGCTGTCCTTGGGATTCAGATGGATAGTTGTTTTAGATGCATTTGTTCTTCTTGGTCACTAACATTTATGAAGAAATATATGAAAAGTATCTAGGACTATTTAGTAACTATAATACGAGTTACGCGTTATAGTCATGTTTGAATTACAAAAGAGCATAGTCTGAAATATGTTTACATGTTTGGTGAATTAATTTCATTTAAACAGGTTGTTTAATGAAAACAATTGGTGGATTGCAATTGTTTTAAGATTTAGTGCTTATCATGCTCAGTTCACCAAACTGACCCATGTTGACAATTTTTGCAGATGATTTCCATAAGTGGTAAAGGCACGCAGATCTGATATGATGTTCAGATTGTTTAATTTGGTTTTATGATGAAATCCAACTTGATTCTCTGAATGTACTACTTGAAGAAAGATGTTCTTTTGCTGTTGAGTATTGTATCGAATATGCTGAATGCATAAAATGTATTTGATTAGCTTTGAAAGGAATGAAAAGAGATATTTGTTACTTATGTGTTTGTATTCGTATCTTGATGGTTTGATCTTCTTCGGTTCGAATGATCTTGAGAGCATTGTTATTATTGTATAACTTGGAGACTTTTGTGAATATCTAAGTAAGCTTGCAAGGTTATGTGACTGAATACTTATGATTGTTTAGTAGTTCTATTATGTTCTATTTATAGCTAAATTGGAACTTAGATCATTGTCTTTTGGGAAGCTAGGGTTAAAATAAACCTGAGCAGGAAGCTAAACGAGCTGAATAAATTATTACTTCCTAGTCTTGATCTAAGGCAAGACAACGTTTAATTGGATTCTTAATCACTATATCTCGATACTAAAAGTAAGATATAATTTCAGTTATGAGAATTGATATAAACCAAAAAAAAAAAGGTTTGGTTAGCAATCTCATGTGAAGATTAAGGGTTATTGTCCAGTTTCGTTGATTTAGATTTATGTTTTTCTATGAACTCCTTGAAGGGACCTCTAGTCTTAATAACTTCTCTTGTGTAATGGGTTTTACTATGAAAGGTAGTTCTAAGGTGAGGAACCCAAGGATTGAGAAAGACTACCCTTAAGGGAGCGCCTGATAGTATAATTTTAACTCAACGTAAGAAACACCTTAAAATTTAGTAGATCTTATCGAGGTAGATTTAAAGGTTGATGGCACAAGTCAACTGCAGGGTTGTACCTTCGAGAAGATTAGGATCTTCTCAAAGATACAACAATGCAGGTGACTTATGGCGACACCCTTTGCATTGATCGTTAAGATTTACACCTTAACTCGAACAAGTTACTCTGGGACTGATTAGGAACGTGGTCACATTATAAGGCTGCCCTAGGAGACTCGGGGTATCTTGACACACTGGATTAACTAGGGTTGATCCAGTATGTCAGCGTATCCCTAGTCCTCGGGAGCATCCCTATAACGTTGTCATCTTACTAATCTGTTCCTGAGTGAATAACTTGGGATAGGAGAGTCTGACAGAAGTCAGTATAAGACATTCTACATAACATAGGAATGGGGTGAAGGACGTATTCCAGATTGACGAGTATGCCGTCAAGGAATACGAGACATAAGCATTATGTTTCAAATCTTTGGCCAAAGTATCACAAGTTGCTGATTGCGTTGTCCTAAGTCACCTAGTCTAAGGGATGAGATGCCGATGAATAATGGTAACAATTATTCAGATAGGTTCCTTAGACAGAGCATTTTGAATCCCAGAATAGGGAAGAGAACCGCAAGAGTGATGTGTTAAATAAAAACGCCAACTCTTAATACTCATGAATAGATCGGTAGATTACTGAGTCATGGAATGAATAGATCGGAGGTACTCCGAGTCATTACAACTGCATATGGTTATCTGTTATAAGAATGGTTGTTTTGATTTGTGAGTTCTAAATTATGTATTTAGAACCAGGAAGCATTTGTAAAAAAAAATAAAAAAATAAAAATAAAATTACTTGTTCTAGTGTATAAAAATGAGGATGTTACATATAAATTTTGTTCAAAAACGCATCATTGAAAATACAATAAAAATAAAAGGAATATAAGCATAGTGTAGATATATCTTTCATAGTTAGTTTACTTGTTTTAGTTAAAGTTTGATTATCTCTTGCATGACAATTACGGGACCTAGAGAGCCCAGGGATTACGTATTCAAACCGGTAGTACCTCAACCAAATCTCTTCACAACATTAATGGATATAGATCAAGGGCTTAGGATTCAGGTCTTTCAAATGAAAATAAACCCACAAGCAGTTAGTGAATAATTGAGACAATTGAATATTAAAGATGACAAAACATACACATTCTGGTCGAGTCAACCCAACTATAGATTGCCTTGATAGGATATCCACATGACCATACAAGAACCTAAAAGAAAAAAATATTTGGTTTTGACACATTAGTTCCGTAGCCAAACACAGGAGACATTCTCATTGACATAGACACAAGCTTACGTATACAAGTTGCCAGAACACCCGTAAGGTATTCTAAGAAGATCGTACAACTCCTAACATTCAACATAGAAGCTGAAAAGGATTATGACTATTGGATAGTCGAAATAAGATATTGATTCTTCACATGACCATAACAGGTCCACAATAACCACGAACTCATGGTTGTGATCCCCAAGTCCCATAACCCAATGGGCCTACTAGTCATATAAGTATTGACACTAGTTTACGAACGCTGGTATTTAGATCCTCACCACTCTCACTAGATATCATAATGTAATTTTCCGCATTAAACATAGAAGCCAATCAAGCTAATATTTTCTGGGCTAGACTAGAAAACCACCCATAGTTTCTTATAAATCCACTACACCTCTCACTACCATTTTCCATGACCTTGTCTTGAAATATACATGAAGCACCTACAGGTCACTTTCCATGTATCCAATAGCCAATAGATAGGATCTTGGCAGAGCTCAACATTGATTGGAGCCTCCGAGGAGCTATTATATCTAAATGATCCATTACACCAATTCAGGTTAGGAGAGCTTTCTTTGCCTTAGATTCACAGATCCCATTATTGCATGTTGAGGATATAAGATTACCCAACTAGTTTGTCTATATCCGCATATATTCCATTTCCACTGGATGTCTCAGCACTATCTTGGGAGGTCAGGTATCAAGAAGGGCTACTTGTAGATTCTCATGCTCGCATGTGAGTTTTCTATCATATAAAATTGGTGAACCCGATGTGAAACAAACAACTGTGCCCCTTTTATTTTCATTTCTTTCATCCACCTTCGCTCTTCCCATTATTTTGTGGGTATTTATATAACCCCCGAATATGTCAGGATACAACACATATGGCAAACCTCTCTCAGGTCTCAAAGCACATTACGGTCAAACAAATAGACAATCTCACCCTCGCTTTCTGCATGGGCTGACAACTATTCAAGCAACTACTTGTCATCAAAAATCCTCCTCAAAGAACTAGATCTAGTTCTTTGTTCCGAATTGAGGAGCTGGATCAGCTCACACAAACACAACAACCAGAGCCCTTAGGCTCTAACAATATGACGTTTACTAGAGAATCCATTTCATCTCCTCGGGTTTTGTTTAGACCACAAATCAGTAGGTAGTCATATCCACTCCCATTTTTAGATGAGGAGTACTTAGCGCGTTATGCTAGAAGTGAAAAACATGTACCCACCTATAGGAAGTTTGCAAACACAACCCGATACCCTGCTCCAAGAAAACACCCCCATTCCTCCACTTATGGAAAATACTCTTGATGAAGCTTGGCAGAGTAATGATCAGTTCATAGCAGGGTACCATACACCTCTATAACCTCAAGGTATACAACAACCGCCATTAAGGAAAAATATTGTGTCTTCACCAATCGAGGTCATCTCAGCCTTAGTTGAGAAGGTTAGAGGACTAGAACTTGCTCAAGCAAATCAAAATTCACATTTTGGGAAAGCAGGAACTACCAACCCTCCGCATCATCCTAGCCAAGTTGACCTCCTTACAGGAACATGCACGTTAGGCATGCCTCCTCAACATTTTTATAACTATCTACAATAAACACCAACTAGAAACACATTTTCAAACACTACTCCAGTTGAAGGTATGATACCTCCCGACTTAGCACCAAATAACCCATATCAGAGAAATGCTCCTCCCTAATTAAACATTTATTCAAAATCACCATAGGGAGACATGTTCTCCTCTCTCGAGATGTTCACTCAACCACATGGATTTCCTTATGTCCCTGCAAATACATATGCTATGCCATATCAACAACCCATTCCACCTCCACCCCCTCAGCAAGCACCATTGATGGTCGAAACCTATGCGGTAGGGACTTACTCAAAATATTTAAAAGAACCTCTAGATTTCACCATACGAAGTGTCATGCTACCAAGACCTCTTCCTAATTTTCCTAAATACAAAGGGGAGGGAGATCCAAATGCACATATAAAGGCCTATGCCACAGCCATTCGATAATTGCTCCCTTGGGATGCGGTTGTTGCTAAGATATTCCCTAAAACCTTAGAGGGTATTGCCCTTGATTGGTATTATAGAATACCTAAAGCCTCGATACACTCATTTAAACAACTTGTGTCAGAATTTATCAAATATTTTGACATGAACAAATTGTTAAGAACAAAAATTAGGGAATTCTTACATATTAAACAAGAGCACAATGAATCTACTACCCATTTTATTCAAAGATGGCATACAATCCTCTACTCATCAGTAAGTGATCCGAACATGAATCAGATGGAACTATGTGACTTATTCCTTCATTCTCTCAATAGAGAGATAAAGGAAGAAGTCCAGAAGTTCCCACTAAGGACTTATGATGAAGTACTAGAGAGTGCTCTCCGAATTGATCAAGCCACAATAGATAGTGGTTGTAAGACATATGGAACAAACGGGAAGTTAATCACTCCCAATCAAAACACTACGACCTATCCTAATGCTAGGAATACGAATCAAGGACCCAAGATCCTTAACAAAAACCATGGGGTTACAAATGATGGAGTAATAGACTAGGTTAAAAGGGAAAACATCGTAAACATTTCACCACTCGTTAACAATCAATGAAATAAAAACTTTACTCCAACAATCAATGCGGAGGATTTTAATCATCCACCATGAAAAAAAAACAACAACAACAATGGGAAATCTAGACACAAGGTCCAAATTGAAACCTGAATGGATATCAAAATCAAAACCAGAGGCAACAACATCAAAATTTCAACTCTAACAACTAGCAACCTAATCAGAGTTTTGGACCACAATAGGTTTCAAACCAACAACCTCGAAACTATAATCCCAAATTATATTGTGGTTTCCACAAGATTCAAGGCCATGATACTAGGACTTGCCATGACTACAATAAATTCATGCAACATTTTCCAGAGGACCAAAGACAACTCTTTATAGATATGTTCTTAGAAAATTTTGCATTGCCCACACCAAACACTTACACAGTGCGCTTTCCCCTCAAAATGCACCTCTCAAGATTTTTAATGATCCACTCCCAAACCAATCTAACAACAATAGCTTAGATCCAAACGGGATGAACAAGGGTGTTATGACAGTAAATAACAATCATGAAGCCTCAACTTCATTAAATCCATCGATATCACCCCAATTAGGAACTTGACCACAAACCAAGATAGTTGGCCTGGTAGAGTTAGATACCGATCTACAAGTAGAAACCATAACAAGAACACAAGATTATTCTTCTCAACCAATTCCAAACTATCCATTAGAACCAGACAACATTCAACAAACATTGGTAAAACCCATAGGTGCTTACGATCTAATTAATGACCTAACAAAGACCTTCTCTCACATTTCCTTCTTGGATTTATTGAAGAACTCTCCCACCCATAGGGCTGCTCTCTTAGAAGTGTTAGGTCTTGGTCATCTAATTAACATCACTTCTCCACCTGAAATGCAAGTAAACCATGTAGACTTTGATGTCTACCCTCCAGGGCAGCCAGATAGGGATACTAAGTTTATATTTGATATAAGAAAAATGCCAACAGATGCTGAAATTGCACATAGAGGCAACCCAACCTTGCATTTATAGGTATGGATTTATAATAATTATGTTAAATGCACAATGATTGATGATGGGGCAGTAGTTAATATATTACCCTTCACTTTTCTTCAAAAACTAGGATATGTAGAAACAAATTGTTCCACAACATGAAATACGCTAAGAGGTTATGATAGCCTCAAGGCCACTTCAATTGGGACTATAGTTTTACTAGTCACCTTAGGACCCAAGATATTCCTCACCGAATTTTATATTATAGATCGAGAAACCAACTATAATATGATTCTCGGTCGACCATGGATACATCGTATGAAGGCAATCCCTTCCATGTTATTCTAGGAAATAAGATTTTTGCACCTAGGGAAAATATTTGTGGCACAAGGTGACCCAAAACCATTCGATATACACCTAGCAGATTTGAAGAAAATACCAGGCATTCACTCTAATTTTGAACTCCTAACGAATCAACTTAACAAACCACTAAATTCAAAACCAGAAGAAAAACTGATACATACAACAAAATTAGAAATTATGAATCTAGTCGAAGGCATTCTAGCACTCAAGAATGAGACTAACGTCATAGAGATGGTATCATTAGGGACCACCACAAAAATTGTCAAGTTGCTAGAAAAGGATTTACCTATTCTCCTACCATTTGATTCTATGGGTATAGGATGTACCCTAGGAATTGGCTCCCTTCTAGCAGAGCAAAGTTTTTATGGTAGAAGTAACCGAGGTAGAAGAAACAGACACGAAGAATGTCCCAACATCCATTTTTCCAAGAAAATATTGGACTCTCCACTTTGATGGAGCTAGATGTCATTTTGGAGCTGGGGCAGGTGTGATCTTTACTTCTCCCGGGAAAGATCCTACCTTTTTCCTTTAAGTTAAACTTTGAATGTACAAACAATGGGGCTGAGTATGAAGCCCTCCTCCTTGGCCTCATCATAGCCAAAAGGATGGGTGTTGATAACATTAGAGTGCTAGGAGACTTGCGAGTTAGTTGCAAACCAAGTCTCTGAGGTATATGAGACTAGAGCTGAACACTTACAACTCTATAAAACAAGTAATATTAGATCTAACTAAAGGATTTGACTTTATATCAATCGAAGCAATCCCACGAGAACAAAACCTTCTCGCGGATTCAATAACAACCTCATCTTCCCATTTCACTCCAAGTAGTGAGTTAGAAAATACAAGTTTCATGGTATCACTTTGTACTGAACCATTGGTGCGTAAAATACCAACAAACCCACTCCTGACACGTATAGAAGTTGAGAATGAGTTTTCTATCCTGGATCAATTTGATAATGATAGAGTCACTCTTGGATATCTAAATGCCTACGTAGAACTACATCTCACTCATCACATAGTATATTTTTCCCTAATCCCACATTCCTCTTCCTATTTTGGAAATCCCATGATAGAATCTCCCCCGCAAAAGGATCTCAATATCTACGAGGTAGAGAATGGAGAAATTTTGGAACTACCTCGACCCCGCCTTTGAATTTGAAGAAGGAAACACTTCCTTAATCGAAGAAACAATTGATATAAATATTGGAATGGAGGAAGAACCAAATATTTTGAAGTTAGGATCCTCATTAACTCTAGAGGAGATAGAAATACATACCTAGATCCTTAAGGAACATCAAAAGGCTTTCACATTTAATTATAAAGAAATGATGGGAATTGCACCACATATCGCGGTACACAATCTTGTCACCAAACCAGATGCAAAGCCAATTAAGAAAAAGTCGAGACCAATGAAACCAAAAGTGGCTCTCATGGTGAAAAAAAAAGTAATGAAACTTCTCCAGGTGGGATTCATCAAACTAGTTGACTATTCACAATGGGTATCTAATATTGTCCCTATTCTAAAAAAGAATGGGAAGATACACATTTGCATAGAATTTCGAGACATTAACAAAGCTTTCCCAAAGATGACTTCCCATTACCATCCATCGATGTTATTATTGATGCAACAACTAGATTTGAGCTTTTGTCTCTCATGGATGGATTCTCGGGATATAATCAAATCAAAATATCTAAACAAGATCAAGCCAAGACCACATTTATAACTCCTTGGGGAACTTATTATTACATTTTCATGCCATTCGGTCTTAAGAATGCTGGTGCTACATACCAGTGGGAAATGATGTACATATTTCATGACCTTATTCATAAGATTGTGGAGTCCTACGTAGATGACTTGTTGGCCAAGGCCAAGAAGCATTGTGATCACCTATAAGTACTCCATATCATTCTCTCATGATTGATCGAATATGGCGTCACATTGAACCCATAGAAATGCGTATTTGGCATGACAGGAGGCAAGCTTCTGGGTTACATTATATCCTCACGAGGGATTGATGTCAAACCAGCCAAAATCTAGGCTGTTCTTGAAATGATTCCACCATCAAACAAGTCTGGCATTAGATCATTTCTTGGGAAACTTAGTGCAATTCAAAGGTTCATTCCGGACTTAAGTTTTGCTATTCATCCAATCAATAATTTATTAAAGAAAGATTAGAACATTAATTAGACAAAAGAATGTAATGAGGCCTTTGAATCAGTTAAATGCTTCTTATTGTCTCCTCCCATGCTAATGCCTCCTAGACCAGATCATCCTTTGATCATGTATTCATGAGCTACTGATGTCTTGCTAGCTTGCATGTTGGCTCAAGAAGATAATGATAAATGAGAACGTGCAGTCTATTTCATTAGCTAGACGTTGCTTGATTATGAAACATGTTACACACAGGCAGAAAGAGAATGCCTTGCCATAGTCTTCACAATGAAACATTTAAGACATTACATGTTAAATCAAGAAACTAGGGTCATCGTAAAGACATATCAGTTACGAACATTTCTCACATAAGGGTCTTTATCTAAAAAGGCTGGATGATTCATAACCTTAATGGGTGAATTTGAATTAACATTTGTAAACCAAAATCCGTTAAGGGACAAATCATTATAGAATAGTTAGCTGATAATCCATTAGATGGAGGTGATCTAGTAGATCTGGACTTTCCCTATGAATGCATATACTTTGTCGAAACCATACCCCCCATCTCTATATGTACTTGGTACATTGACATTGTCAATTTTATCATGGACCATACATACCCAGAAGGTGCCACATCCCAAAAAAGAAGGTGGTTACACATCATCGCTGCTAAATATGTTATTTTAGAACAAGTTCTCTATCATAAAGCCTTCGATGGAATGATTTTAAGATGTGTTGACACTGAAGAATCCAAAAATATTCTTTATGAATCCCATAGTGGGATATGTGGAGGCCATTTTGGTGGCCACACCACTACTCACAAAATACATCGAATGGGATATTTATAGCCTATTTTGGAACAAGATGCAGTAGAATTTGTGCACAAGTTTCATAAATGCCAAGAATTCTCTCACGAGATTCACATGTCAGCACAAGCTCTACAACCAATCACAACCCCATGGCCCTTTTCCATGTGGGGCCTAGATTTGATAGGGAAATTCTCTCCCTTATCAACAGATGGCCATAACTTTATAATCATGACCACATAATATTTTACAAAATGGGTAGAGGCCATGCCTCTCACCACTATACTAGGTTCCGTAATCACTAAGTTTATCTTGAATCAAATCATTTACAGGTATGGTGTCCTGCAAGTCATTATCTCAGATAATGGCACATCCTTTAAGAATGATGAGGTCCATGAGTTATGTAGTAAATTCAAGATAAATCATCATACGGCCTCTCTTTATTACCCTCAAGCCAATGGATAAGCTAAAGCCACAAACAAAATGTTAAAATATATTCTCCTCAAAATAGTCAAGGAGAACAAACGGGATTGGCATTTAAAATTATACCTAACCTTTTGGGCCCATCGAACCTCAATAAGAACACCAACAGGGGCAACCCCTTTCTCATTAGTATTCGGGGTAGAAGCAGTTCTCCCACTTGAGGTCAAAATACCTAGTCTCTGCATCTCATTACAAGGGATTTTGGGAGAAGAAGCCTATAGAGAGGCACACCTCTCTCAACTAGAAAGCCTTGATGAGGCCAGGCTAAACACCGAACAATGGCATAGAGCCTATGCTGACTGGATGTGCTAGCAATATAACAAAAAGGTCTATGAATGAGAAATATACGAGGGAGATCTAGTTCTAAGACTAGACAACCAGATTGATAAGAAAACCAATGAAGGAAGGAAATTCCAGCCCAAGTGGTTGGGCCCATACCGAGTCATGAAAGACTATGGAAACGGTGCATATCTCTTATGTACACTAGAAGGTGAGGAATTCAATAAAACTATCAATTCCTTGCATCTTAAATGGTTTTACGCATAGGTCATCAACGTCACCATTTGTATATTATATCTACCTACATTACATTAGTCACTTAGTTGTTTCATTTTGTTCACTCATTTTGTAAATTTTGTGGTCAAGGAACTTATTCTTAAGAAATTTATTATAGGCTTCTGAAAACATTGGCAAAAGCATTCAAATCATATCTCTTCAATCTTCATAATATCATCAAATGGTTCCAAAATCATTTCATCAATTCAACAGACAAAGTCTTGACAAAAACCATACCAAGTCCTACATACTTGATCATACTCATTCTTTTCTACTAGGTTAAGTTTTTCTTACCTATGGTCTATTATAGAAGCTTCTTAGTGTCACATCTATCCTTCTTACATCTCTTTGAATTAAGGATACTCCAAAATCACAAATCAGAAATGTTAAATTAAAACAAAATACTAAACAAAATAGAATATTTTATTTTTACACACTTCTTTGCCCCATCAACCTTTGGTGATGAGCTCGCATCTCTTACTAGTGATGCGATGTTGAGAAAGGAAAGAAGTTCCCTTAGTCACCTATGTCCTACTTTTGGTGATGAGCCCATGCTTCCTACTAGTAGCATGGAGCAGGGTGTAGGGGGTCCATTCACACAAATTAGTGAATATTAATATTTTAAAGCAAAGTATATTAAGTGAAGTTAAGTATCCAAATTCTAAAGAAATAAAATCCTCAAAACTAGATTTTTTCAAGCAAGTTGAAATCCATGGATCTAATTCTAGATAAACTAGAAAATAAGTTTCATTCTGAACTATGTAGTAGTTTTGAGTAAGAGTAAGTACGGAGGTCTAAATTTGATTTCTGTCAAAACCTTGTCTTTCTCTTATCATTTTCATTGATTCAAACTCATACAATTTGTGCCCTTCCCAAATCTTGGTGTTGATCCCTCTGTAGACACCAAATTTGGGTCTTACGATGCCCTGTACCCCACATCTTGTCCCGCGACCTAACCCTATCTCACCACCTAAACCTTGCACACTTAATTATTTATTAATTACCTTATAATTAATAAATCCACATCTCCAACCCTACCACCTCACCTCGCCACCTCACCATGACCTAGCCCTAACCCTAAACCAACCTAATTAAGACCTATGACTTGGTCCAGACTCACACCCATGACTCATCACCCCTCACCCGCACCAAAACGAGCCTAATAATGACTTGACCAAGCCCACAACTGATCCCTTAGGAGAAAAGGAGGGAAAGTTGGCTATTTTACTAAAAATAGCCACTTTGACCTAACCGACATCGGTTCCTACTCGACCGCCATCGGTTACGTAACCGCCATCGGTTCCCTATAAATGACCTCCCTCAACAAAAAAGAAAGGATCCGGAATTCATTTAGGCAGGAAAGACAAGTGAAACAAGTCGAAGAGGTTGCAGAGAAGAGGATCGAGCCGAAGACTATAACTGATCAATTGGATCGCTGTCACACTCATCCAAGCATTGGGAGAGACAGAGGATAGCTTCATTAGCTCACTTTCCATTACTGGATCATCCCAACTAAGCCTTACCGTCTCCACCACATTCCTTGGACCTGTATCTTCATCAGGAACTAGTAAGTAGTATCTTGTATGTTTTGAAATACCATTTCTTGAACTTTTAATTCATAATACAACTGACTTCCATTCAAAGCCCCTAAATCACTGCCCCTACCGATATCGGTTATCTTCTACCGGTACCGGTGTTATAACCGCAGTTGGTTATTCAGTGACTGGCATCGGTCACTGTGACTTATACCAAAACCAACCTTTCCCCTATTTACCCCCAAATAGTCTCATATCCAGCTTGGTCTATCCTTGTAACTTGATCTAAATGCATCAATAACCTGACCAAACAAACATCATGACATTTTATTATTGGTAGTTTAGTCTCTATTGCTTTTTAACGAGATACCTAAATCATGATTTCGCAATAAATTCTTTGTTATCATTTGCATTAATTCCTATTAAAAGGGGAACTGACCACCTTCGAAAGGAAGTCTAACATTTCTTGGGCCCAAGGTAGTTCCCTCACTTATTGTCTAACTAAAATCTAGTGGTCTTGCATTCTTATTTATAGGTAGTCCTTCCCAGACAAAAAGGAGTTCTTCACAATCGATCTGATCTCTCTACGGTACGCGCACACCTTCCCAACACTCAACAGGTATTCCTCCTAGCCCTAACCCCTTATCTGTTTCTTAGAGAATGAAAGGATAGAAGCAACTCTATTCCGGAACAAAATTTTGTGCGAAACATTTTGGCACGCCCGATGGGACCCGCTTCGGGTTTCTTTCTTTCTTGCTTGGTTTCATATAGGGAGCACACTTGATTTTTATTTCTTCTAAATATTCACAAAATATTTTGTAATTTCGGAAAAATAATTTGTCTTTCTTTCACATCTTTGCATTAGTGAAAGTCATCTTCTTTGCTTCATCGAATATCATTTTTGATTTGGGTTTAAAACACGTGCATCACATTCTTGCTTGTTGTTTTTCTAGTGAATGTAGATTAAGTAACAGTCGTACACATGGGGGTGATATCCATGGTATTGACAAGAAATTAATCTTACTCTCTACACAACACATACCAAATCACATCATAATCAACACAACACTCAAACATCCCCCTTCCCGCGGTATTCCTCCACACCCATTGAGGTAGCCTTATGAGCCAAAACAAACTTGACATCTCCCTTAGGTCTTTTGTTTAGGATTGGCATCATCTCGACGTCTAAGGCATAAGCCCAAAGTGATTAAAACTAGTCCTAGGGTGTCTCTTGATTTGCTTGTGCATCTTGCTTGTTTTTTTTTTTTTTAGTTTTGTTTTCTCTCACATACTTTACATCTGTTTGATGATCACTTCATGACAGTTTGGTAGATATATTAAGCATTGTTATCCCCAAACCAACAGACTTCTCACATCCTTTCTTTGCTTTCACAGTGGCTGACACCGGTCCTATACTATTGACATCGGTTAACTGACCGACGGTGGCTACATTCTGACCGACATCGGTTATCTGACCGATATCGGTTACTGTGTTTAACAGTTCTTGACAAACCAACAACCTATCAATTCCAACATTTTGTTGCTATTTCTGTTCCAGATTGATTAAATCCCTACTGTTATGTCCTCTTGTCCATGGTTATTATCACCCGGAAACAAGCTACAACCATGGTTTCACATGCCTGTTCCGTGCCTTTTCCTGAGTCACCCCTTTCACATCCTATGGGGAATCCTACGAGATACCAGTAATTTTCCCAAGATCCCTGTAGGAGATAAGGAATTTTCCAAATTTTTGGATGCTAATCCTAGCACCGTACATATATTATTTGTCTCATACCCCTAACCGCACCCAACGGTCAGCTCCTCGTTGGTATGCCTATTAGTCTCACTTTGCTCACTTAGCCCCTTCCCCACCTAATAACTCCGCCTCACCATCTTCATCCTTAGCCCCGTCTCCCAACTAAGTGGCTTCGGTGGTTCATACTGCACCAATTGGCTTTCCTTTCGTTAATCTGGGGCCCCACATATCACTACCATCCACTGACCCTACCTCATCTCTCTCATAGACTGCCTCGTTCATAACTTTCTCTCTGCCACTTATCCACACGCGCTTTCCCTCACAAGCTACTCCCACCTTTTCATTTCCACAAACTCATCCGGTGGCCTCAACCCCTTATATAGGACACCCTTATTTGGCTGCCCTAACACATTCATCACCATTATCTTATCAATATTCAATCCCACCATTTTCTAGTAGTGGCTCTTGGCCCAATCCTCCTCTGTTTACAATGACAACACCATCATCTAACCCAACCAATGATTTAATCAAACAGATGATGGACAAGATGAAAAATCTTGAGGCTTCTATTTCAGGAAGTCGTAACACCCTGACATATGAGCAAGTTTGTCGGGAGCCTATTCATCCTTCTATCCCCCTTCATACATATCCTCCTCAATAGGAATTACCAAAATTTACTTGCTTTAATAGTAAGGAGGACCCTCAACAAAACTTGCGATCATTTAGCTATCTCGATTGCTCATGAAGATGCCTTACTACTCCGTACCTTTCCCATGTCCTTATAAGGACCTACCTTGGAGTGGTACAGTGATTTAGCCCAGCACTCAATCTTCTCCTTTAACCAGTTAGCCCAATCTTTCTTGGATCACTTCTGCATCAATATTGCCAAGAAAGTATCCATTACCGACCTTTATGCCATCCGACAATTTGAAGATGAGTCTATCGCAGATTTTTTTTGGACGATGGCGGGGCCTCATCAATCCAACTTACTTATGCCTTACCTCAGGCCGAGCTCATCAAAATCTTTACGTGGCTGCGCTAAGCACATTTCTCCCACCCTCCAAATTCAAACTTTCCGCACCTTTGATGAGGCCTTTACTATGGCTCGGAAACTAGAGATTCGAGCCTTAGAGGATGATAAATTGAGGTTACGCAACAAAAGCTCAAATTTATGGACCCAAGACTCTACCACCAAACCCAACACCACCAACTCTCACGCATCGGCTGCTTCGAAATCAAAGGGGGCCATACATGTGGTGACGGTAAATCTCAAGCATTTTCTAATACCCAGCCGAAAGCCACCTATAAGTATAAAGCCGAGCCCATCAACTACACTCCATTGGGAGAAACTTATGGTGTGATCTTAGACAAATTTCTTAAAGCAGGAGCTATCACCTTGCCTCCTATTAAACCTCACTCTAGGTTTGATTCCACCCACGCTATACCTTCTTCGTATAAATAAAATGACTTATATAATTTCCATCACGTGAAGGGACACAATCCACGAAAACTGCAAGATGTTGAAAAACATAGTGTAGGAAATGGTCGATGTAGGGGATATAACCCTCGATAATCCTAATGCCCCCGCTAATCAAAATTTAAAAATCTTCAACAAACCATTTCCAAACCATGCATCTAATAGTAACATAAACCAAGACACCTCAGGTCGAGGAGAAGAGTGTGCATGAGATCCATGTGATTTTCAAATCCCAACCGGGGCTTTCGTTGAGGAAATTATGAATCAAGCTTCTTCACCAACGCAGGATTCTCACCCCTTCTCCTTCATCAGGACAAGAGGACAGTCCCATTATTCCTTTACCCATAAAGGAATCAACCCCCCAGAGTTCTATTCTCACAGATGAGCCTTCTTACACCACATCCCTACAAGACTGTGAGCGGATGTTATCCAACCTATCTATTTCCCAAACATCTCCTTCCACCACTCTTGCTGCCAAAGAAGAGGGATCACCACTTTTTCTGTCATCCTTGGAGGAGAAACCCTTGAGCCTACATCACAAAACTCCTTAATAATGATGGATCCCCTTGAACATGCCCTCCTACCTATTAGTTCTTCATCACCTAAATCTTTCTAGCAACTCCGTTGACCTCTTAACACCCATTGATACAACGCCTCATTTACCCCATGTATCACACCCACAAAGGGACCGGAATCATAACCCACCTCTCTTCCATACCAAAGTTCTTGTTCACACGTGAAGATTGTCATCCCCTAGAAGATAGACGAGTCTTATGGGAGCGTTTGAGTACACCATGCTCTACTCAAATGCAGATGACCAACCCAGACACCTCTACCATATACCCGCAGTGTTTACAAAATCTCAAAATGCCTATTTCCTCACCTTCACCCCCTCATCTCTACTAAATCCCTCAGCCACCTCTATCAACCTAGACCAAATCTTCCCCTATGCTTGGGACTTCACCAATACCCAGCCTAACACACCCACCTAAATGGTTAGATTTATCCAAAAATAAAGCCGTCAATCCACCTAGGAGATAGACCCAATCTCCTCGAGTCCAATCTATGCCTCTGCCACAATTAAAACCATCGCCCCTGATCACACCGATACAGCAGGCACAGCTTCATCCTTCACCATCACACCTACCTTTTATATTAGGGCCTCACCCCTCCACCTTGCCTCAATACACCATGCCTCCCACATCTTCTTTAACACGACCTATACCTTTTGCACCCCTACAGACATCCACGAGTGTCTCAACACTGTCGCCCCAAGTATATTGCCTACCTACCAACCCTAAGAAAACTCGATCATCGAAGGATTTGTTTGCTGTCACTCCTCTCTCCCCGTGGTTGTTTCCTGCCACCACGATAGCTGGGGCCTCATCATCTAACCAGCTAAACATAACTTCTGCGCAGAAGAAACCACGCCTAGTTAAAACCAATCATCAAAATCCCTTGCCTAAATCACCACCCGTACGAACCACTCATACCCAACCATTACCAAAACAATCAAAAATCTCACCCACTCAATCAATAGCCTCATCTTCATCTGAATTTGACCCGCTCAAAGGATCTTACTCCAAGATCCTTGATATGTTGGTAGGGGATGTGACCATTTCCCTACCCCCGCTCAGACTCTATGATCCATCTAAACCTCGACCCATAGGTTGTGATGAATCTAAAATATGTGCTTACCATCGTACACAAGGAAACGATGTAGAAGGATGCAAATCTTTGAAATCCATCCTTCGCCAGTCACCTATCTCGGATAGACAGCCTAAGAAAGACAATTTATGGAGAGAGAAGCCCTTAGCTTCGATCCCTTCTCCTATACCACCTATCCCCGCCTCGCCAAAATCTATCATCATTAAAACCCCACCTCCCGAGAACAATGACTTATCCCCACCATCTTCCTCCTCTCGTATTCATGAGATCAACATGATTAACATTGCTACTCGAGGTCAGAAAAACAATGGAAAAGCTAAAGAAAACACACCTGCGGCTTCTCTTTCTCCTTTTTCCATCCCGATCACACCACCACCTAAAGTGGTCATTCGTGGACTTTCCTATCCCATCTCTGATGGAGTTGCCCACCGCACCATGATCAAAAACTTTACCAATCTCCCGTAAAAATGACACTCTATGATCTCATTCAAACATCTAAATCACATCGACAAGCTCTAATTAAGATCCTCCAAGGGATAGAGGTCCTACCTAACAAAACCTTTCCCATCACCTCCATCTTAACACCCAACCACGTCACTTCTCTCACCAAAAAACCTACCTCTCCAACCACTTCGTCCCTGTATAGCAAGCCACTGCTGTTAGTTTTTCCAAAGAAGAAATTGTCATCTTTGGTGCAGAAGATCCTGACCCCACTCTTTTCATCTCAGCTTACGTCCGGGACATCCAGGTACGTCGTGTTATGATCAACGAGGGCGCTAGCCTAAACATCATCTCTTCCAAAGCCTTCCAATAGATGAATATCCCTCCTAGCTGCATGTATGCCAACCCCACCATGTTGCGTTCATTCAACGATGCTATTACTTCTACCTTAGGCACCGTGATCCTTAACATTCATGTAGGGCCACGTACCTTACCCGAACTCTTCTATGTCCTTGAGGGAGAATTCCAATACAACATGTTGTTAGGCCACCCTTGGATCTGGGCTATGGGATGCGTTCCCTCCACCTTACATAGATGCATCAAATTCGAGTATGAGGGAAGTCATGCACGTAAAAGCTAATGCTTCCCCTTTCAAAACCTATAATATATTATATAGCCTTAATGATGTGCTTGTACCAGTCAAGGCACCCATTGATCCAGCCCAACCATCTACTTCAACCACACCTCAACCATCCACCTTAACC
Source organism: Taxus wallichiana var. yunnanensis (assembly GCA_018340775.1). Classification (NCBI taxonomy): domain Eukaryota; kingdom Viridiplantae; phylum Streptophyta; class Pinopsida; order Cupressales; family Taxaceae; genus Taxus; species Taxus wallichiana. The sequence goes on from CM031239.1 coordinate 552,830,922, forward strand.
ACACTCACACCTTCGACCAATGAATCCACCACCGTGAATACCACTTCCTTCCCCGCGGACAACATCCCAACTTCAGATCCCTTGGTAGATGTTTTTCAATGCCTTACGTTGGGGGAGTACCGCCTATACAACGTTACCACCTTTCATACCCCACAGGAGTATGGATAGTTACATGCACATCCTACCTATGACCGTCGTGTGGGGGAGGTGATCTCCTACGGAGCACCTAATTGCCATGCCAACCTAACATATGGGGGTGTTGATACATCCTCTGTCACCCCTGAACCTCCCCTTGGTGTGGTTCCCTTCCAATCTGATTTTCAATATCTAACCAACCGTCATTTTTCCCTCACCTTCTTGACGCGCTATGCTTGGAAGGGTTTTGGCTTCGGTCTTTATGAACAAGGCCGACATACGATCATTCCCGTAACTACCCGCAAACACAAAGATCATCATGGGTCTTGGATTTTATGAACTACCTACACCAAGAAACCTCATGTCAATTGTATCCAGGAAAACAATGAAGTCACCCCTTCTGAACCATCATCGCCCATTTTTCCATCTTCACCCACAAGTCGATAGATCCAGAATCTATCCCTCCTAACTTTTTTTTTTCATAAATGCTATCTTCCTAGGTCCTCTCACTTATCAATGTGATGGTGAAGACCCATCTTCTATCCCCCTTTTATATCTAGACATGATTGAAGAAGATTCACCTACAATTAATGTTGTGGAGTGTCAGGATGATGACTCCATCCTTACCTACCTTGGTGCGGATGACTCTTATATTCAACATGCCTTACCATCTGACACCCAAACTATGTTGAATGAATCGACTATAGAAATCAACATCCACACAGAGGACGATCCTCACATTGTAAAGATCAGAAAATCTCTCGATGCATTAGAACAAGCCACCTTCACTACCTTCCTCCATGCCCACAATCAAGCTTTTGCTTGGTCCTACGCCGACATGCCAGGAATCGATCCTGACATTGTTGTCCATAACATCACTCTGAAAGTAGACTCTAAACCAGTTAAACAGAAACTAAGAAAAATGCATCCACGCATTGCCCTTTTTGTGAAAGAAGAGCTTCAACGCCTCCTTTCTGTTTCTTTCATCTTACCTATTGATTATCTCGCAATGGATTTCTAATGTCGTGTACTGTCACTAAAGTGACGGGGGACTTCGGATATGTACGGATTTTTGGGACCTTAACCTTGCTTTCCCAAAGGATGACTTCCCCCTACCTAGCATTGATCAACTTGTTGATCTCACTGCGGGCCATGAAATACTTTCTCTTATGGATGGCTTCTCAGGATACAATCAAATTTTGGTAGCCCCGGCCAATCAACATAAAACCACCTTCATTACGCCTTGGGGGACCTTCTGCTATCGTGTCATGCCATTCGGCCTTAAGAATGCTGGTGCGACCTATCAGCGGGCTATGACTTATATTTTTCATGACATTATGCACACTATCCTCGAGGATTATGTCGATGATCTTCTTGGAAAATCCAAACATCGCAGTGAACATCTCGATGTTTTAACCATTATTTTCGATCACCTGTTACAATACTGTGTTCGTCTCCAACCAAATAAATGTGTCTTTGGCATCCTTTTGGGAAAACTCCTTGGCTTTATCATCTCTTTGTGTGGCATTGAGGTCGACCCAACTAAAGTTAAAGCTATCCTAGAAATGCCCCCACCCACTAACCTAAAACAATTGCGTAGTTTGCAGGGAAACTCTAATCTATCCAAATTTCATCTCACAACTCTTGGATCGATGTCAACCTTTCCATCATCTCCTTAAAAGGAAATTATCTTTCAATAGATGAAGAGTGCTACCAAGCCTTTAAGGCTCTTAAGGCTTATCTCTTGCAGCCACCCATGCTTGTCCCACCTCGTGATGATCACCCTTTCTACCTTTATATTTCTACCACCGACCATGTTGTAGGATCCATGCTCACACATCGTGACTCTATGCATTGAGAACAGGTAGTTTATTACATAAACCGTACTCTTGTGGATTACGAGACTAGGTATACACACGTAGAAAAGTTGTGCCTAGCCCTATCATTTGTGGCCACCAAACTCCGACATTACCTCCTAAATCACAAAACTTTTGTCATCACCAACGCTAACCCCATACATTATATGTATGCCAAACCTCATCTAAACCAACGCATCACCCGATGGCTTATGCTCCTCGCCAACTCGACCTTGAGTTTTTCCACCGAAATCAGTCAAAGGAAAACTATCGTAGACCAACTCGCGGAAGCCCCTTTACCTGGGGAAAAATTTACCAATTTTACTTTCCCTGATGAACTCATCGCAACTCTTTCACTCAGTGATGTGTCGTATCCAATGACCCTCTTCTTCGATGGATCTAAATGCCAACGTGGTGGAGGGGTAGGTGTTGTTCTCATTCCTCTTGAAGGTGAACCTATGCCTCTTTCATTCAGGCTCGATTTCCCCTACACTAACAATACAACGGAATACGAGGCCCTTGTTTTGGGTCTCCACGTTGCGTTACACTTAGGTGTGAAGTCTATTAACATTTTCGGTGACTCTCAATTGGTAGTAAATCAAGTTACTGGCATCTACCAATGTAAAAATGAGGAACTTCAAAAGTACAAACATTACGTGGATTCACTTTTGACCTTATTTTCTCATTATTCTATCCAAACCATTCCCCGCTCAACTAATAAATTTGTAGATACTATGGCTTGCTTGGCCTTGCAAATTCCAGCCTCACCAACTGACTCGAACATATTTGTCTTGGTCTAACAACTCTTTGCCCCATCTTACCTAGTCCCGGATGTTTGTATCGTAAATAATGTATCTACTGATTCGCAGGATACTTGGTATCACCAATTTCACGACTACCTTACAACCTCTGTTCTACCACCTGACCTTACTAGTAGTGGAAAACATGCTTTTCTTAAAAATGTTTCTCGTTATGTCATCATGGGGGACTCCTCTATAAACGTGGATTTGATGGTATCCTCCTTCGCTGTCTAACCGGCACTGAAGTGGCTCATACCATCCAACAAATCCATGACGGACTTTGTGGCGGGCACTTTAGTGGCCTCGCCATGGCCAAGCGGATCCTTCACTTAGGATATTATTGGCCTACTCTTAATAAAGACTACTGTGAATATGTTAAGCATTGTGTTATGTGTCAACAACATGCCAACCTTCAACATACTCCTAGCCACCCGTTACAGGTCACACGAGATCTTTGGCATTTCTCACAATGGGGTTTAGATCTTATTGGTGAGATTCACCCACCTTCTTCGTAGTGTCACCATTGGATCATCACAGCAACTGAATATTACACTAAATGGGTGGAGGCCGTTCCACTCATTTCCATCAAAAAAGAGAAAATCATTGAGTTCATCAATCATCACATTATCTGTCATTTTGGTGTTCCTCATCGCATGATAATAGATAATGGAAAATCTTTCAAAAATAAGTTGTTACAAGACCTTTGTGAAAAATTTTGTATCAAACTTAGCTTCTCATCACCATACTATCCACAAGCAAATGGACAGGCCGAATCTTCTAAGAAAACCTTAACCAAAATTCTCATGAAAGTCATTAACGATTCTGGGAAAAACTGGCATGATCACATCCCCTTTTCCCTTTGGGATTATTGTACCAGCATTCATACTTCCACTAATGCCACACCATTCTCTCTGGTGTATGGTACCGAGGCTGTCTTGCCTCTCGAAATACAAATCCCTTCTCTCAGAATATCTCTTCAGGATATTCTCACCAATGATGACTTCCACCAAGAGCGGTTAGCCCAATTAGAGCTTCTTGACGAGCGTCATCTTACAGCTCTTGACCACCTTCAAATTTATCAAAAGTGCATTAAGCATGCTTATGATAAGTGAATTCATGAGCATACCTTTAAGATTGGTGATCTTGTCCTCAAAGAGAATCAACATGTAACCAAACTAGAAAAAAAAAAACGTGGAAAATTTACTCCTAATTGGATTGGGCCTTACATTATCACTCACACCTATGGATCAGTACTTATCATTTAGCTTCACTTAATGGTAAACTGAGCTCAACCCCTTAATGCCTTGCATCTCGACCATTCTACTTTTTATTGAACTTAGTGTTAAATCACTTATTATCTACCTTGCGTTCATCCCTTGAGCTCATTTACCACCTCATACACCTTGTTTCGTGCATCTCAAAGTAGAATCAAGCTCACATGGTTTTCTCATCACCTCCTCTTAAAGATGCCTTCCCATTTCTAGTCTCGTCCATGACTTAAAAGTTTCCAAATAACAAGTTCTCAATTATATAATTATGGGATATTCTTGAGTAAAAATTCCTGCAAAACTAGATGCTTCATGCCGAATGGACATCTAGATCTCTAAGCTCTAAACTAGACTTTGCTCTCGAAGGACAATATATGCATGTGCAAAGCCGCATCTCTATTATAAATTAGATTGCTCCTCGAAGGATAGCTATGTGCAAAGCCACATCATGCTACTATAAGTAGACTCGCTCCTTGAAGGACAACTATACAAAGTCAGCCTATATCGAAGCTTCTCGCATTGATCAAACTTTGTGAAGACCTCAAGAACAACAAAATGCATATCCCATATAGTCTTTCCACATCGATCATTCTATATCTAGAAAAATAAAAGTAGTATTCAAAATCACTTTTGAGTCATGGACTTGTCTATTTAGGTTTGGATCTATTTCGTCGAATAATCACCTTATAACAGTCCTCTATGCCCCAGCTATACCATCCACCTCACCTCACCATTCTTCAAAACAAAAACACTCAAGGGACGTGATGTATAACTGATATATTGTGATTATACAACTCTTTCCACCTATTGACTTCTCACATATGCAAGGTACCTAGGGATTCAAGCTCATCTTACGATAATACGTGGTTTGTTTAGCTCTTTCCAACTATGGGACACTTTTGCCTCTTTTACCCAAATCTAGGATTATGTGTTGACCTTAATCAGGACACGGTTCCCTAATGCTTGGGTAAGCTAACCCTCGCTTCACCTATACCTTACCAACTCCAACAACCTTACCCTACCAATATATAAATTTTTACCAACCAAAAAATGCCTAACCACAACCAAATTACCTGAATTCACCTCTCCCTGGTCCTAAGGGAGAACTACATCGGTCTGAGGCCCCTCCTTGCTTTGTGCAATGGGCTATGTAGGCAACACTTAGGAGACATGGGGTCTCCCAAGGTTAGCTCGACCATCCCCTACCATAACCTATCATGTGTTGTGTTTTTTTACTTAAAAATATAAATTTTTTCATTGATAACACTCACCTTTGTCCTTTATCAATCCAAACATTCAAAACACAAACATTCTTATTATTATCATAAACTCAAATCAACATACATATTCAATTTTTAGATGTTAAACAAATACATCTTCTCTATCATCGACGCGCAAGTCGTCATCCTTATTTATTCTTCTACACCTATGAAATTCACTTAAACCCCTCGCATCATCCCGAACCAGGTAGTGATGGTGATCGTTGACACCGCTCACCTGGCCTCTCCATCCTCAAAGGTGCCACTACTATTGGTTCCTCCCACTAATCCACCAATCTCTCCTGTAACATACGAATACGCCCTCTTGCGTGGAGGCATCTTACCTCTAGTCTCTCCACTCGTGACTGTGAAACCTCTAACAATCTCGTTGTCTCATTCAACTGTGTTTGAAGCTGGTGAACTAAACCCTATAGGCGGTCTCTCTCCGCTATAATCACAGCTATGTCAGGATGATCGGCCCTCTCACGTGTACCTTGCAGCTTTGCTACCCACCATAATCTATAAGCCTCTGTCACTCCTGCATCCATTACCCTGCGATCGGCTGCTGTCTCTTTTGGTCCTTCTGGAAGTGTCGGCCGTGGAGGTGAGAATGGTGCCTTGGCGTCGATCCTCCTGTATGGTCTATAAGCCATGGGTATATCCTGAACAAATAAAAATTGTCGCCTCACACGATCTAGTGGAATCCTCTCGTACTCACCTGGCCTGTGTCCCGCGATCCACCTTAATCACTCTACACCCATCAAATCCTCGGCTATGTTCGCCATCACCATGTAGTTCCCATAAGGTCTTCAATGGATATCTGCAATCGTCACCATCTCCCACATCTGTCTATAATACTCGGCATCATCTATCACGGTCTCGGATCTTGCCTCTTGCTATGTCTGACTCTTGTCCCAACCTCTGCACTCTTGTCTCTCCCCGCTGGATTGGTCGGTCTATTGGTCGCACACACACAATGTGCGCATAGGCCCAAAATGTAATAAATATGCACAATCCAAAGTGTAGTCCTTGATTTCACCTACATGCCCATAAACCCTCGTATAGCTCCGAAAAGATACGCAGTGCCCATGCGAAAGTAACGATACCTTCTATCATCTTACGAATAATACACATCAATGATTTCGAAATCTTCCCCATCTGCTCTAGGTAATGCATAATATCCCACCGCTATCATTAATACCACTTCTAACCTTGTTGCCTCGGGGTGTGCCACAAACATTATACCAAAAGTGAATGTCAAACCTCACCGTGTCAAATCTCATGCGGTTGGACCAAATACTACCGTTATTACTGCTGCGCCATGTTAGGCCCCGCCTCGATACACTAGTCTTCCTGTAATTGGGAGCCTCAAAATTTGGAACCCATCTTCTAACGTCCACCGCATCTCCCCCGTAGTAGATAGAAGGTATTCTTTTCAGGATTCCATCTCTCAATCAAGACTGTAACATAGCATGATTACGTGCGATCCGTGAATAATAGTGGATTCCGCTTAACCCCACACGGTTTATTATTGCCCATTCAGTGGGTGTTACATCCACTCACCCATGACAACAAAGCTGGCACCCCATCATTCATCCTCAACCTTGTGCTGTGCTGCACACATTAAACCAATAAACAACAAATCAACAAATAACTTCCCATGTGTTTTTATCGCAATCCGCAACTTTACACAATAACCGATATCGGTTATAGATAACCGATACCGGTTACTTAACCGATACCGGTTATTCCTAAACGATATCAGTCAATGTCAATTCCAACCACCCTTCTCAAAAACACCACATATGATAGCTTCTTCACTCGTTTACCCCTCTCTGTACCTACGAACATATCTCAAACACCTGATTGCCTACCCTACAACACTCACCCCATCCCAAACTCTTGCCTATCACCTTTCTACCCATTTACCTTACCACATTCTATTTTTAACCATGCAAAATCTCATTCCAACCAAAAAAATTATACCTCTAGGGATGCAGCAGTTTGAGGTGGAACCTGTCTTCTTTCTCCTCTCTGCCCGCTGGATGCTTCTCTTTGTTTAGCCATGTTCACCATCCTTTTCACTATAACTTGCCTTTACGCCTTCTTAATCCAAGCCCACGATCGCTTTACCTATCTCTTCCTCCTTCTTACTCAATTCTCCCATGTAATTACCCCGTATGGACGACAAACATCCTCGCATCTTCGTGTTTAACATGTTGCATGACTCTAAAAATAAGAACTTCGCTTTCCTCCCAAGATTTTCTATATTTAGAAAAGCTCATTTTATCATAACCAATATCGGTTACCTAACCGTATCGGTCATATTGTGACCGACATCGGTTATACAATCGACATCGGTCATATAACCGACATCGGTCATATATCTCATTTTTATACCTAGGTCTTTTCTTTGGTTTTTGAATTTTTTTGGCGGTGCCCGCCTCTTTTCCCTGCATAAACGACATCACTATAAACATCCATCATCATAATAAACATCAACATGTCAAAACATATGCAAAACATCATCACCATCATCTATATATATACATCACATTCCACTACCATTGACAAAACACATACAACATTTTAATATATCTATCAAATCAAAATTATACACACCATGTGGATCAAATTCATCATCTATATATATCCTCAATTTAATGTCAAACATATACACTTTCCTTGCATGGGGCCTTTGTAATCCAAAATACAAAGTCAACACGCAGCCGCGCTCTCTGTCAAAAACTTGACTCGGCTCAGACCGCCTCTCATGTCAAAAATATACTCGGCTCGCAGGCCGGTATCAACTATACAACATGTACTTGGCTCGCAGGCCGGTATATACAACAAAAATGAATACATAAATCCTATGAGGGCACGCAGGCCTCTATATACACACTCGGTTCGTAGACCGGTGTCTCTATCAACAAATCCTCTATCAAATCAACAAAACCCATCTCTGCTCCTGGGGTGACTCAGCTCTCTCCCCCTCCCTCGGCTCGTCTCTCAGCTGGCCCCTGTGCCAGATCTCACCTCCTACCCGTCACTGACCCACCGGCTGTGGCTGCGGCCCCCTGTGACCTGTGACTCCGGGATGTCTCGGCTCTGTGAGCCACATATGGCTAATACTCGGCACCGGTACCATCTAGTACATCCTGATAATAGTGGGCCTCCGCTCTCGCCTCCATATATCGGGCCCGTGCCACCATGGTTGGTGGATTTGATCCCCGGCTCCTAATAGAAGTGGACTCGACTTGCCATAGGTTATGCCGAGGTCAGTACTCTATACTCGTGCCTAAGGCCGTACCTACACTCGTGTGCGAGGTCAGAATTACACTTGTGCTCGAGGTCATGCACTCGTGCTCGTGCTCGAGGCTAAGGTTGTGCTCGTGCTTGTGCTCTCGTGCTCGTGCTTGGGCCAACCGCCCTCAGTAGCACTCGATTTGTGCTGTCGTGCAGCTACCCCTGTAATAACTACACTGACCCAAGAGACAGTCCCTCTCTGCTATAACAGCCACCAAATCTGGTTGTGCGGGTTGTGCTCTCATGGCTGCCCTCTGCCCTACCCACCAAACCAAAAATGAACCTGTAACTCTGGCATCATCCACCGTATCATCGGCCGGTCTCTCTCGCTACCTGCAGATCGGGTCCACTAGGCTGCAGATCGGCGGTGGTGCCTCTACATCCTCCCTCTAGTACTATGGGAAGGGAGGTGGCTCATCCTGTCGTAGGCCCAACTGTCATCGTACCCTCTATAGGGGAATCCGCTCATACTCCTGGTCTCCGTGCTCGGCCTATCCAGGAAGATATACTAGAGCCATCGTAGCCGTGTCTTGGGCTCGTCCATGGGGCTGATGTCCTCTGTATGCCCTCCATATAATATCTAGTGTGGTTAGGACCTCTAACATATGCCTCGTAATACGTGACATCTCACCCCGAGATAACCGCCGTGGCTGGCCCGCAACCCCAACCACCTTTGAAACCCATACCTATAAATTACTTTTGGCCCTGGCTGCTGGGGCAACCCTACTAGTCACAAACACACAATATGCTCGTAGGCCCGGTGTGTAATAACAATGTTGAGCATATCCCGAATTGCCTCATACGGCGATAGCCCTAGAGCTCTCTGTAGAGTAGCCGCACCAAACATACTAGCGCCCATGCATAGTAGGTGTGCTCATCCACCATCTCATATAATACTCCCATTAGAGCCCATGGGAAGTGACCTCCTCTCGAGTCGTGAGGGTGAAACAGGTGATACCAATCATCATCAGCACAACAAGCCGTGTCTCCTGTCGATGTGTGCAATACATATCGCCGTAGCAGATGCTCACACTATAGTACGTAATCAATGGGGCTGCATCCCCAAATACCTATAGGATGCTATCCATCACTGCCTCTCAAAGATCCACCTAGAATACCACCTCACCTATAATCGGCGGTCTCGTGGATGCGATACACATCCTCTAGTGTGACTATCATCTCTCTAGTCGGGAGATGGAAGACATTGGTTTTGGATCCCATCTCTCGATGAGGGCAACCATTAGCCGTGGTCCCTATCCACTGCCCTATATCTCTAGACTCCACCAAGTCCAACCTCCCACATGATCGCCTCACTGCACTGCAGCCACATGTGGCCGCATCTACCCTACCAATAGGCGGCATCTCGATCCCATCGTCACCGCGGCATGCCTGCAAAAAAACCCACTCCATCAGTCTACCTTTACAAAACAACTACTTTAACCCTCTATACTCACTCACCCACCCAATAACCCCAACATCAATGAACCCACCCAACAAACATATACAATATCCCCTTTTCCTATCCCACACCCTACCAACCCACTCATACTCCACCCGCTCTACTCTTGCCCTTTAACCATATCTCATCCAATATATCCCCTCCTAATTCATACACAACCCATAACCTATCCTACCCAACCTGGTCTCCAACCACCCGATTACCCCCCACCCCAATAACCTTTCCTAGCCACTCTACCCACTTACTTTCCAACAAATTTATCCTCCCTGCCTACAACCAACCAACACAACAAATTTCACACCATTTTCTCTACCCAAAGTGACCAGTGCACTTGGTCACCTCGACCACCATCGGTCCCCCACTTGTCTATACCCACGTTTTACGAACCGATGTCGGTTGACACATGACCGACGCTGGTCTCTATAACAAAAATTCTATACAACTTTCACTGTGACCAATGCCGGTCGCCTAGTGACCGACATCGGTCATTGCCGGATTTCGGGGCCGGACCAAAAACGGCCCCCAAATCCCCTTTTTTCTATTTTTTACCCTTCTACCCACCCATTGCCTAAAACTTACCCACCCTACCGTTTTAACTTACCTAACCTATCTACCCACTCCATTTTCTGATTTACCTTCATTTATTCATTATTTTATCACATTTTAGATTCCTACCCCAAAACCCACATCCTATCTAAATTCATCAACTTCACACAAATAGGGATTTAGAACCTACCTAGCATTTACTACACATCGTGGTGGTGGGATAGGTGGTGGTGGTCCAGCTCCCCCAACACCTCCTACTCCTCCAGGATGTGCCATAGCTCCAAATCCCCTCAAAGCAGGGTTCTCCACCAATCAAATTCTACCTCCTGATCTCTGGGGCCTACCAATAACTCACTTCCCCACTCAACTAGTGCCAACTCAGCCCAAATACATGATCCAATCACTTCAAAACTCAAAAAAGATAAAAATTTGCACTCAACTTCACAATGTGAAAATGACATGCCGTATTTTTTCTTTTATAGGTTTTTGATCTCTAACCGATATCGGTTAAGCCACGCCTAGAGACCGATACACGTCTCCTAACCGATACGGTCACCAATAACCGATATCAGTTATAGGCTTTGCTTAACCTAATTCCTGCCCTTATCCACCAATCTCCATTTCTCACCACATCGCCTACCCCTGGCTTTGCTAAATAGCCTTATTTTGAATTCATCGGCCCAACCCAAGGCCGCAACCAACCAATCGGCCCGACCCAAGGCCGCAACAAACCAATCGGCCCGACCTAAGGCCGCAACAAACCAATCACCGACCTGGGTTGCGAACCAACCAATCAACCTAACCTAAGGCTGCAAACAACCCAATTGGCTTGACCTAAGGCCGCAACAAACCAATCAGCCCGACCCAAGGCCGCAACAAACCAATCGGCTCGACCCTAGGCCGCAACAAACCAACCAAATGACCCAAGGTCAGAATTCAATCACTTGGCCCAACCCAAGGCCACAACCAACCAATCGGCCCAACCCATGGCCACACCAATTACGTACCTCAACCGAGGCCTGCAAATCAAAAATTCTCTCCACCCATCATTTACCTGTTTGTTCAATCGAGCTCACCTGTTCATGTTTTAGCACGACTAGGATACTTGACTTGTTCAGTGACCAGCTTTGCCTAGACAAAGACCGTGACGTTTATTTCAACCAAACCAACCATTTGGTACTGCCGAACATTCCTAAATGTCCCAGTACCTTACCCGTTATATTCCCTGGAGCTACTTCCTATGCCTTGGATACAAGGATTATATCAACCTTGTTTGGATAAACTATCAACCTTTGCCTACGAATTTCTTGTTTACTCTTCAACTCGTGTACCACTGGTCACACTAATGTATTTCAATGTGCGTCTACTTCCTTGAACTTACCCCACCATCTTACCATCATCTCATCATCATTCACCCTTTATCAACCCTATCCCTGATTTCACGCCGCCTCAATCTATGATAGATTTGAGGGGGATTACCTATACCCTTAATCTAAAGGGCAACCACTTCTTATTATTGTCAATGTAACTTTACAACACAAACTACACGATAACAAGGGGCAAATGTAGACACCAAATTTGGGTCTTACGATGCCCGTACCTCCCTCTCTCGTCCCGTAACCTAACCCTATCTCACCACCTAAACCTTGCACACTTAATTATTTATTAATTACCTTATAATTAATAAATCCACATCTCCAACCCTGCCACCTCACCTCGCCACCTCACCATGACCTAGCCCTAACCATAAACCAACCTAATTAAGACTTATGACTTGGTCCAGACTCACACCCATGACTCATCACCCTCACCCACACCAAAATGAGCCTAATAATGACTTGACCAAGCCCACAACTGATCCTCGAAAGAAAAGGAGGGAAAGTTGGCTATTTTACTAAAAATATCCACTTTGAACTAACCGAAATCAATTCCTACTTGACGCCACTCTACATTACGTAACCACCATTGGTTCCTCAGAAATGACCTCCCCCAACCAAAAAGAAAGGAGCCAGAATTCATTTGGGCAAGGGAGACAAGTGAAACAAGTAGAAGAGGTTGCAGAGAAGAGGATGGAGCCCAAGACTGTAACTAAACAACTGGATCACTGTCACACTCATCCAAGCATTGGGAGAGATAGAGGATAGCTTCATCAGCTTGCTTTCCATTACTAGATCATCCCAACTAAGCCTTACCATCTCCACCACATTCCTTGGACTTGTATCTTCATCAGGAACTAGTAAGTAGTATCTTGCATGTTTCGAAATACCATTTCTTGCACTTTTAATTCATAATACAACTGACTTCCATTCAAAGCCCCTAAATCATTGCCCCTACCGATATCGGTTATCTTCTACTACTGCACGGTGTTATAACCACAGCTCGGTTATTCAAAGACCGACTCGGTCCATCGTGACTTATACTAAAACCAACCTTTCCCCTATTTACCCCCAAATAGTCTCATATCCAGCTTGGTCTATCCTTGTAACTTGATCTGAATGCATCAATAACCTGTGACCAAATAAACATCATGACATTTTATTATTGGTAGTTTAGTCTCAATTGCTTTTTAACGAGATACCTAAATCGTGATTTCGCAATAGCTTCTTTGTTATCATTTGCATTAATTTGTATTAAAAGGGGAACTGACCACCTTTAAAAGGAAGTCTAATATTTCCTGGGCCCAAGGCAGTTCCCTCACTTATTGTCTAACTAAAATCTAGTGGTTTTGCATTCTTATTTATAGGTAGTCCTTCCCAGACAAAAATGAGTTCTTCATAATCGATCCGATCTCTCTCTACGGTACGCACACACCTTCCCAACACTCAACAGTATTCCTCCTAGCCCTAACCCCTTATCTGCTTCTCGGAGAATGAAAGGATATAAGCAACTCTATTCTGGAACAAAATTGCATGTGAAACACCCTCGCATATTACTAGTTGCATGGAGTTAGGAGTTGGGAAAGTTCATCTCATTATCACTACATGTTCATCACGTTTTACCAAAATAAGAAGAAGAAACAAACATTTCCCAAAGAATCCAAAAGTTTAGTACTACAATATGTTTACATCATCACATATCAGAATTAAAAAAACAAATAAAAGAGAAAGATTCTGTTCAATATTTGTTATCATTTGCCATCCATTGCATACATTCTGAAAAGCATATAAAAACAAAGATTCTAAAAAAACATCTAGTGTACACATGCGAAACAAATCACAAAAACTCTAGATACAAAGAAGATCTAGATCCAAAAAGATATATATAGGAATCATGTTCTACATATAATGCCATCATGCACTAGGCATGGTCAAAACACTTAATGATCCAAAAAAAAAACAAAAACAACCCATATAAACATCTAGCAGAATCACTACCAAAAGACCAAATGGCCTCTCAATACCTATGGGATTCCTCAGAGGGTGCGCAATCATGCCTACGACTCCTGCTACAATGATGATCTAGATGAAATTAGTGCTCATGATCAAGACCACTAGCTATGGTCTCACTACGAGAATGAATCCACCTCATCAGACGCTCAACAGTCCTATATCCAGCTACCTTAGCATGAAGGGAAGTCACTAACTTTTCTGCCTTCCAGATAGGGGCAAAAACATCATTACGTTAGCCATTCTTTGAGGGCTCTCCAACGTCCACAGTAAGCTCACCTTAAGTACCCTCCAAGGGGAGAAATAAGGTGTCTACACACACTCGGTGAATCAAGTCTCACCATCCCTTAGTAGTTGCTGCAAATAAAAAAGAGAAATAACAAGTTAGAAAATTGCTAAGAACAAGGTCAAAAACAAACAAAACAAAAAAATGAAAATATCAACTAATATTTCTAAGTAATAAGGTTGAGAAAATAGTAGTAAATCACTCATATCTCCAGGCATCTAGGTAGGGTCCCTAGGATCTCTGCACTGCTACGATGCCTTTGCTATATGTGGAACCTCCCCCAAATCTGTAAAGAAATGACGTCCTGCCACAGACTCATCATCTCCCCTAATTCCTGAGAAGGTAACTCCTCTGATATCAGAGTCACCTTCTCTACACTCACCTCCTCCCACTCGACCCGCAAGGTATCCTAAGTTTCATGCCACTCAGAAACACTCGCATCCTCCTCGACCATCCTACCGGTCTCGCCTCCCATCGTCTCCTCCTCTGTCTTCCCTCCTGTGAACTCCTTAGAGTCTGAGTCCACATCAATGGGCTCATCCCCCAATGAAATCAGGAACAGCTCCAATCTGAAGTAAAAGTGCTCGAGGAGCACTAGCTTCCCCTCGGACCCGAACCACCCACCTAACCGTGATACGAACTTTAGGAGTAACTATGGTCCAACCCTAATCTCCTCTAGGACCTCCCGCACCTCAAGAATAGTCCTGTATACTACCCCTGCTGGAGGAAGCATGTCAACATAGGGAAAACCAAATTGATGAGGGACTCGGTCAAATGGGTGGACCTCCACCCTCTCTACCCTATCTACTATCTGACCTGTAGTTGAGTAGGTGATCAATGTAAGTGTCTCCTCTCCCCATACTCCTACCATGGCCTAATAAGGAGTGGCCTCCATATCTACGGTAGTCAATGAAGCCACTGGCTGATGTGGCATCCTGAGCACTATCATCCCCATCCACCTCACTACTCTAACAACCCCTAGATCATGTACTAGTACACACCTTCCATAGGAATGATGCTCTCATACACCCAACTCATAACTAGAGTGGGGTGACTCAAGGACTGCCCATGTAACCTGACCACCCTATATAAGTCATGGTATGTGGTCCCAAGAATATCTACTCCCCAAGTGTAAGTATGGCCATGGGCCTCAATCTGTGTAATAATGGGAGCCCATTAGTATAAGAGAGTATCCCCTCCTTTATTCCCAATCAACAGCGAGGCCAAGATACCCATAATAGCCTTGCATGGATAATAGGGATAGGAGAAGCAGCAATGAATCGAGACCTTCACCCCCTTCTTCAAGCCAAGGGAGACAACAACATCTCCCATATAGGTGGCCCACTGAACCATATGAGATATGGATCCTACTGCTATCTTAAGAGACAGTCACCTCCTAAGAATTAGAACCCCCAATATGTGATATACGTCCTCTAGGGTGATAGTCCAATCACCCCTAACACCTAGAAATCAGAAAGTGTTCCGATCCACATCCCAATATGAAAACAAGTCACACAATATGTGACTAGCAGGAGCAACATGAGGGACTGAAGAGATCCTCAAAATACCGGCCCTCTGCAAAGTATCTCTCTCTACCTAGGTCAACATATCCAACACTACCAGGAGCCAATCACACTCCCTCTCTCTGCTCCATCTAATATACTCATCCTTCTTCTGCATCCACCCAAAACATAGAAAAGAGAAAGTTAGCAACATAATCCAATAGATAAACTCATCAAAACATAGGAAAATATCAAAAATGCAAAAACATTTGACTAAGGCATCTATTTTCACCTTCTATCCTGAACCGCCACCCCAGTGTGGCAGCCGTGTGGTAATTCCATGACCGCCACCCTACTTGGGCGGTAGTCCTGTGACCTCCGCTTTGTGCAGGGTGGTGGTCTTGTGTCGATTCAACATACGCCCATTAACCCTAAAATTTCCTAAAAACAAGTAAAATACATCATTTTAACTGAAATAAAAACCTACCCTATGGGTGCCCCCTAGAGACTCATTTAACACTAATTTTTTTGAAAATACCCCCAAGGCAAATATTTCAACATTTCTATATTTTAGGTTTAAAAGAAATGAATTGAGAAAAACTAACCTAAGACTTCATAGGTCGATGTCTTGCTCTCGGAGGCATGATCATGATCTCGCAACGAATGTTTTGACTATACTCTCATAAAAATGGTTACCATGGGTCCCAGAGCTCAAAAATTACCAAATCAACACACACAAATGAATAGGAAAATGAGCTTGTTATATATATATATATATATATATTCTATCTTGTTTAGAATTTTCTTTCACAGAGTTAGAGTTCCGATGAAAGTAAGTTCTCATCCCCGCGCAAATGGTAAGTCCTCATTTCATTTTAATTTAGTGTTTATTTGTCGATTTCTTTATCTTCCTACACTTGAGTCCTCTTTTCATTTTGCAGATAGTAGGAATCTAGATGACGACATTGCGACACATGGGTATGTCAGGTATAGCTTCTAACTCCCCATTTCGGGACCGCCATACTTGGACCCACCATTTTATCTCTCTTCATGGATAAAACACTTCTCCGAGGGGGCAATATGTACGTACCAAAAATGTAGGTATTGTACTACCGTAGAGAGGTTACATAAACCCCAATGATGATTTAGATCTCTTTGCAAGGTGTTCGGAATCCAAAAAAGCTTGCGAGTATACATTTGCATCCCAAAATGCCTTATCCAGCCTCCGCATGCTTTTTTTTGACCCCGTTCCATTCTTTGATTGCATTTTGATCTGTAGTGTCAGGACCACCACCCAGGATAGGGTGGCGGTCCTGTAACAGCCTTACCCATAGGCGGCGGTCTTGTATGCATTTTCTAGAACTTTTCGACGCTTTTGTCAACGTGAAAAATTCAAGTGGCACTCGCATTCTTCAACCACTCTTGCTTGCATTTATGTTTTATCCGCCTGTTAAATAGTGATTTCTCTTTATTTATGATAAAAGAGTTCAATTCAAACGTTACCCTCCGGGTAAATCCAAATGCTATAAATGCCAAGCTTGTTTACACACACATGGCCCCTCTCCATCTATAAATTATTATTCAGTGTGTTTTAAAGTTCTTCCATAAGTTTCAATAGGTTTATATTTTATATGAATTCTTAGCCTCTCATTTCAAGGCTCCTTTCTCCCTTTCTGATTTAGAAATTATCGATCTTCACATTTTCATTTTTCTCCATTGTTATCCTACACAGTCAACTTAGCATAAGATAGTTTCAGTTCTAGATTAGAATTCATTTGATGGTCTTAGAGTTGTAGCTTGTTGTTTTGTCACAAGAAATAGATTCTAGAATTCTCGATATATTTTCATTGTATCCCTGCAATAAATCCTACTAGGAATCACATAGTCAAGCTCTATTCACTTGTACTATCCCTCTCTTACTTGCATTCTATTCAGTTTACATCCAAGCTGCCACGTTCAACTATTTCCTTCTCACGCCACTATCACATTCCCATTTTTTTGATTCATGAGAACAAAGGAATGAAGAGATCACACTAAGGGGACGAGTCACAACACAACTGAATTTACAACCGTTTTGTAAAACTCCGTGTTTGAACTATCAAAGTTATAGTTACAATATATCAAATAAAGTAGCAAATCATTTTATTTCAGTTAACCTTGCTTTTAGTGTTACCAGGGAAGCTATGGGGAATGATAGCTTCGAGAAGCTGTGATTTATTCCTCACTTCGAGGTAAGATTGAAGTCCTTTTGATTAAATTAGTTATTTAAATATTTAGGATAAATTCACAAGTGCACGATGTGCAAATAGCTACATCAAAGCTAACTTGCTTGTTTTAATTTTGTTATTAGATTAATTGTTCATTATCTAAATATATTAGAATAGCTTCTCTTTAAATTTCATTCAAAAATTCATCATTAAAAATACAAAAAAAAAAGGAATATCAGCATAGTGTAGATATATCTTTCATAGTTAGTTTACTTGTTTCAGCTTAAAGTTCAATTATCTCTTGCATGACAATTATTGGACCCAGAGAGTCCAGGATTACGTATTCAAACCAAGTAGTACCTCATCCAAATCTATTCACAACATTAACGGATATAGATCAAGGGATTATGATTCAAGTCTTTCACACAACAATAAACCCACAAGCGAGTTAGTGAACAATCGAGACAATTAAATATTAAAGATGACAAAGCATACACATTTTGGTCAAGTCAACCCATATATATTGCCTTGATAGGACATCGGCATGACCATACAAGAACCTAAAAGAGAACAAATATTTGGTTGTGATCCATTAGTTCCGCATCCAAATCCAGGAGACCTTCTCATCGACATAGACATAAGCTTACGTATAAAAGTTACCGTAAACACCAAGTAAGGTATTATGAGAATATCATACAACTCCTGATATTAAACATGGAAGCTGAAAAGGCTTATGACTATTGGATAGTCAAAATAAGAGATTGATTCTTCACATGACCATAAAATGTCCACAACAACCACAAACTCATGGTTGTGATCCTAGGTCCCACAACCCAATGGGCCTACTAGTCAATTAAGTATTGACACCAGTTTTAACGCTAGTATTTAGATCCTCACCACTCCCACTAGATATCATAACACAATTTTCCACATTAAACATAGAAGCCAATCAAGCTAATATTTTCTGGGCTAGACCAGAAAACCACCCATAGTTTCTTATAAATCCACTACACCTCTCACTACCATTTTCCATGACCTTGTCTAGAAATATACACGAAGCACCTACAGTCACTTTCCACGTATCCAACAACCAATAGATAGGATCTTGGTAGAGCTCGACATTGATTGGAGCCTTCGAGAAGCTATTATATCTGAATGATCCATTACACCAATTCAGGTTAGGAGAGCTTTCTTTGCCTTAGATTCACAAATCCCATTATTGCGTGTTGAGGATATAAGATTTCCCAACTAGTTTGTCTATATCCACATATATTCCATTTCCACCGGCTGTCTCGGCATGACCTCGGGAGGTCAAGTATGAAGAAGGGCTACTTGTAGATTCTCATGCTCGCATGTCACTTTTCTATTATACAAGAACCTACATAGAAATCCTCTTTCTTAGAAATAGGAGTGTATGAAACACAAGTTATTTGTGTCAATACTTTGAGGAAAAAAGGTGGTGTGGTGTTGTTTCACCAGATTATTGTAGATATGAAATAGATAAAGGTAAATAGGTCATGGAGGAATACCTGTTATCACGTTGGTCGAAGGATGGGTGTGTGTGTTTCTCATTTCCGATCCAATGTTGTTTGTGTGAGCTTCCTTTTGGCTAGGAGGAACTACCTGTAACACAAAACAAGACCACAAGATACAATTATTAGAAAAAGTGAGTGGAATGCCTATCGTGAGCTAGATCTAGGAAGTGTGATACTTCCTCAATGGTTTTCAATCCAATGATTCCTCAATGGTTTTCAATCCACTGATATATAACTCAATATGAAAAAAACTGAACATGCAAATAAAAGAATCTAATGCTAGTGTTTTGATTTAGGTATCTTAGACTACTATCTATGTCAATCCAATTAAATGCTTGATAACTAAATTGGTGAAGGTCTTGGGTTAAGTTGTAAATATTTTAATATAACTTCTATAGAACTCTTTAATTTTACTTATATGACATTAAGCATTACATAGATGTCGAAGGCACGAGAGACAAAAATAAGAAGAAAGGGTGTAAAAAATAATTTCTTCACAAACAAGGTAAGTTAAGTCAACCTAACGATAGAAGGTGAGTAGGTGGTCTGAGGGTCATAGACAAGGTCTAGGTAAGATTTGGTGAAGTTTGAGTTGGTTTTGGGTGATTAGTAAGCTTCTAGTCTATGGAAGTTTTACTAGGCATAGGGACCGATGTCGGTCGGTGACAGAGATATCATTTCGGTATGATCGATGATAGTTTAGGATGGAGAATAACAAAATGTAAAAAATGGTGTCCTAGCTCCATCTATGTCTACACAAAGAGTTGGGAAAGTTTTTGTGAGGTTGTAGGTGGGGTATCAGGTTTGGATGAGATTTTGTGAGGTTTGGGGAGGTTTTGAGGAGGTTTTAAGGATGTGTTGGTTAAGTGAATACGATAACACAAAGACCGACATCGGTCGGGTAACCAATGTCGGGAAGAGGGGAAACTGACGACGGTTAAGATAATCGATGTCAATAGGGAAATTTGGTGGTAATTAAATAAAAGGTAGATTTGGACTTCTTTGTGATTACACAGAGGATGAAGGGAGGATGGTTGGGTTCATAATAATGTTAAGAAGACTCATAAATGCATAGAGGTCAAGTATAGAGAGATAGGAGGTCGTGAGTGGTGGGATGGGTAGATTGGTAAGAAGGTGGGAATGGAGGAATGCATGAAAGAATAATTTATAAGTGGTTTATTACATAAATAAATACATTGTGAAAATCAAATACACTTACATGATAATATTCCTAGATGAATGGTCTCATGAATAAATTTGTGATCAATGTCATGATAATATTCCTAGAATGCTGAAGTATCAAGTGCTTTGCTTGGGCTTGGGCACGTGGTTGAATCTATTTGATCATTTGGATGTTGAGAAGTCTTAGGTTCATACTTGAATGGAAAATATCTCTTAGAACTAAAAATGACCAACCTCAGTAAAAGGTTTCAAAAGGGTATATAAGGTGACCGATGCTGGTCAAGGTGACCGGTGTTGGTTGAGGGATAACCGGCATCGATTAAGGCATGAAATCCTAGGTTTGCCAAAAATAGGAAAATATTTTCTATTTTTGGCATGCTCTAATTGTCAATCTGGGTCTCAAGTGAGGGTTAACACTTAGATAAGTGAGAGTGTTATTGGAGAAGGAATATGAATTTAATTTTAGGGTTTGAAAGAGTCCTAGTTGGTTAAGATAAGTAGAGACTTAGTCTTAGTTAATTAATAGACTAAGAATAAGTCCATGGTGAGGTGTCTAGGTGATGTGGCTAGGTGAGGTATAAATTAAATTAATTAAAGTAATTAATTAATTAATTAAAATGTGAGGATGAACATTAATTCAATTATAAGTAATTAAATTAATATGAATGCAGGGTAATGGGTCATGGTTAGGTGAATACGTTACGTTAATTAATTAAAGGGGACCAAGGGGAGCATGACCAAAATTTGGTGTCCACATATTCCCCTTTTTGGCACATAGCTTATATTGATAAGCAATGCTGACAAAAATAGGAAGTGGTTGCCCCAAACATAGGTGATAGTGGGGTTGCCCCAAGTGTGGGTGGAGGTGATCTCCCTCAAAATAGGAATGGATGAGATGTTAAAAAAAGTTGGTGAGTGGTTTTATAAATGGGTAAGTGATGAAAATGAGGGTAGGAGGGTTATAGGTAAGGGTATGGTCATTTTGGGGTAATCACTAATAGTAATCGAATGCACGCACACATATAAATTGTGATACGGTACCATGTGGAAGAAATTTCAAACTCTATATCGTTGAAGGTCGATAGGTTATCCAAATGAGGTTGAAGTGATTTAGGTATCATTAAAATCCACACTACAACAGAAAGGTTTCCAAACGGATAGGGTACAAGATATGGTCTAGAAACACAACTTAGGTTAGGTGCAAGAATGTTTAGGTATGATATGGTACAACAAAGGTTTGGTCGAGATAAACAACATGACAATAGGTAAGGTAAGGTCATTAGGCTAAACAAAATGGGTAACAACATCACCAGGTATAACAAAGAAAAAAATTCATATTGACACTAGGGTGATTGATGTAAGGGTATGTAGTATGTAGGTCGGGGCATAGGGAAGACTATGGTATAGGTAAAGAATAAGTTCTAAACACAGTTAAGGAAATATATAGGTAATGTAGGCTTGTGGGTAGGGTATAATAGGTATTGGTAAGGTTGAAGTGTTGGAGCAACACTATCATTAGGAAAAATGGGCATGAGGTGACTCAAAATATAATGGCAGGTGACTGATGCCGGTTATGGTATAACCGATGTCGGTTGGCTAGGGCATGACATGATCAACGTTGATCATGTCAATTTGGGGCTAAAAAAGATAAATCTATGTTTTACGGATTCATTTTGACTTTTTCACTTGTATAAAATGATAGAAGAGAAGGTGAAGAATTGAAAGTGACATTACGAGGTGTTGAGATGAGTTGGTGAGCCATGTAGCGGGTGAGTGGCATTCGATAAGTGGGTCCACAAGATCGATTTGATTGATTCAATTCATTTGGAGGTGAGGAGTTGATTTTATCATGACAGAGGTAGGAGAGGGAGCGGGTGGACCACCGACATTGCACCAAATGTGCCACCATAGAGACAATGCCGAGATGAGGTAGGAGTCAATCCGAATCTGTCATTTGTTTGAAAATAGGTTGTTGAACTCGGTTTTGGTTAAAATTTGGGTGTAATGTGAAATTTGAATTTGTGGGTAAAATTGAAGGAAATGAGGGGTGGGAATGTCATATGTAGGTTAAATAGGATGGGTAATGAAGTGATGACAGGTTTAGGTGGTGGTAGTAGGTAGTTAGGTTGTTTTGTGAATTTTTAAAAATGGGGGATGGGTTTTGATTCGAAAATAATCAGATTATTACTACTTGATCTCGGATCCTTATAGGCTTTAATTATTTGCTGATAATTTACTCCTTTTAAGTAATCAATTTAAAATAAAATGCAAGACATTTAAGACAATTGCAAAAAGATTGATTACGGAGTTCGGCAATTGCCTACGTCTCCGGGTTTGTGGTCGAACCGTTCCACTAGTCAAAACTTGTAAGTTACAATAGTACTTTCACAAGAAAACCTAATGGAAATTATTTAAACTTGCTTAGAAGAATAACCAGACCTTTGGACGACAAGGGTGAAAAATAGCACCCAACTTCCACCTTCCTGGCGTATTCGACAAGCTTGATGGCTCCAGTTCCCTTTGTTCGAAACCTCTGGTTCTCGATCGGCCTTCCATACGCTAATACAATGCCCTATGGCTCTCCGGTCGATATACCAGGCTTCACAATAATTTACTGTGGCACTATGGGCCAACTAGGTAGTTTGAATAACTCCTAGCCACAAATATTTAATTTATTATTGCCTAACAAATAATAGGTCAATAATAATCAAAATAATAATGCCTAAATAATTTAGATCTTCACACAACAACAATTTCTCATTCACCTTCCAAGCTCTGAGCTTGTCTTCGTATTTTGTGTCTCCATTACAATAGAATGGGTTCCCTATTTATACAAAATTAGGGCCCAAAAAATATGCAATATAATTTATCTTAAGGCTATTATAAGCCTCATCCCGTAAAATGAATGGGATCAAATATTCCAAAGAATCTGGTTTGCATGTTTAAATGGGATTAATCCCCATGTTGGCGGCTTAACATTTGATAAGGGATTAAATCCCATAGTGGCGGATTAGCATATGAAATGGGATTAATATCCCAATTTTGGCGGTTGAGGATAAAGTGGTATAAATCCCACATTTGGGCGCCCTTTTATTATGGGTAGGTTTTAACAAACCTTACTCTCACCATTTTATACATGGATAATACCACGCATGGCTTTAAGCCCCCAACAACCGCTTCATCCTCCTTCCACGTGGTCCTTTGCATGCCCCCACCACCACTTACCTCCTTCACAAATGGACTTAGAATGTGGCGGTTTATACTAATGTTTGTACATATATATATATATATATATATATATATATATATACGTGGCATTTGGGAATAATGTATAGTGGACTTACCAAGTAAATAAAAATTTGACCCTTACCATAGGTATCGAAAATAATTAACTTGATCATCATGTAGTCCACTTTTCGTCTCGCGATAGGCAAATCGAGCGAATTCGATGAGTGGTGGCAAGGCCACGTGGTGGCTTGTGGACCCACCACGTCGACAATAATACCATAGTCCACACGGTGGTCGAGCTCCCCTCCGTAATAAAAGTTGAGCCTCTTCTTCCCGTGCACCATTTTTATGCTCGTCGAAGACCGATGATCGAAAAACCAACAAACAACTCCCTCTTGCCTTTTTGCCATGTGTCGCAGTGCCATTGGTCCAATATTGACCAGTTGACTAGAGTTGACTTTCCTGTTGACTGAACTTTGACCAGACATATCTAGAGCTCCCGATGTCATGCTTGTCACATTCTTACTTGTCGATGGAAATCTCTCGAAATGATCTTCTGCACTGACACAATTTAGGGATGGTTAGGGAAATTTTGAAAATGATCCTTGATCACACCTCCCCACTTAGAAAGGCTTTTTGTCCCAAAAAGCTTCCATACTATCCTGAATCTGAAAAACTCGCTGCCACCTCAGAAGTGCTGCTGTAGTACACCCTTGGGTCTTCTCCTTGGGTCTTCTCCTCCAACCTTCTCACTTCAACAACTCTGATCCGATCCTGGGACATGTGGGTTATGGGCCCACGACGCTTGGCCGCCCAATGATATCCGAAGAAGACCTCCATGCCTCCGCTTTATGGCGCTAAGTTTCTAAATGAAACCTCAATGCTCCTTCTGTGTGATGCTAAGCTTCTTAATATATGAAAACAAGGATCTTATTTTACTCTATAACATAGCTCCTAGCTCGAGTTGATTCTACAGAATCCAAACTGGTTTGAAGAAACTCCATGTTACGTAGAGCTTTGATTGATTCGATGTCGGTGATGGACAATGCCTTGTCCCTTTATAGACCTCAACGCCTCCAATGCATGATGATAAGCCTCTTTCAAGACCTCGAGCCTCTGATGCACGATGCTAAGTCTCTATAGACCTCAACGCCTCCGATGCATGATGCTAAGCCTCTTTCAAGACCTTAAGCCTCTAATGCATGATGCTAAGTCTATTACAGACCTCAATGCCTCCGATGCATGATGCTAAGCCTCTGTAGACCTCAAGCCTCTAATGCATGATGCTAAGTCTGTTGATCAGCTACCATTTGTATGTGTGGTCGCAATGCCTTGACACCGAATGATGTTCTGAGCTGATCCTTTTAGAGATCCTCTTTGTTGATACGCTAATATCAGGTACCACTCTGCTCCATGGTAACAATGCCTCTACACAAAATGAAGTTCTGACCCGACGTTAATGCCAACGGTGATTCAGCTACCATTCTATTGCACGGTCACAATGCCTCTACACAGAATGAATTTTTGAGTTGATCTTTTGAGAACTCTATTGTCTACACAAATGGCAGATCAATCTCGAGCTTTATGTGAGTTAATTCCTGTATCCAAGCTGTAACAGGTACTCACAAGTTGATTAGGAGATAGGTGCCCCTAATAGGGTCTCTTTTTTACAACTTTCAAATACAAGTGTAAGGAAATTATATCCTAATACATCATGTAGAACTAGTTGTAAAAATGCTCCATTTTTGGAGTCTTGTACAATAAGCTTAAAATACCAATTCTATAGGAAAATAATTTTGCATGGTAAACCTATCGTGAAATTTCTCCTACTTGGTGGCTTATGTACTTGGTCTTCTCCACTGCATCGCAATGTGGATTGACTTAATTTGTCTCCTCCTACTTTGGACCAATAACTTAATAAGGAAAAATATCTCCGCATACACTTTGTGTTGTGCACCAAACTTGATCCCAGACTATGCTTTGGGCAAAATTTTCACATGTCGACACTTTGTGTTGTGTGCCCCACTGCGCCTTGGGCATGAATTTTCACATGTCGACACTTTGTGTTGTGTGCCCTGCCCCTGTGCCCTTGGGCAAATTTTCACATGTCGACACTTTGTGTTGTGCCCCCCAACTGCGCCTTGGGGCATGAATTTTCACATGTCGACACTTTGTGTTGTGCCCCCCCTGCTGCCCTTGGGCATGTGAAATTTTTGCATGTCGACACTTTGTGTTGTGTGCCCCACTTGCTGCCTTGGGCAAATTTTTCATGTCGACACTTTGTGTTGTGCCCCCTGCCTGCCTTGGGTATGAATTTTCACATGTCGACACTTTTTGTGTTGTGCCCCAAACCTGCGCACCTGGGCAAATTTTTCACATGTCGACACTTTGTGTTTGTGCTGACTGCCTCACTTGCCTTGGGTGTGATTTTCACATGTCGACACTTTGTGTTGTGCCCCCACCTGCACCTTGGGCATGAATTTTCACATGTCGACACTTTGTGTTGTGCGCCCCAGCCTGCGCCTTGGGAGTGAATTTTTGCATGTCGACACTTTTGTGTTGTGTGTGCCTGCCTTGGGCAATTTTCATGTCACACTTTGTGTTGCTTGGTGTGTGCGCAAATTTTCACATGTCGAATTTTCACTTTGTTTGTGTTGTGTGCCTGTGCACCTTGCGCCTTGGGCACAAATTTTCACATGTCGACACTTTGTGTTGTGCACCCCCAGCTTGCGCCTTGGGCACAAATTTTCATGTCGACACTTTGTGTTGTGCACCCCCACCTGCGCCTTGGGCACAAAATTTTCACATGTCGACACTTTGTGTTGTGCGCCCCCAGCCTGCACCTTGGGCGCAAATTTTCACATGTCGACACTTTTGTTGTGCGCCCCCCCCCTTGCCTGCCTGGGTGAATTTTTTTCACATGTCGACACTTTGTGTTGTGCGCCCCCCTGCTGCACCTGGGTGTGAATTTTTGTATCGACATTTGACACTTTGTGTTGTGTCGCACTTTGTTGTGCACTTGCACTGCCTTGGGCATGAATTTTCACATGTCGACACTTTGTGTTGTGCACCCCCCTGTGCCTTGGGCATGAATTTTTGCATGTCGACACTTTGTGTTGTGTGCCCCCATCCTGCGCCTTGGGCATGAAATTTTTTGCATGTCGACACTTTGTGTTGTGTGCCCCCAACCTGCGCCTTGGGCGCAAATTTTTGCATGTCGACACTTTGTGTTGTGCGCCCCCAACCTGCGCTTGGGCGCAAATTTTCACATGTCGACACTTTGTGTTGTGCACCCCCAACCTGCGCCTTGGGCATGAATTTTCACATGTCGACACTTTGTGTTGTGTGCCCCCAATGACCTGCGCCTTGGGCATGAATTTTCACATGTCGACACTTTGTGTTGTGCGCCCCCAACCTGTGCCTTGGGCATGAATTTTTGCATGTCGACACTTTGTGTTGTGTGCCCCCACCTTGCCTTGGGCGCAAATTTTTGCATGTCGACACTTTGTGTTGTGCACCCCTACCTGCGCCTTGGGCATGAATTTTCACATGTCGACACTTTGTGTTGTGTGCTGTGCCACTTTGCTGTTTGTCACTCGCCTTGGGCATGAATTTTTTCATGTCGACACTTTGTGTTGTGCACCCCCAGCCTGTGCCTTGGGCATGAATTTTTGCATGTCGACACTTTGTGTTGTGCCCCAACTGTGCCTTGGGTGAATTTTCACATGTCGACACTTTGTGTTGGGCTGCAAATTTTCACAATTTCACATGTCTTTGACACTTTGTGTTGTGTGCCCCTAGCCTGCGCCTTGGGCATGAATTTTCACATGTCGACACTTTGTGTTGTGCACCCCCACCAATTTTGCCTGTGGCTTTGGGTGCAATTTTCATGTCACATTTTGTGACTTTGTGAATTTTGTGCACCCTGGTGCACGTGCAAATTTTCACATGTCGACACTTTGTGTTGTGTGCATGACCAACCTGCGCCTTGGGCATGAAATTTTTTCACATGTCGACACTTTGTGTTGTGCGCCCCCATCCTGTGCCTTGGGCAAAATTTTCACATGTCGACACTTTGTGTTGTGTGCCCCCAACTTGCGCCTTGGGCACAAATTTTCACATGTCGACACTTTGTGTTGTGCCCCCAACCTGCACCTTGCCTTGGGCAAATTTTCACATGTCGACACTTTGTGTTGTGTGCCCCCAACCTGCACCTTGGGCATGAATTTTCACATGTCGACACTTTGTGTTGTGTGCCCCCAAACTGCTGCCTTGGGCACAAATTTTCACATGTCGACACTTTGTGTTGTGTGCCCCCAGCCTATGCCTTGGGCATGAATTTTTCACATGTCGACACTTTGTGTTTGCACTGACCTGCGCCTTGGGCATGAATTTTCACATGTCGACACTTTGTGTTGTGCTGCCCCACCCTTGCCTTTGTGCCTGGCATGTGAATTTTTTTCATGTCGACACTTTGTGTTGTGCGCCCCCACTTTTGTTGGGTGCAATTTTCACATGTCGACACTTTGTGTTGTGTGTGCCCCCCTGCTTTGCACTTTGGCATGCAAATTTTTTACATGTCGACACTTTGTGTTGTGCGCCCCTGACTTTACCTGCCTGGGCATGAATTTTCACATGTGAAACTTTTTTGTTGTGTCGACACTTTGTGTTGTGTGCATGTCGACACTTTGTGTTGTGCCTTGGGCAAATTTTTTGCATGTCGACACTTTGTGTTGTGTGCCCCACCTACTGCCTTGGGCGTGAATTTTCACATGTCAACACTTTGTGTTGTGCACCCCTATCCTATGCCTTGGGCATGAATTTTTTCATGTCGACACTTTGTGTTGTGCACCCATTGCCTGCGCATGCTTGGGCATGAATTTTTTCACATGTCGACACTTTGTGTTGTGCCCCCCCTGCACCTTGGGCAGCAAATTTTTACATGTCGACACTTTGTTGTGCGCCCCCCCTCCTGCCCTTGGGCCTGAATTTTTCACATGTCGACACTTTGTGTTGTGCACCCCCCCAACTGCGCCTTGGGCATGAATTTTTGCATGTCGACACTTTGTGTTGTGCTGCCCCCACTTTGCACTTGGGCACGAATTTTTTCATGTCGACACTTTGTGTGTGCCCCCTGCATGCCATTTTCGCATGTCGACACTTTGTGTTGTGCTTCACCTGCACTTGGGCAAATTTTCACATGTCGACACTTTGTGTTGTTGTGCACTGTGCCTACTGCTTGACATGGGCAAATTTTCACATGTCGACACTTTGTGTTTGTGCCCCCAACCTGCGCTGCTTGGGTGAATTTTTTTCACATGTCGACACTTTGTGTTGTGCACCCCCAACCTATGCCTTGGGCATGAATTTTCACATGTCGACACTTTGTGTTGTGCGCCCCCTACCTGCGCCTTGGGCATGAATTTTCACATGTCGACACTTTGTGTTGTGCACCCCAACCTGCCTTGTGGTGCAATTTTCACATGTCGACACTTTGTGTTGTGTGCCCCACCTTATGGCATGCCTGCCTTGGGCAAATTTTCACATGTCGACACTTTGTGTTGTGCCCCCCCACTGCTACCCTTGGGCATGAATTTTCACATGTCGACACTTTGTGTTGTGCACCCCACCTGTGCCCTTGGGCACAATTTTTGCACATGTCGACACTTTGTGTTGTGCACCTCCCATTTGCGCCTTGGGCATGAATTTCACATGTCGACACTTTGTGTTGTGCACTGACTGCAACCTACCTTGGGCATGTGAATTTTCACATGTCGACACTTTGTGTTGTTGTGCCCCCTTGACCTATGCCTTGGGCGCGAATTTTCACATGTCGACACTTTGTGTTGTGCCCCCCAGCCTTGCCTTGGGCACAAATTTTCACATGTCGACACTTTGTGTTGTGCACCCCCAGCCTGCACTTGGGCATGGGCAAATTTTCACATGTCGACACTTTGTGTTGTGCACCCCAAACTCACTTGCCTGCTTTGGCGCAAATTTTGTTGTCGTGACACTTTGTGTTGTGTGCACCCTACTGTTGTGTGTTTTTCACATGTCGACACTTTGTGTTGTGTGCCTTTGTTTGTGCACTGGGCAATTTTTCACATGTCGACACTTTGTGTTGTGCAGCCCCAGCCTGTGCCTTGGGCATGAATTTTTTCATGTCGACACTTTGTGTTGTGCACCCCCAACCTGTGCCTTGGGCATGAATTTTCACATGTCGACACTTTGTGTTGTGTGCCCCCATGTTTGCACCTTGGCACACTTTTCATGCTCGACACTTTGTGTTGTGCACCCAATTTTCACATGTTTTCACATGTTCGACACTTTGTGTTTTTGTGCCCCCAACCTACACCTGCCCTGGGCATGAAAATTTTTTCACATGTCGACACTTTGTGTTGTGCACCCTGACCTGCCCTTGGGCATGAATTTTCACATGTCGACACTTTGTGTTGTGCGCCCTGCCCTGCCCCCACTGCCTTGGGCATGTGAATTTTCACATGTCGACACTTTGTGTTTGTGTTGCCCCCAACTTCACCTTGGGCAAAATTTTCACATGTCGACACTTTGTGTTGTGCACCCCACTGCTGCCACTGCATGGGTGTGAAATTTTCACATGTCGATACTTTGTGTTGTGCGCCCCCACCTACACCTTGGGCAAATTTTCACATGTCGACACTTTGTGTGTGCCCCCCTGCCTGCTGCCTTGGGCATGAATTTTTCACATGTCGACACTTTTGTTGTGTGCCCATGCTCCCCTTGGTGAATTTTGCATGTCGACATGTGACACTTTTTTTTCACATGTCTTGGGGTCACACTTTTTGTCGACACTTTGTGTTGTGCACCCCACTGCGCCTTGGGCATGGGCAATTTTTGCATGTCGACACTTTGTGTTGTGTGCCCCCAACCTGCGCCTTGGGCGAATTTTTCACATGTCGACACTTTGTGTTGTGTGCACCCCCAATGACTCCTTGCCTTGGGTGAATTTTCACATGTCGACACTTTGTGTTGTGCTGCCCCACCCTTGGGCATGAATTTTTGCATGTCGACACTTTGTGTTGTGTGCCCCCCATGCCTATGCCTTGGGCACAAATTTTTGCATGTCGACACTTTGTGTTGTGTGCCTAACCCATGCCTTTTGGCAAAATTTTCATGTCGACACTTTGTGTTGTGCCCCAGCCTACATTTTGGCATGAATTTTTGCATGTCGACACACTTGTGTTGTGCGCCCTGACTGCTGCCCTTGGGCATGAATTTTCACATGTCGACACTTTGTGTTGTGTGCCCCCCCTTGCCTTTGGGCATGAATTTTCACATGTCGACACTTTGTGTTGTGTGCTGCCCCAACCCTGCTTGCTGGGGCGTGAATTTTTGCATGTCGACACTTTGTGTTGTGCACCCCCTGCCTGCGCCTTGGGCATGAATTTTCACATGTCGACACTTTGTGTTGTGCACCCCCACACCTGCACTTGGGCACGAATTTTCACATGTCGACACTTTGTGTTGTGCACCCCATGCTGCACCTTGGGCATGCAATTTTCATGTCGACACTTTGTGTTGTGTGCCCCCCACCTGCCTTGCTTGGGCATGAATTTTTTTCACATGTCGACACTTTGTGTTGTGCCCCCATTTGTGCCTTGGGCAAATTTTCACATGTCGACACTTGTTGTGCCCCATTGCGCACTTGGCATGAATTTTCATGTCGACACTTTGTGTTGTGCCCCACCTTGCACCTTGGGCAAAATTTTCACATGTCGACACTTTGTGTTGCACCCCCTGCTACCTTTGGGCAAAAATTTTCATGCATGTCGACACTTTGTGTTGTGCTGCCCACACCTTGCATGAATTTTTTTGCATGTCGACACTTTGTGTTGTGTGCTGACCCTGCACCTTGGGTGCAAATTTTCACATGTCGACACTTTGTGTTGTGCCCCACTGCCTGGGCATGAATTTTCACATGTCGACACTTTGTGTTGTGTGCCCCACCTTTGCGCCTTGGGCATGAAATTTTCATGTGTCGACACTTTGTGTTGTGCCCCCAACCTGCCCTTGGGCATGAATTTTTGCATGTCGACACTTTGTGTTGTGCCCCCAACCTTACGCCTTGGGCACAATTTTTCACATGTCGACACTTTGTGTTGTGCCCCCCACTCTATGCCTTGGGCATGAATTTTCACATGTCGACACTTTGTGTTGTGCGCCCCTAGCCTATGCCTTGGGTGTGAATTTTCACATGTCGACACTTTGTGTTGTGTGTGCCCCACCTGTGCCTTGGGCATGGCTTTTTGCATGTGAATTTTTGTGTTGTGCGCACTTGGGCACACATTTTCACATGTCGACACTTTGTGTTGTGCCCCCAGCACCTTGCATGCCTTGGCATGAATTTTTCACATGTCATGTCGACACTTTGTGTTGTGCCCCCTGCCTTGTGCTGGGCAAATTTTTCATGTCGACACTTTGTGTTGTGTGCACCCATTTGCCTGCACTTGGGCGAATTTTCACATGTCGACACTTTGTGTTGTGCCCCCAACTTGCACCTTGGGCATGAATTTTCACATGTCGACACTTTGTGTTGTGTGCCCCCCCTGCACCTATGCCTTGGGCACAAATTTTCACATGTCGACACTTTGTGTTGTGCGCCCCCAGCCTGCACCTGGGCATGAATTTTCACATGTCGACTTTGTTTGTGCCTTTGTGTTGCACTTGGGTGTTTTCCCGACACCTTTGTGCCTGCCTTTGCCTTGGGCACAATTTTCACATGTCGACACTTTGTGTTGTGCGCCCACCTGCACTGCCTTGGGCATGAATTTTCACATGTCGACACTTTGTGTTGTGTGCCCCCAGCTTGCCTTGGGCATGAATTTTCACATGTCGACACTTTGTGTTGTGCACCCCCCACCTTGCGCCTTGGGCATGAATTTTTTGCATGTCGTTTGACACTTTGTGTTGTGTGTGTGTGCTGACTGCCCCTTGGGCATGAATTTTTGCACATGTCGACACTTTGTGTTGTGCCCCCACTTGTGCTTGCTTGGGCACATGAATTTTCACATGTCGACACTTTTTGTGTGTTGCCTTTGCTGCCCTGGGCACGTTTTTCATGTCGACACTTTGTGTTGTGTTCACCTGACTGCGCCTTGGGCATGAATTTTCACATGTCGACACTTTGTGTGTTGTGCCACCCCACCTTTGCACCTGGGCATGTGAAATTTTCACATGTCGACACTTTGTGTTGTGCACCCCAATCCTGCCATGGGTGAATTTTCACATGTCGACACTTTGTGTTGTGCACCCCCAGCCTGCGCCTTGGGCACGAATTTTCACATGTCGACACTTTGTGTTGTGTGCTGCCCCCACCTGCTACTTGCTTTGGGGCATGAATTTTCACATGTCGACACTTTGTGTTGTGTGCTGCCCTACCTTGCCTTGGGCACAATTGATTTTCACATGTCGACACTTTGTGTTGTGCTGCTGCACACTTTGGGCATGAATTTTTGCATGTGACACTTTGTGTTGTTGTGTTGCCTTGCCTTGCTCTGCCTTGGGTGTGAATTTTCACATGTCGACACTTTGTGTTGTGTGCCCCCAGCCTATGCCTTGGGCATGAATTTTCACATGTCGACACTTTGTGTTGTGTGCCCCCAGCCTGCGCCTTGGGTGCAAATTTTTGCATGTCGACACTTTGTGTTGTGCTGCCCCAACCTACTGCCTTGGGCATGAATTTTTGCACATGTCGACACTTTGTGTTGTGCCCCACCTGTGCCTGCACTTTGGCGTAAATTTTTACATGTCGACACTTTGTGTTGTGCGCCCCTAGCCTGTGCCTTGGGCGTGAATTTTCACATGTCGACACTTTGTGTTGTGCCCCCAGCCTG
This sequence comes from Taxus wallichiana var. yunnanensis, assembly GCA_018340775.1. Lineage (NCBI taxonomy): Eukaryota > Viridiplantae > Streptophyta > Pinopsida > Cupressales > Taxaceae > Taxus > Taxus wallichiana. The sequence continues at coordinate 552,864,749 of CM031239.1, forward strand.
CGCCTTGGGTGTGAATTTTCACATGTCGACACTTTGTGTTGTGCACCCCCAGCTTGCGCCTTGGGCATGAATTTTTGCATGTCGACACTTTGTGTTGTGCACTGTGCGCCCCACCTTGCTGCCTTGGGCAAAAATTTTCATGTCGACACTTTGTGTTGTGCCCCCACCTGCCCTTGGGCATGAATTTTTGCATGTCGACACTTTGTGTTGTGCATGACTGCTGCCTTGGGCACTTTTTTGCATGTCGACACTTTGTGTTGTGTGCCCCCAGCCTACACTTGGGCATGAATTTTCACATGTCGACACTTTGTGTTGTGCGCCCCCAACCTACGCCTTGGGCATGAATTTTCACATGTCGACACTTTGTGTTGTGCGCCCCAACTGCTGCCTTGGGCATGAATTTTTTCATGTCGACACTTTGTGTTGTGCCCCCACCAGCCTGTGCCTTGGGCACAAATTTTTTCATGTCGACACTTTGTGTTGTGTGCCCCCATCTGCCTTGGGCATGAATTTTTTCATGTCGACACTTTGTGTTGTGCACCCCCAACTTGCGCCTTGGGTGAATTTTCACATGTCGACACTTTGTGTTGTGTGCCCCCAGCCTGCACCTTGGGCATGAATTTTTGCATGTCGACACTTTGTGTTGCACCCTTGCCACTGCCTTGGCCTGGGCAAATTTTCACATGTCGACACTTTGTGTTGTGTGCCCCCAACCTGCGCCTTGGGCATGAATTTTCACATGTCGACACTTTGTGTTGTGCGCCCCCCCTAATTTTCACATGTGCACTTTGGTTGTGTGCATGTGAATTTTTCACATGTCGACACTTTGTGTTGTGTGCCCCCTACTGCCTTATGGCTGGGAATTTTTTCACATGTCGACACTTTGTGTTGTGCCTTGGGCCCATGTCGACACTGTTGCCTGCTTGGCGTGAATTTTCACATGTCGACACTTTGTGTTGTGCGCCCCACTTGTGCCTTGGGCACGAATTTTTGCATGTCGACACTTTGTGTTGTGCGCCCCCATGCCTGCGCCTTGGGCATGAAATTTTCACATGTCGACACTTTGTGTTGTGCGCCCTGACCCTGCGCCTTGGGCATGAATTTTCATGTCGACACTTTGTGTTGTGCGCCCCACCTGCGCCCTGGGCATGTGGGCAATTTTCACATGTCGACACTTTGTGTTGTGCGCCCCAACCTGCCTTGGGCATGAATTTTCACATGTCGACACTTTGTGTTGTGCGCCCCCCACTGCGCCTTGGGCATGAATTTTCACATGTCGACACTTTGTGTTGTGCCCCCACCTGTGCTTTGGCCTGAATTTTTGCATGTCGACACTTTGTGTTGTGTGTGCCCCCAATCCTGCCTTGGGCCAAATTTTTTTCACATGTCGACACTTTGTGTTGTTTTTGCATTGGGCATGATTTTCACATGTCGACACTTTGTGTTGTGCGCCCCATGACTTTGCCTTGGGGCGAAATTTTCACATGTCGACACTTTTTGTGTTGTGCCCCCACCTGTGCCTGCATGGGCACAAATTTTTACATGTCGACACTTTGTGTTGTGCACCCCCAGCTTGCCTTGGGCACAAATTTTTGCATGTCGACACTTTGTGTTGTGTGCCCCAACCTACATTGCCTTTTTGGCTGGGCACTTTTGAATTTTCACATGTTTGACACTTTGTGTTGTGCCCCCCACCTATGCCTTGGGCAAATTTTCACATGTCGACACTTTGTGTTGTGCGCCCCCAGCCTGCGCCTTGGGCATGAATTTTTTCACATGTCGACACTTTGTGTTGTGTGCCCAACCTGTGCCTTGGGCACAAATTTTCACATGTCGACACTTTGTGTTGTGCACCCCCCTGCCTGCCTTGGGCATGAATTTTTGCATGTCGACACTTTTTGTGTTGTGCGCCCACTGCTATGCCTTGGGCAAATTTTTTCACATGTCGACACTTTGTGTGCCCCCAACCTACACCTTGGGCAAAATTTTTCATGTCGACACTTTGTGTTGTGCGCCCCACTTACTGCCTTGGGGGCATGAATTTTCACATGTCGACACTTTGTGTTGTGCACCCCCAACCTGTGCCTTGGTGTGAATTTTCACATGTCGACACTTTGTGTTGTGCGCCCCCAACTGCGCCTTGGGGCATGAATTTTCACATGTCGACACTTTGTGTTGTGTGCCCCCAGCTTGCGCCTTGGGCAAAATTTTTTTGCATGTCGACACTTTGTGTTGTGCACCCCCAGCCTGCGCCTTGGGCATGAATTTTTACATGTCGACACTTTGTGTTGTGCGCCCCCAGCCTGCGCCTTGGGCATGAATTTTCACATGTCGACACTTTGTGTTGTGCGCCCCAACCTACGCCTTGGGCATGAATTTTCACATGTCGACACTTTGTGTTGTGTGCCCCCAGCCTGCGCCTTGGGCATGAATTTTCACATGTCGACACTTTGTGTTGTGCCCTTTGCCCACCTGTGGACACTTTGTGTTGTGCATTTTTGCATGTCGACACTTTGTGTTGTGTCGCATGTCCACTTCCTGCGCCTTGGGCATGAATTTTCACATGTCGACACTTTGTGTTGTGCCCCCCAACCTGTGCCTTGGGCATGAATTTTCACATGTCGACACTTTGTGTTGTGCCCCCCAACCTGCGCCTTGGGCACAAAATTTTCACATGTCGACACTTTGTGTTGTGCACCCCCACCCATGTCGACACTTTGTGGTGCATGGGCAAAATTTTCACATGTCGACACTTTGTGTTGTGCACCCCTAACCTGCGCCTTGGGCAAAAATTTTCACATGTCGACACTTTGTGTTGTGTGCCCCAACCTATGCCACCTGGGCAAATTTTTGCATGTCGACACTTTGTGTTGTGCGCCCCCTACTGCCTTGGCTCCTGCACATGTCGACACTTTGTGTTGTGTGCATGAATTTTTGGGGCTGTCACACATGTTGACACTTTGTGTTGTGCACCCCCAACCTACGCCTTGGGCATGAATTTTTGCATGTCGACACTTTGTGTTGTGCGCCCCCTGCCCTTGCCTTGGGCATGAATTTTCGCATGTCGACACTTTGTGTTTGTGTACAGCCCCCAACCTACCCTTGGGCAAATTTTCACATGTTGACACTTTGTGTTGTCGCCCACTTTGTGAATTTTCACATGTCGACACTGTGCCTCTGACACCTTGTGGCATGAATTTTCACATGTCGACACTTTGTGTGTTTTTGCCTGTCCACACCATGTGTGCATGGGCATGAATTTTTTTCACATGTCGAAACTTTGTGTTGTGCCCCCAACCTTGCATGGGTGAGAATTTTTGCATGTCGACACTTTGTGTGCTCCAACTCTATGCCATGGGCACAAATTTTTACATGTCGACACTTTGTGTTGTGCGCCCCCAACCTATGCCATGGGCATGAATTTTCACATGTACTTTCACCCCAACCTATGCCATGTGCTCAAACTTTTGCATGTCGACACTTTGTGGTTTGCCTCCCCAACCTACGCCATGGGCATAAATTTTCGCATGTCGACATCTTCTCGATGTACCCCGAACTAAGCTTCGATGGCTCTGGGCACTAATTTTTGCATGTCGAAACTTTGTTCTCGATCTCCTTCCAGTGAAAAGTTATGGCTCTTCGGTTGATATACCAGCTTCACAATAATTTACCGTGGCACTATGGGCCGACTACGTAGTTTGAATAAATCCTAGCCACAAATATTTAATTTATTATCTCCTAACAAATAATAGGTCAATAATAATCAAAATAATAATGCCTAAATAATTAAGGTCTTCACACAACAACAATTTCTCATTCGCCTTCCAAGCTCTGAGCTTGTCTTTGTATTTTGTGTCTCCATTACAATAGAATGGGTTCCCTATTTATACAAATTTAGGGCCCAAAAAATATGCAATATAATTTATCTTAAGGCTATTATAAGCCTCATCCCGTAAAATGAATGGGATCAAATATTCCAAAGAATCTGGTTTGCATGTTTAAATGGGATTAATCCCATGTTGGTGGATTAACATTTGATAAGGGATTAAATACCATAGTGGCAGATTAGCATATGAAATGGGATTAATATCCCAATTTTGGTGGTTGAGGATAAAGTGGTATAAATCCCACATTTGGGCGCCCTTTTATTATGGGTAGGTTTTAACAAACCTTACTCTCACCATTTTATACGTGGATAATGCCACGCATGGCTTTAAGCCCCAACAACCACTTCATCCTCCTTCCACGTGGTCCTTTATATGCCCCCACCACCACTTACCTCCTTCACAAATGGACTAGCATGTGGCGGTTTATACTAATGTTTGTACATTTATATATATATATATATATATATATGCGTGGCATTTGGGAATAATGTATAGTGGACTTACCAAGTAAATAAAAATTCGACCCATACCATGGGTATCGAAAATAATTAACTTGATCATCATGTAGTCCACTTGTCATCTCCCGATAGGAAAATCAAGTGAATTCGATGAGTGGTGGCAAGGCCACATGGTGGCTTGTGGACCCACCATGTCGGCGATAATACCATAGTCCACACGGCGCCGGGCTCCCCTTCATAATAAAATTTGAGCCTTTTGTTCCCGTGCACCATTTTTATGCTCGTCGAAGACCAATGATCAAAACCAACAAACAACTCCCTCTTGCCTTTTTGCCACTTGTTGCAATGCCATTGGTCCAATATTGACTAGTTGACTAGAGTTGACTTTCTTGTTGACTGAACTTTGACCGGACATATCTAGAGCTCCCGATGTCTGTTTGTCGTGTTCTTATAGTCGATGGAAATATCTCGAAATGATCTTCTGCACTAACACAATTTAGGGATGTTTAGAATTTTTTTGAAAATGATCGCTGATCAGTTTTTTAATTTGGATGTCGTGACATAGAACACCATTAGTCAAGGTTTGGCCGACATCGATTGGATTTTGCTAGCCAATCAAGGATTAGGTGACCGACATTGATCAAGAGGAACTGATGATGGTCAAGTAGACCAGCATTGTTAGTATTAGGAGAAAATAGGTGAAAAGGGATAGGTAGGGGAAGAAAAATAGGCAAGTAAGGGATAAGTGAAGGTATATGTAGAGGGATGAGGGTAACATGTTAGTTTGGAAATGTGGGGTGGGGAAGTAGGTGAACTGTACTAGGATAGGTAAGGATGATAAGGGACAATAGGTTTATAAGAGATTTAGGTAAAAGGTGTAAGTGGGAAGGTTGTGGTGTGGGTATGGTGTGATAGGTAATAGGTGTGTTGATAATAGGTGTGTCAGGTAATAGGCGTGTTGATATGGGAAAGTCTTGACAATGTTGTGTTTGGTTGATGCAAGCTAGAGATCAACTTAGGATGTGGGATAAAGTACCACATCTATTGGTATGGATGTGGTCCAGCGTGACCACGAAGGAGTGGGAACATATGACCAAGGTTGGACTTATCGGGGTCCGACGCTATAGGCGGATAGTTTGAGATAATAGTATGATGGTCCTTCTCATCGATAGATGGGATACATCAACCAATACCTTCCACCTAAAAATAGGTGAAATAACTATCACCTTGGAGGACGTGTACCAGATCCTAAGGCTACCTATTATGGGGGAAAAGTTTATTCCATCTCATCTGAGGCTTCAGTGGAGCTGATAGTGGTAGTATTTGATGAGGTGACGGTCTATTGACCTATCACAACATGAGTCTCACATATGGGGACATGTATGTAGCCTACCCACAGGAGACGAGGCTTTGTACTTATGATGGATGTTGTAGGTTGTTTTTCTCTACTAGATTATGAGGGTGGGATATTCACATGAGCACTGATGGGAGTTCTTTAGGATATGATAGAGGAGTGTGTCTACTTTGCTTGGGCACCAAATTTTCTAGTTTAGTTATATAGGAGCTATGGGCTTATGGGAGATTACAAAATTTAGGATGTGTTGTAATTTTTTACTACACTATTTGGAATACGAGAACATCATGTGTGTGTGCACCTAGGTGGTCTACCGCGTCAGGATTGGTTTGGGGGTGGATTTCTCACAATTAGATACAAACGTTTGTTACCAGTTGGTGGGTAGCCGAGGGTGGTAAGGGTGACATATGATGTGATATACTATAGGTGGTTGCTGGAGGGTCTTTCGGGGTTGATATCATGTGGAGGTCATACATTGGCTATCCTTCATACAAAGGCATGGTAGATGATGAGGCCATAAATTGGCCATAAATTACCATTATTTTGTCCTTGTAAGTTACCTTTAAAAGTGACTTTAAATGTAATCTAGGAACTTATAGTTTTCTTTAGATAGAATATAGTATATATATCTTGTTCATTCTTTAGAAATATTTTGTTGACTAATCCTATTGATTATTTGGGAAAAGATGCAACTTCTTGTGTATGCAGCCATAAAGGAAAGATAATACTAGTATTGGGAAAAGTATAATTGATCATGAATAGTAAATTTAAAATCAAATATGATTTCATATTTAGATTCCTCTCAAAAAATTATGCAAGTTCAAAAAAAGAATCATCTCAATCCGAGATTGCATGCAAAAGTTATAGTTGTTTTAAGTTAGCTCCTAGAACTTGCAGATTTAGTTCCAGAACTCATAGATTTAGTTCGAACTCACAGATTTAGTTCCAAAACTTGTAGGTTTAGTTCCGAACTCCCATATTTAGTTCCAACACAGAACTTGCATCAATCAAATAACATTTAGTTCTGGAACATGCAATTCGTGGATAAGGTAGATTTAGTTCTCAAACTCCCGCAGTTCCAGAACTTGCATAAAAGGAATGACAACATTAGTTCAAACTTACATCAGATTTAACATTTAGTTCTGGAAATTTCACTTCATGAAAAAATCAAATTTAATTCTGGAATTTGCATTTAGTTTCAACTCGATAAAAGGAATGACAACGTTAGCTCGTATCAATGGAATGATATTTTTGAGGAATTATAAAACTTAATCCAATGGAAAATTTGAGAGAACTTTTTGTTCATAAAATGAACATAAACAATTCATTTTTCTAGTTTTACCAATGAAGAAAATTAAATTTTAGTGAGTGTAGTCCGAGGAAAAAGTTATCGAGCTAAATTCCATAAATAGAAACAAAAAGTCAAATGGAAAATCCAGTTTTGGTAAAAATCATCTTTTTAGGAAAAACCTCTTCCAGGAATGTAGATAAAATCATTGTGATTCTTGTTACTCATTCTAAGGGATAAGATTTGGGAGCAAATCTTCCTAAAACAACGAGATAAGATTTGAATCCAATAATATATCTCTCTCCAGATTTTGTGGAGATGGAGATCTTAGTTGTTAGGATTAAAATAAAGATAAGATCAGATTATATCTCCCAAAATAAGGAGTTGGTTGGATGTATAAATTATAAATGCAACCTTCCACACTCAGATATGTAATGTTTTACAACCAAGAAATAAATCTATTCTTTTCTTTGCAATATTTTATAGTTTTGAGCTAAGATTTTGAAGCATGGTTTAAATCCTCTTCCAAGCAATGAGCTGGAAACTCATTCTAAGGAAGATGGATCTGTATATTTGTGTTTTTATTTTGTAATAATTTGTGTTTATTTCTTTTTTTTGTAATTATCATCTTGTTGTGTTGTTCTTCTCTTTGTATTTATGCAAACTTGCAGAGTTTTCATTTAATTGTGTTATTTCCTTTATGCAAGTGTGATTTCCTTTATGCAAGTGTGTTTACATTTATGCAAGTGTGCCTTTAAATTTTTACATGTGTGATTTATTTTATGCAAGTTTGGATTGTGTTTAAAGGAGTTGCTTTCCAAGATCTTCTTCTCTTAATGCATACATCCTTCGGACACCAACCCAAATTGACATTATTAATGGTGAGGATTGATGACCCTCATCAGTAGAGGAGTTAGAGGGATTACCATTGTTGAGGTGGATATAGGGGCGGTGTCTTGACAAGCATGAGATGATACTTATAGACATGATTAGACGGTAGTTTGGGCTGCCATGCGGATGTGCCTCCACCCTTCCCACTATACCACAGAGATGACACGGAGAGATCCATGTCTCTACCATGCCCAAGTGTTCCTACAAGACAAGATGAGTAGGCACGATATCATCACATTGATGACACAAGATTTGGTGATGGGTATAGGAATCGGTGGGTAGCATAGCTACAAGCAATACCACCGAGGCTAGGCAACCAAATCTAGCTACGATAACATTGCAGAGAGATGCATTACAAGGGAAGGTGGCCACCCTACATGTACAAATTATAGTATTATAGGGATAGCTGATAGGGTCAGAGGCACAAGTAGCCACTTTACAGCTCTAGGTGATGGCCCCATAGGCCCAGTAGCATAGGCATAGATGCCCACAAAGGGTGGAGATGGGGATGGTGGAAATGTAGCCTCCTTATAGGCTTAGGTGATGGCCCTACAGGCCCAGGTAGCATCGGGATAGACGCCCACAAAGGGTGGAGATGGGGATGGTGGATAGGTAGCCTCCTTATAGGTGCAGGTGACAGGTTACAAGGCCAACTGGCCACTACACAAGCATAGGTTGTGGCCTTATAGGCCCAGGTTACAACACAGGTATAGGTACCCCCATAAGCTTATGGACAGGGTCCCATATTATAGGTGCCTGCCCAAGGATAGAGTCTCATGGCACATGCAGGAGGGTATGCATCAGGACATGGTCCGAGGCCATTATTAGTAGGGAAGAGTTCTCAGGTTGTAGTGAGACCCATAACACCACCGCATACTGTGTTGATGGCGAGGTTTAGGGATTCCCTGAGTGAGTTGCACTACTATCAGGATCACCTGATGACTTTTGATATAGATGTCCCTTCATATGCCAAGTAAAAAGCTCAAGAGGAAGTTAGTAAGTGGACTAGATCCAAGTCTCACAGTTCAGGGAGCACAGGGTGTCATCAAGCCCATGGACAGGCCAAGGAGAGGTTGCGAGTTCATGGAGGCCAGGCCTTAGTGAGGTCTAGGAGGAGACTAGAATGAGACTAGAATGAGACCCATAGAGGGTGTAGAAATGTTGGTAGGTGTGGAGGAGGAGACATGTGAGACTAGTCAAGAGGATATCAGGTGGGGTGATGATTAGTCACCTGATGTGATCATTGTATGATTTTTGATTTGATTATATATATATATATATATTGGTCTGCATTCCAAATATGTGAGATTATATATGAGAATTTTTGAGATACTTGTATTTATTTTCATCTGTGTATATATGTATGGATACACAGACTCTCCCATTTATATAGATTATGATGTTTACTGGATGGATGATGTAACTAGGTGAATTAGGCATGATTGAGTCTTGGTCATGTAGGCATGACTGAGTTTAGGTGAGTTAGGTAGTTGAGGTCATGTAGGCATAATGGATTCAAGTATAGGCATGATGGAGTCAAGTATAGGCATGGTGGATTCTAGGTGAGTTAGGCATGATTGAGTCGAGGTCATGTAGGCATGATGGAGTCAAGGTGAGTTAGGTAATCGAGGTCATGTAGGCATGATGGAGTCAGGTATAGGCATGACTTGGTCATGTGTTTGGGTTTAATTTTAATTTCCAAGTTATTGGTAGTATGGAAAATAAATGATGATGTATATGTATGTTGTGATGAAATGGTAGGTATGTATGTATGTTTGTTTGTTTAATTTCCAAATGTTGTGTAAAATGAAAACTAAGGTAGAATTTGAATAGAAAAAAAAGGGGGAAAATGGTTAGGGTAAAGAGTGGCCAAGCTAAACTCCAAGGGCCCCATGCCTTGGGGTGATAGCTATATAGCCTCGGTGAAAAGGGTCCTCAGGACGATGTAGTTCTCCCATAAGTTAGGGAAGAATATGATGAGGTAGAAGAATGGGTTGGTTGATTTTAGGCATGATCGAGTCTAGGTCATAGGCATGGTTGAGTCTAGGTCATAGGCATGGTTGAGTCTAGGTCATTTAGGTATGGTTGAGTTTGGTGAAAGATGAATTCCTAGAATGTAGGTGTCAAAGGTTTGGTCCTATAAAGGAGAATCAAGAAGTAAGAAAAGAGGTAAACGGTTAGAGGAGAAAAAAGTGTCACCTGATTGAGAAGGACCAATACCATTCTAGCATACCAAAGATTGAATTATGAACGTAAGACCATAACGACGTTGCATGATTGGCTATTCTATGGGTGAAGAAGGTCACATGATCACGAAATGTCACATTTGTGGCACGTCCCTTGAGTAGGTATAAGGTTAGTAAGGCAAGGTGGTAAGGTGAAAGAAGGTTGGTTTAGGTAACTTGGTGCACAACAACATGCCTTTTTGGCAAGAGACCCGAGATCAAAATAGACAAGTACATGACGCAAATTTAGCTTTTTGTTTTTACTTTTGTTTTTATAGACTGATCGATGTGGGAATTCTATGTGGGATGAGTAGAATATCTCCCTGAGGTATTCGTGAAGCTGATTGATGTGGGGAGCTTGAGAATATATACATATATATATATATACATACATATATATATATATATATATATATAGAGAGAGAGAGAGAGAGAGAGACTATGTACAATGTGGCTAGCTTTGTATAGTTTTCCTTCGAGGGAACAATCTATTTATAGCAGCAAGATATAAAGATTAGATGTCCTTTTTAAGGGAGTCATCTTTTTGCAAGAAGTTTTACTCAAGGAGTTTTGAATTTGAAAGTCCCATTTATTTTTTGGACTTTTTGGTCATGGACAAGACTATAGAGAAGGATAGGCTCCTGTTATGAAGACAAAACTATAGTACACAGGGTTAGCTATGAGAGATGAGTTTTTAAGTGATGAATAACCATGGGGTTCCATCTTTAAAAAAGAAAAAAAATATCCATGAGAATCATGCCATGAGTAGAGACGTGATACTCATATTGAAGATAAGGCTGAAAAAGTGATGGGTAATCACATGATTCTTGTTTAATCGTTGACCCTAAAAATAGGTAAATGGAAGGTGAATGATGCTCAAGGGATGAATGTTGAAATATATGGAAGGTGATATAGGAATTTATTCAAAATAGAATGGTAGATGATGCAATGCATTGAGGGGCTCAGGTTTAGGTTTTCCTTTAACTGAAGATAAATGATAAGCACTTGATTCATAGGTATAAGTAACGATATAGGGTTCATGCCAGTTAGGAGAAAATTTTCCCCGTTTAATTTTCTCCTCTTTTGTTACATGTTGATTTTCCTTCATGACAAGGTTTTTGACCTAGAAGGTTCATTCGTGGGCAAATTTATCATAGGCTCGTTTGATATGTTTTTGGTATATTTGGAGGTGATTGAAAGCATTGAGAGGACATTCGTCTAATAACTCAAGTTATGCCAAATGGTCCTGGTGAAAATCATCATCGTTGAGTATGTCTTTAAGTGAGATACGAAGAGATGGAATTTTGAATTCAAGAGGAAAAATAGTGTCTATACCATGGACCAAAGAGAAAGACATGGCAGCAGTTGAGGTACGAATACTAGTGCGAAAATCCCATAAGGCAAAAGGAATGTGTGTATGCCAATATTTTCCAAAGATCGCCAACTACTTTCATAAGAATTTTGTTTAAGGTTTTGTTGGTTGATTCTTCTTGGCCATTGGTTTGAGGGTAGTAAGGTGAAGAAAAGTTGAGTTGAATGTTGAAGGCATCATAGAATTTCTGTAAGGTTTTATTTTTGAATTGTTATTCATTATTAGAGTTGAGGCAGTGAGGAACTCCAAAGCGACAAATGATATGATGGTTGATGAATTCTCATATTTTCTCAGCTTTCATAGAAATGAGAGGCATGGATTCTACCCATTTAGTGAAGTATTCAGTAGCGGTAATAATCCATTGATGATGTTGGGAAGAATGAGGATTGATCTCTCTGACAAGATCCAAACCCCATTGATAGAAAGGCCAAAGGTCATGTGCGACCTGTAAGTCATGAATAGGGGTGTGATGAAGATTAGCATGTTGCTGACACTTCACACAATGCTTAACATAGTCACAAAAATCATAGTTGAGGGTTGGACAATAATAGCCCATGCAGATAATGCATTTAGCGATAGCCAAACCATTGAAGTGACCCCCAAAAATTTCATCATGAACTTCCTTGATGGTGTAGGTAATTTCAGAACTGGTAAGGCATCGTAAGAGGATACCATCAAAGCCATGTTTATAAAGAAAACCACCCATGATGACATAGCGAGAGACATTTTTAAGGAAGGCTTGTTTCCCATTGAGAGTAAGATCTGGAGACAGAATGGAAAGGGAAAGGTAGTCATCAAACCGATTATATAAAATGTCACATGGGTCAGTTTAAATATTTCGAAAAGTTAACATCTCAAAATAGATAAGAGGTGATTACAACCTTTATACTATGAATTTTTTTTTGAGTCAGAGAAAAAGTGGGAATTTAAGAAGCAAGACAGACATGGTGTCCAAAAATTTATTAGTGGAATTTAGGGTGGTTTGAAGTTCATAATGGTCAAAGGTAGTTAAAATTATGTCAACATGATGCTTATACTTTTGAAGTATCTCACTACGATACTGGTATATACCATTAAATTGGTTTACAACAAGTTGGGAATCACCAAAGATATTAATTGATTTAACTTCTAAAGCGATGACAGTTTTGAAGACCTAATACGAGTGCTTCATATTCGACAATATTGTTAGTAAAATCAAAATCTAGTTTGAAAGATAATGGCATAGGCTCACCATCAAGAGGAATGAGGATAACTCCGGCACCACCCCCACGTTAACATTTGGAACCATCAAAGAATAAGGTCATCTAGTAAATGGTATTGTACAAAGAGAGGGTGGCAATGGATTCATCCAGGAAATCGAAGTTATAGGATTTTGATTCATGGAGAGAGGTGCGTCTGTGACATCGTTAGTGATGGTTTTTCCTTTGACATATTTTTGATGGATACATTCGAGTTCTAGGTCTACTAGAAGCATGAGCCAACGTGCAACACATTGATGTTGGTAGGGATTGATGTACATGTAATGTAAGGGGTCAATATTGGTGAGAACAAAGGTTTTGTGGTCAAGTAGTTAATGGAAAAGTATAGTGGCAAAAAAACTAAGGCTAAACAGAGTTTTTAGTGTGATTGTATCTAGTCTCGTAGTCTAAAAGTGTACAACTTATATAATAAATTGCTTGTTCTTTGTGTTTCTCGTCATGATGAGTGAACATGACACCCAAGGAATGATTAGTGCCAAAAATGTAAAGGTAAAATGGTTGGTCATCTTTAGTTGGAATGAGAACATGTGGTTAGAGGAGGTATTGTTCTAAGGCATTGATAGCTTTGTGGAATTCATCATCCCATTTGAAGGAGACATCCTTTTTGAGGAGATGATGAAATGGGTGGCAACAGTTGAAAAGATGTGAAATAAAGCGATGAATAGATTGTAACTTTCCTTGCAAACTACGGAGTTGACGAAGGTTAGTAGGTGGAGGCATATTGAGAATAGCCTTGATTTTAGCGGGGTCATCTTCTATGCCACACAAAGAAATGATAAAACCAAGGAGCTTTCCAAAGAGAACCATGAAGACACACTTCTTAGGTTGAAGATGAACATAATACTTGATGAGATGGTCAAAGATGACCTTAAGGAATGTAAGGTGTTCAAACCAATGTTTGGATTTGGAAAGAAGATCGTCAACATAATTTTCCAATATGTGATGCATAATGTCATAAAAGATATAAGTCATAGCCCGCTAATATTTAGCACTAGTGTTTTTAAGGCCAAAAGACATGACATAATAGCATAAGGTCCCCAAGGAGTGATGAAGGTGGTTTTTTGTTGATCATCTGGGGAAAGTAATATTTATTTATAACCCGAGAAACTATCCATGAGTGATAACATCTCATGGCCAGTGTGAGATCAACTAGTTGGTCAATACTAGGTAGAGGAAAATCGTCTTTGGGGCAAGCTAAGTTAAGGTCGTGGAAATCCATGTAAATGTGGAGTCCTCTTTTTATTTTGTGATAGGAACAATATTAGAGATCCATTGAGGGTAATCAATGGGTAGGATGAAGGAAACCGAAAGAAGGCGCTGGAATTATTCTTTGACAAGAAGGGAAATGTGAGGATGCATTTTCCATAGCTTCTATTTCATGGGTTTGGATTCAGGTATAGTGACGATATTGTGGACCATAATGTTTGGGTTGATATTGGGCATATCAGCGTAGGACCAAGAAAAATCATTGCTATGATCCTAAAGGAAATAAGGAAAATCTTCTTGTTTAATAGCATCTAAATATTGGCCTATCTTTAGAATGTGCGGGTCATCCTGAGTGTTAATATTGATTTCGATGGTCAACTTATTTAACATGGTTTTTGTCTCAGAAGGTAATGACCAATGAATATACGAATCTTCTACACCAAGGTATGTGAGAATAGACTCATCGTCCTAACATTGAATGACATTAATAGAAGGTATATCATCATCGATCATGTCAGGATACATGAAGGGAAGAGAAGAGGGAGCCTCACCATCTCATTGAGAAGTTAGAGGTCCTAAGGAAATGGTGTTCACAAAAACAAAAAGTTAGGAGGAATGGATTCTGGATCCATATAATCCATCGGTGAAGGTGGTGAAGTTCGTGAATAGGGTGAAGAAGGTTTATCATCCTCAATGAGTTCAAATCAGGCCTTCTTCAGAGATGGTTCGACAAAGCCAATACCACCGCAGTCTTTATGTTTTACGAGTAGTGCATGAGATGACAATATGACAGCCTTGTTCATAGAAACCAAATCCAAAGCCCTTCCATGCACAATGATGGATGAAGGAGTGGGTGAAGCAGTGATTGGTGAGAGATTTCGGATGAAAATGGTCGAGTTTGGGAAGGTGGCTCGGGTGAGTAAGTAGAAGTATCAAGTCCCCCATATGTTAAATTGGAGCGAAGGTGGGGAGGACTATAAGGGAAGACCTCACCTATGTAGTGATCATAGCGAGGATGTTGGTGAAGTTTTCTATACTCTTGAGGAGTAAGGAATGTGTCGATGTTGTACAGGTGGTACTCCCCAGAGTGAGATGTTGAAAAACACCTTCTAAGGGATCGGTAGTTGATATTTGGGTAACTGGAATGGATGAATCAATAGAAGAAGAAGCATTGGTTAGTTGAGAAGTAGATGGGTTAGTGCATCGGTTAGCTGCAGAGGCTGTGGAGGTAGTGGGAATAAAGGGGTTAGGTGTGGGAGAGGTAGCGGCAAATCGATGAGGCCATAAATTAAATTATTTTTTCCTTCCAAGTTACCTTTGAAAGTGGATTTAAATGTAATCTTGGAACTTATAGTTTATTGAAGATAGAATATATGATATATATCTTTTTCATTCTTTATAAATATTTTTATATATATTTTGTTGACTAATCCTATTGATTATTTAGGAAAGATGCAAAGTCTTGTGCATGCAGGCCATAAAGGAAAGATAATGATAGTTTTGGTAAAAGTGTAATTGATCATGGATAGTATATCTAAACTCAAATATGATTTCATATTCAGATTCCTCTTGAAAAATTATGTAATTTCAAAAAAATAATCATCTCAATCCGATATGGTGTGCAAAAGTTATATTTGTTTTTAGTTAGCTCTGAACAATTAGAGTTTGCTCTGATACTTGCAGTTTTAGTTTTGGAACTTACAGATTTAGTTCCGAAATAATTCAGAGTTAGCTTTGGAACTTGCATCAACAAAATAACGTTAGCTTCAAAACCATTGGAGTTAGCTCTAGAACCATTGGAGTTAGCTCCGAACTTGCATCAATAGAGTAACGTTAGCTCCAAAACCATTGGAGTTAGCTCTGAAACCTTCATCAACAAAGTAAAATTAGCTCTGGAACCATTGGAGTTAGCTCTAAACCTACATCAACAAAGTAACGTTAGCTCGGAACCATTGGAGTTAGCTCCGGAACTTGCATAAATGAAATGATTTTTTTGAGGAATTGTGAATAATCAGAGAATCCAATGGAAAATATGAGAGAGGTTTTTGTTCATAGAAATGTTTTTAATATAAACCTCATTCATATTTTCTACAGGTTTTACCAATAAGGATAAATCTAACTTTTAGTGAGTTGTAGTCCAAGGAAAAAGCGTATCAATTGAGCATCAAAAGTTCCACAAACAAAAACAAAAAAATTTAAATGGAAAATATGAGAGAGGTTTTGTTCATAGAAATGTGTTTAACAAAAATATCATTCATATTTTCTACAATTTTTACCAATAAATATAAATCTAACTTTTAGTGAACTACAGTCCGAGGAAAAAACGTATCATTTGAGCATCAAAAGTTCCACAAATAGAAACAGAAAAGTCAAATAGAAAATATGAGAGAGGTTTTTGTTCATAGCAATGTGTTTAACAAAAAAATAATTCATATTTTCTATACAGGTTTTACCAATAAGGATAAATCTAACGTTTAGTGAACTGCAATCCGAGGAATAAGTGTATCAGACAAACGTCAAAAGTTCCATAATAAAAAACAACAAAGTCAAATGGAAATCTGGGAAAGGTATTTTGTCAAAATCATATTTTGAGGAAAAACCTCCTTCCAATAATGTAGGAGAATAAAATCACTGTGATTCTTGTTACAAAAATAAATGATAAGATTTGGGAGCAAATCTTCCTAAAACATTGAGATTAGACTTTGACTCTAATAATATATCTCTCTCTATCTTTTGTGGAGATGGAGATCTTGGTTGTTAGGATTGGAATAAAGATAAGATCAGAATTTATTTCCTAAAATAATGAGTTATTCGGATGCATGAATTATAAATGCAACTTTCCACACTAAGATATGTATTTTTTTCCTCCCAAGAAATAAAGATTTGCTCTTTCTTTCCAATCTTCTCGAGTGAAATCATTCTCGCATGTTTTTAATTAAAAGTATGAATTAAGCATTTCTTCCAAGGAATGAGCTGTCCACTCATTCCAAGGAATATTGATCAATGTGTTATATTCATTTCTTTATTTTTGTCATTCTCCTTTGTTGTAAAATTCTGATTTCATGTTATGTAATCCTTCTTCAGTAAAATTTCTGTTGTGAATATGTAGTGTCTGTTTATTTTTCAGTTATTTTTAATTTCATAATTTCATTTACGCAAGTTTGATTTCTTTCATGCAAGTTTTATTTATGCAAGTGTGTTTATATTTCTGCAAGTGCGTCTTTAAATTTTTACATGTGTGATTTATTTTATGCAAGTTTGGATTGTGTTTAAAGGATTTGTTTTCCAAGATCTTCTTTTCTTAATGCATACAACCTTCAAACACCAGCCCTAGATTGACATTATTAATGAAGAGGATTGACGACCCTCATCAACAACGTTGGTGGATGGGGCCATGGGTGAAGGAAATGTGGCAGCGGTGGTAGATTCCTTAACTGGTATAACGACATCATTATGTCTTTAAAACATGTTACAAGTTTTGAATGGTGAAGGGTCAGTTGGAATGGTATAGTTATGTACTTTATGTTCAAATTTTACACAACGATGTAAGGTTGAAGGAACACAACCCATGACGCAGATCCAAGTTTGACCATGCAATAGGTTCTACTGGAATTCCCCCTCTAAGACATAGAATAATTTTGGAACATTATGGGGGCCCACACGAATGTGGAGAATGATGGTGCCAAAGGTGGAAGTTATGGCATCATTGAATGAAAACAACATAACTAGGTTATTATGCATGCAATTGGCAGGGATGTGCATTTGGTTGTATGCATGGGAGGAGATAATATTGATGTTGGCACCACCATCGATCATAACATGTTTAACACATATATTATCAATGTAGATGGAGATGAATAGGGTGGGATTAGGATCATCTGTTTGGAGAGGTACAATCTCGTCATCAGAGAAACTGAGAGTGGCTACTTGATGAGTGGTAACAAGTGCAGAGGGGGATGAAGTGGTGAGAGAAGCCACATGGTGAGCAATGATCATGGATTCCATAAGAGTTGGTCATTAGGTAAAACCTCAATAGATTGTAGAACCTCCATGAGGGCCTGTCGATGAGACTCAGAGGTTTGGACAAGGTCATATAATGACATTTTGAGAGGAGATTGGTGTAATTGTTTAATCATTGTATGATGGGATACCTCATCAAAAATAGGGTATGTGGGTCCACAGATGGTGATTTTCGGTGTAGGTGTTGATGGTATATTGGGCACATGATTGGTGGATGGGCTTGTTGTTTTCTCCTTTCCTTTGTCTTTCTGGGCACGAGTGGAAATGTTAACCATATTAATATGGGGTAAGGGGAAGATGAGTCATGATAGGTGTAAGGACATGATGGGTAAAAGTATGGTGATGGTATGTACTGGTGGTGTGTAAAGAAGGAAACATTGAAATTTTGGTGGAGGTTTGGCTAACTCTCTTATGTGGACCATATTGATTACGAAGGTTGGAAGAGGGTAAAAGGGTCATGGAGGTGGAGGTGAAGGTTGCTGAATAAGTCTAAGGAGTGGGGATGTGTGGTGATAGGTGAAAGTGGAACATGGTCCTCATCTAAAATATCATCATCGTCAAAGTTTTCTTCAAGAGGA
Source organism: Taxus wallichiana var. yunnanensis (assembly GCA_018340775.1). Classification (NCBI taxonomy): domain Eukaryota; kingdom Viridiplantae; phylum Streptophyta; class Pinopsida; order Cupressales; family Taxaceae; genus Taxus; species Taxus wallichiana. Next base: position 552,883,287 of record CM031239.1, read on the forward strand.
CATAATTGGAGAAGAACGGTCTTTAGAGCCTTACATTTTTCTACATCATGCCCTGACACACGATGGTAGGTGCAAATGTTTATATCATCAAACCTTACTGGTTTAGGTTTGAGTGGGTTGTAAGGTCTAAGTGGTGGAAATGTGATGACAAAGGTTTCTAAAAGATTTGCTAAGATGTTGGCGTAAGACCATTGCAATGGATCACAATGTGAAGTAAGTGTGGGTTGAGATGGAGGTGTGAGTGATGTTGTTAGGAGAGGCACCATAGGAGGTGGAATAGGTTTGACCACTAGTTTGATAGGTAACATTGTTTTAGGTTTTGGTTGTACCTTCTTGGGTAAAGGTGTAGCAGATGAATTAGCGATTGAAGGTGTTGTAGGTTTGACTACCTCTTTGGAGGGTAGTGGACTATTGGATTTTGGTTATACCTTCTTGGGTAAAGGTGAAGAAGGAGTGTGTGATGTATAAGGGAAGGAAGATGGCAAAAGAGGATGGGTTAGACAAGGTGATAAGGGAGGTGCGGTAAAGCTTGTTGGAAGAGGCAAGGTGGAAGGTATTGGCTGAAGAGAAGGGAATATCATGGGTAGTGATGAGGCTACTAGAAGTGGTGTGGGTATAGATGGTAAAAAGGATGTAGGTGATGGAGAAGTCATACGTTGTGTAGGTAAGTTGGGTGTAACAGGGGCTCATGAGGAGGAGGTAGGTTGATGTGTTTTTGGTTTACCTTGGGTAGGAGGTTGTTTGGCCAAGGTTTATGGGTGGGGTCCCAAGATAGATCAAAGTGGTAAAGGTGACAAAGGAGTAGTGGGTGAAGCTGGTGTATGCGACCTAAGAGGTTGGCTCCTTCTCTTAGGTGGGGAATAGTCTCTGTCTGGCTTATGAGGATGTGGCCAAATCCAGTTTGACAGGGGGATGGACTAGGCTTGATATCAACATGACTCCCAAAGTACGGGTAGCTTTGGATACAGGTGAATGTGTAAGTGGTTTAAGCATAGGTGGTTGTGGAGGTAATGGTAGAGGTGTTGGTGTGGGTGAGGGTGATGTGGAGGATGTTGTTACAACTACTTTAGGTATGATGTATTTGGTTGCTCCAAACACTTTGGGGTAAATGGTAGAAGTATCGGTGGATGAAATCTGCATTTGAGTTAAAAAAAATTCGAAGGCACCCCTAAAGCATGGAATGATCAATGTAGTCTAAGCAGCCTACCAAACGTGATAATGGCATGACACTAGAGAAGGCAATTTTGCAACAAGTAAGAAGTTGTAAGCAATATGAGCAGGAAAGGGAAATAATTAAATGCGAGAAGAAAGGAAAGGAAATGTGCAACCTAACCAATAGTTGACAAAGTTGATCACATGCACATAGATGAAATAAATAGATCTTAAAATATAGAATTTGACGCAAAGGAAAGTTCCAAATCTAGATCTAAGACAACACAAAGTTTATGCAGAGATATGAAAAGGAATAAGAAATGAATATACCATTGATACAAAGTTCTCTAGAAATCTACCTCTTTTCTATTCCTCCACTTTTAGAAATCTATAAAGGGTTTCAACTCAAAGTTTGGAACACAAGAATGCTATTACAAATTCCGATCACTCAACCCGTATGCTCTTCCTCTATTTATAGTGTATAGAGGGAAATTACAAATAGGAAACTTTTTTAATGAATTGCCACATGTTGAAGCTATGAAAAAGGAAAGCAACTGACAATCTTCCTCCTAGAATTCCTCTTTGCATGACATGCATAATTTATAACTGAAAATAGAACCTTCTATTTTGCATGTCTACCACCTATTTCCAAGTAATTGACTTCTTTCAATAACTTTAAGTAACGATTTTAAACCAATCACTTAAGTTTTACAATTTAATTGATTACTCAATTAATTTTTCAGAGAAAATAAGAGAAAGAAAAAGAAAGAGAAGAAATTAGAAGAAAACACTTGTTCGTTTTCCATATTCTCGCATGGGTTGACTCTTTTCCTTTGATTCTCACCAAAATAGATTTGGAAGAAACTGAATGTGATTTTCCTACGAGTGCTACCTCTAACCTGTATTCCCCTTTCATGCTTGAAGATTTTGCAATTCTTCTCTAGTATATGCACCAATGAGAGACAAAACTCATCATCTTTTATTTTTAATTGTATATGAGCAATTTTAAATTTTGGAAAACACTCCAGGTGAAGGAAAATACAAGTATATTCAATGAAGGCTTCAACTGGAAGATTGGGAGCACATGTACAAGCTCCTAGAAGGAATTTTCCATGCAATGACTTCTACTTGGGCTGCATTAGAAACAAGAGGATGAATTTTTGCTAGAAGCCTTTGCAATTATGAGATCTGGATCTATTTCTCCCTCTGATTCTAAAGATATATTCAATGTATCAGATATTGAATTTTTCTTTCTTCACCAATATGGGCATCTGTGATGAATACCTGTAATTGATTTAGACAAATATGGAGTCCATGGCATGAATACTCAATTTTCATCACCAAAATCTACTTATAAAGTCTACTGCCCTCTATTTTTAGACTTTTCTTGCATGCCAAGCAAGCTAAAAATATTATTTTATTAACTTGTGCAATCACATCAACATGTAGATGCTCTGAATAATAAAAAGAAAGCTTCTCCAACCCTAGCCACCAAAACTAGATCCTTCCCTAAATTAATAAAAAAGTCATCTTTTAGGCACTTAGCTATGCTAGAATGGGTCGCACTTTTTGGCAAGGGAGGTTGTTAAAAATAAGAATTCAGAGCAATGAGAATTTTCACTCTGCAAGGTAGGAAAGAAATTCCCGCTTTCACTTAAGTGACTTTACTTTCATAATGGTAATTTTCACCCTACAAGGAAGACAAGAAATTCCTACTTTCATTTAAGTGACTTTACTTTTATAATGGGAATTTTCACCATGCAAGGCAAGAAAGAAATTCCCGCTTTTCACTTAAGTGACTTTAATTTCATAATGGGAATTTTCACCCTACTAGGCAGGTAACAAATTCCCACCTACCTGCCACCTCCAAAATTCCCATTAGCAGCTTAAGTGATTTTGACTTCAATGGAACAAGTAACCTGATATGCATGCAAGTAACCATTTTTGGAAAGGGTCTAGGAAGATGTAGCAATAAAAACTTGCATGTGTCATAACTTCCATTCTATGGCTCCATTTCGGGTGTCATTTTCTCTAAAAGTGCATATTTTTTCAATCTCTACGCATTAATGTCAATATTTTTCTTATTGTCATAAAATCCATTTTTACACATATTTGAACCAAGCAACTTCTTGCAATCTTTTGAAAGAATCTTGAGCTCTGATCGCCTAGTAGATAGAATAGTAATTAAATATATTGAATAGCTTTTCAAAACCCTAGGCTTGGGAAAGATTTGGTAGGAAGAATGAATAGGCTACATGAATTTCCGGAGAAAACAAACTAAAACACAGACAAAAAAATAAATAAAACAAAAAAAAGAAGTCACAGGAAATTGATTAAAAATTTCTCCAATTAGCTGATCTACAAAAATTCTTCCCCTCGGTGTATGTTCTATAGTAATAATGATGGGGTGAAGTACTTTATATAACCTAAATCCTCCAATTTTAGCTAAATCTATTTTTAAAATAAATTTATTTATTTAATAAATAAATAAATAAAATTCTCTCAGACAAAACCTAGTGAAGGGATAGAGTGAGTTTTAACATGTGTGTACTTGGGGAATTTGGATTTTATGACTCTCTGAGGGTTACCTTAGAGCAATGCAAACAACTGTAGGTAAAACAAACACAAAAAATCCCATTACTTTAAACATAATGATTTTTTAAAAAAAGGAGTAGTCCCAGATTTTAGGGTGAAATCTCGGGACACCATCTGGTTTTTATAGTGATTTCAAAGACTTAGAGGTATGATGATGTATCTAAGAAACCCCATAAAGAACAAAAATGTGATGAGTGCTATTTTTGGTAAAATGACAAAAAAGGAGGAAACTGATGGCGGTCAAGTCAACCGATGATGGTCATATGAGTATACCGATGACAGTCGTTGGACCGGCGCTGGTCACTGTGAAATTTGAAAAGATGGAGAAAGGTGATTTTAGTGACTTAGATCAGATAAAATACCTACCTAGAAACCTGAGTATGGCAATGATGAACCCTAACACACTCAGAAAAATTCGAATACAACAACTATGATTATGGAGTGTGAATGGAAGAAAAGAATGGAGAATATGTAACGCCCACAAAATTTTTCCCACACGAGACCCAAAAATAACCTAGGTCAAACTAGAAAAATTATGGAATAATTTTTTTTGAAAAACGTTCTCACAAAAAGATTTTGAATAACAATTGTCACATTCTTGTTTCTAAGTTACTTTAAATTATTTAAATAATTTTCCTTTTAAATCCCCTTTATAATAAAATAATAAAACTCTCAATGTCTTTCAATAAATTTAGTTAGTCTAAGGTAAGGTTTAGGTATCCCTTAAATGTTATTTGATAAACATTTAAATTTCCCTATAGTCAAATTTGCACAAATTAATCCCAAGGGGTAAAGGGGTCTATTTAATTTAATACTAAAGCTATATTAATCCCACAAGGTGACAAGGTTTTAAAAATAATTAACAAGGTCCTTAATTTAGCTCAATGGTTAGAAAAATAATCCCACCCCTACACAACTCAAGTGCCCCCCTAAAAAGTCAACCCAATGCATTTAAAATTTAAAATTTAAATTTCACTCACCCACTCCCCACCTACTTTTTGTAGGGATGAATATCATCTATCGGATGGATTCATTTGGGGCCACAAGATCAAGGGATTCCACTAACCCTAAGTTTTCTTATGAAAGAATTCTTTTTCTTTGTTTGGCT